>JBBMJY010000003.1:10104992-10116666 GCA_037833715.1 Toxotes lorentzi
TGTGTGTGTGTGTGTGTGTGTGTGTGTGTGTGTGTGTGTGTGTGTGTGTGTGTGTGTGTGTGTGTGTGTGTACGTGCGGGTTGGCAAGCTTAAGGCTGCGGGGCCATGTGTTACAGCACAGGCATTTGATGTGTAGAATTGTGCCTGAGGTGAAGCAAGATGTCTGCCATCTCTCTCCAGAGTCTGCTGCTGATACGGTGAACTTAGTGATGTCGCCTCAAACCACCATATCAGGTGCACAGGGTTACAAGGAGGAAACTTACAGGCTCATATCCCCCTTCAATTTAGACTTTAAATTTGTCACACCTCTCACTTTCCTGGTGTGACCGATGGCACAGGTCTGGACACACTTTCTTAAAGTTCTGTGGAGAAGTAAGCAATTTGGCTGCATCAGGGGGATTTGAATCACCCTGACCTACATGTGAGCTATGATGATCTGGGGTTGTACAGTCAGGAAACATGTTGTTATCCCGTGTTTTATTCTGATTCTGATAAAGTAACAACCTACTGTACTCAATGACAGCATAAATATGACATCTACAAGTCTGCTACAGTCATCTGACAGCATTCAATAGGAGGGAAGATGCGCAAACACACAGACCTCTCACACAATGCAAACCATCTCAAGTTGAAATAAATCATTAAAAAAGGCATGATTAATGACAGAAAAAAACAATGTGAAAAAGGATTTTTCTGGAGGAAAAGAAAGCTCATATCATCGAGTGAATAACCGAGGTAAAGGCACAAAGAAAGGAGGGTTTCGTCTCAACCTCATGCAGTGTGGAGATGGTCCTGATCATGGCAGGGAGGAGGCAGGAGCAGCAGCAGACATTTTGCTTTCCAGATGAAAGCAAAACTTAAACTGAGGCATGGTTTACTTAATATCTGAAGAACGTAATAAATAAAACAAACTCCCCTCGTCATAACAATGTCCACAGAGGACATAGTTATGATCAGAACCCCAGGTAAAGGTTGCTAAGTCATGCAGAATCGTTAACTTGCATACCTTGGCCCATTCTATTCATCCTTGTTGCACTTCAAAAAGAGAGGTAAGTAATCTACTGTAAGTGAGTAGTATTTACAGTCAATACACAACTGACAAGTGACTACCAGTCCAACTAAGGCTTGTAAGTATTTAGGCTATAATCATACATCTTAATTTTAAGATGTATTGAGGGCTTATCATCTATTCGTTAATAATTCTGGTAACAAATCTGCATGCTTTTAGAATATGTCACAATTTCAAAATTCAGTTACTTTATTCTCCCAGATGAAGTCTAAATCCAAAGTCTTTTTTTTTTTTGTGGGGGAGAATAAGGAGTATATAACATGTACACTACTGATCAAAAGTTTTGGAACACCGCCATTTTTGCAGTTGTTATTTAAATTTACATAAGTCAATGTCTGAGTGTTTCTGTAATTAAATAAATAAACAATTTGAGATTACTATAAAAATAGAAATCATGGACTCTTCTTATCGAACTAAATTTAATCTCAATTTTTGACTCATTCAGCAGCAAAACAAATTTGTAACATTCTTTTTATAATGGAAATGAAATATTGTTTAGAAAATCTCACGCTGTTGATAGAAGTTCCCACAAATATGTTGCACTTGCAGTTTGCTTTGCTTTTGCTTTCTGTCCAGTTCATCCCATGTGGTTTAAATCTAGAGACCGTGCTGGTCTTCATCATATGACTCCACCATCTAGTTCTTGTCTTCTAATGTTCTGGTCATTATCTTCCTGTAGGATGAAGCCCTGACCAACCAGACTGATAGTAACATACAGTACTACTTCCTGCCGTACAGTATTGTCCTAATAATCTATCAAAGGGTGTAGTAACACAATTTGTTCCAACACTGTATGACAGACAGTTTGTAACAACAAAAATTGTGGCACTTGTCTGAATTGAATTGAATTAACTTAAAACTTAATTTACTTCCATTGCTGGAAGTAAAAACATTTTTTAACACCTGTTTTGGGGTGATTTTTCTTTTTTTTGGGCGACATTATTTATTTATTTATTTTTACCTTGGGCAGTTTACTGCTTAAATATGTCCACTGAAGTTTATTCACTGGAATTTCAATAAAAACTGGAAAAAATGGGGCGTTCTTAAACATTTGATCAGTAACGTAGGTCAACATATTTCACCAAATTTGAAATAATCTTATAATTGTATAATAAACAGAACAGGAAATAAGAGCCTGCTAAAGAGGGCTACCAACATGGACATGCGAAAAGCAGTACAGATGCACCATGAATAACAAAATATCAACACAGCTAATGAAGGATGGTCTTATGAGTAGGCAGATGTGCTCTATAATTAGTATCAGCTACAGTAAGTAAATCACAATACATTACATCCATGATCGAGATGTACTGATCATGTGCGCTAAATGTGCACAAATATCCAACAAACAACAGTAATTTACTACGCAAATATTAAGAATTAGACACAGAATGACTAATATTAAGACAGATACAACAGGCAGACTGAACAACATACTGAATGTGTGTTGTGTTGTATTATGTCATTAAATTTGGCTGCGGTTGAGGCCTTTACTTTAAGCTTACTTTCAACCACAGTGACTGTACCATTCAAACCAAGTAGTTTTACTGTTTACAATGTCACAAACTTCATTTGTAAGAAAAGAGTCTCAGCAGTCTTTGAGTATAATAAAAGAGCCCAGCTTTCCACAGAGTGAGCTTACCAAATTTGTTAATGTCATGTAATGATTGCTGTGATGTGAGAGTGAAGACCACATGCAGATGATTGTGAAGAAAACACACAGAGCACAAGTCACACAAACAAACCACAAACACACAATACACAGTAATCATCAGTGCATGTGTCTCCACAGTCTGCACACAAACACACATACACACACCTACACAGTACCGGTCAGGTATAACACACTAAACATGCAGGATAAAACAGGTACAGGACATGTGAGTGTACATACTTCTGTTTGTCGCGGGCCTCCCGGGTCTTACTGCTGCGGTTCTGCCTGTTGGAGGGCGGGATGGAGTGGACGGAGGAGCTCTTTTTGCTGGAGGAATGGGAGGAGTGGGAAGAGTGGGACAAGCTTGTCCGGGACTGGCCTGCATTGTGGTCGAATTGCATGAGGCAGAAGATCAGGTCTGTGGGCACCAGCTCAAACTCATACGGTGGGTTTGTGATCACATATCTGCCCAGAGAAGAAAAGTTATAGAGAAGATTAAACCTTTATGAACTTTGTGGGGAAAAGGGAAAGGAAAAGTAGAGATGAGATTGGGGTTTTGTTTATCTTTTGTTGACATATGATCCTACGAGTAGGCAAATGTGCTCTGTAATCAATACAGAGTGCATTTGCCCATATATATGCGTGTGTGTGTAGAATACATACACACATATAAATGTGTGAATTATAAAGAGAAACATTTGATAGAAATTAGACAGAAAAAATAATATTCCATGTGCAAATTAGAGAATTTTGGTTATCAATACCTGAAAAAAAAGCATACATATGCATTATAATAGAAATTAATGTAATTAATAAGTAGCACTTCCATAAATATTACATGAAGAATGTGTATATATGCAGATAAGTATGTCTATTTAAGGACATAAACATAATTATGTTTATTATTAAAGGGCAATTCTGATTCTGAATTCCGATTATTATACTATTGTACTGTCATTGTAATCTTTTGCCAATATTTACATGACTTGTACTAATGTACATTTTACTGTCATTGCACAGTTCAGTATATGTTCATTACATATTAGAGTCAATGTTATAGTCCTATCTTTAGTCTCTGTTGCGTTTATTATATTAAACTGAATTGAATTGTGTATCATTTGTAATTTTACTTGTGTTTGTTTCTCAACTACATCATTTGTTTTCTGTGATTCATTTGTATTAATTACTGTAACCTTGCAATTTTCCCTTTGGGATGAATAAAGTACACTATCTTTTACTCTAATCTCTCATTTTATTACATCAAAATATTATGTATGTGTAATATATATTTTGAGGCTGAGTGAAGGCAGAAATAGTACCGTTTTGTACACTGGCTTGGTGCACTGAGATGAGCGTCTCTTAATCTGTAGATTCCAAAACACAGCATGTTGTACGTCTTCAGTGCCTTACAGAATAAATCCCCATAGCAGCCGCCATCCTGATGAACAACAGAACAAAGACACTGTGAGTGTGTGTTAGGTCAGCGTGATGATCTGGCTCAGTGGCAGTACACGTAATTCTCTGTAAAGTTGTAGTGTAAATTCAATGTTCTGCATCACTGAGGGTATTTTGCTTGTGAAGCAAATGCCATTTGTTGGCAATACAGACTGTCACAGCAGTGTTTTCACATTATGCCACAATTCATCCAAGTAAAAACAAAATTACTTCAGTACTGGAAGTTTTCTATAACAAGAACAAAAACCTGTAAAAACAAGGTTGGAACCAATTAAACTTGGAATTTTGTTGGTGGTGTTCATTGTTCTCTCCAACGCACTCTTCCCTCTCCACCCACAAAGGCCGGCTTCGCGTGATCACTGTTCTTCACATCGCATTAAGGACCGCAAGGAGCAGAGGTGGCCAGATGTGTGCTGCTGGGTAGTGCCAAAACGTGTCATCTCGGCTTAAACATCCACTTACCCCCAAGTCAGCAAATGGCCCGTCGTAGAGGGCTAGCTGGGCGACGCGACACCTGTCTCTGTTAGCCAGTGTCTGCGGTGTGCTGTAGCCTCCTCTGAGAGCGTTCTCCTCAGCCAACAGAGCCTCCAGCTCTGGTGTGGCTCCCCCAGTTACCAGCGTCCGAATCAGTGTGAGGATGTTATCATTGAAGTACGTCTGGGGAAAAGAAAGAAGGGATATCTGTAAGCAGATGCCATTAGTAAGAATCATAAATGAAATTCCATTCACCTCCACTGTTTTGGGGTGGAGGCAGATATTTTGAAAATCCAGAGTACATAAAACTGCATGACCAGATACCACTAGATATAAATGAAATATATATTTTACTGTAAACTGGTGACCCAACCCCTTACTTGCAACCCCCCTCTCTTTACGATATTTCTCATAAGGTTAAGGTTAAAGATACATAAATTCATAACATTTTTAGAGGAACACGGCCAATTACATTTTTATAATCACAGTACATATGGGATCATCCTGCAATATATAAAACAGTAGCACTTGAACACAGCACTACTCTTTCCTCTGTGAACACTGCTCTGCACGCTGTATGATGTTCGCTTTCCCTTCTGAAACAACGATTTGACTGCGCTCTGCGGGTGTCAGGTTCTCTTGTCCTTCAAGCCGATCAGGACCTGCTTTTGCCACGCGTGAAGACAGCCGATGTCACTCGGCAGCCGGGCCAGAGTGGCAGCTCCTCTCCCCGGGCCCCTGACAGGCCTGCAGAGCCTCATGATGGATGAGCACTGTCCATTAGCTGGGTTCACCTCTGACCAGTGCCAGACTAAAGCTGACGCCTGCTCTACTCCCTGCTCAGCTCGGCTCTGCACGCCCCTCTAACTCCTCACTCACCGAGAAGGCTGCTGGAATTAAGCCATCACGGCACCAAAGGAAAAAACACAGTTGGTCATGAGGGGGTGGGGGGCTGAGGTGTAGAAGAGGATTTTTTTTCCCCCCTACCTACTCCTTTATCTCATTTCCAGTGCTGCAATGACATTGTCAAAAGATGAAAGAGCGTTTCTTTGGCCTGTTCCAGCCAAGCTCGTGTCATCGCCATTACGCTAACCTTCAACACTTACTTCGTTAAAAGATCTAATAAGGCTCTTGAAAGTTGAATTCATAACACTTAAGATGAGGAGTGATGCCAACAATTTCCCTTTTGATGTCAGTGGAGCTGCCAGGCATGTGTGATCAATGTACTGTACCATTTCATTTACCATTTTACTTCTGCTTACTTGAAATGCCAAAACAGTGCTCCTGAAACCTTCTGCTAAACTTAACCCATTTTTCTCCAGCAGGAGAGCAGCTTTTTGATTTACAGTAGCTGCAAAGTCTATAATAGTCGAGAGACTGTCTACTTTTTAATGGAAACTACTGAAAAAAATATATATTCTCTTTTGTTACCAAAAAACAAAAAATTTGGAAAGAGGTTTCTGACTGAATGTGAAATAACGAAATTATTTATCAAAGAGAAGAGTCATGACCACCAGCGAAGAAAAAACTACCTTCTACAGTTTTCTCTGGTCCATCTTTCGAGTCTGAATTACTTCGAAGCTGCTAACCTCTTCCTGCAGTTTCTACCAGCACAACAACATATAACTGTTACCCAGTGGGCAAAGCATCTCCATCTGCTTTGTTTGAAACTTCTCTTTTTGAAATTCTGAATATTACTCTGACAGCATCTAAACTGAAATGGATGACACAGGAGCCCAAAATGATAAAATTTGCAGTAAAATGTATAATTTCGAAAAGTGATTTTGAGGTTTTGAAAAACACTCCCAACGCAGCAAGTGTACAGTGTGCTTGAGAACTTACTGCGCTCATCAGGGAGTCGAGTACACTGACAGCGAAGGCGGTGCCGCAGGCGAAGGGCTGAGTGAGGTACAGCTCCGTGTCTGGGTCATCATCATCATCTTGGTCCAGGAACTGAACGTTTGAGTCGTTCACTGAGAGAAGGGAAACACAGCTGAGTGAGAGACGAGCGCTGTGAAGAAGCGTAAGCCAAATGCAAACACACACAAACACACACAGACACCAACACACCTGAGAGCTCAGGGATATAGACATTTTTTGTTAACTTATTTTGCATATGAAAAGACTTAGATATATCATGGTAATGTCACAGAGAAGTCTCAGGTATATAGGTATTGAGCCAGGGTTTGAACTTGCAATATAATGTAACATTAGATGCACATTATTTGCTTCTGCATTTTGCAAGACCTTTATTTCTTATCCAAACAATTGACATGTTTTTGATTGACCCTGAAACATTACTGACTGAATTACCTTTCAGTCAGGTTAAACAGAAATTAAATATGATATCTGTAATTTGTTATTTTTCTGTCCATGTGGTGTATAATTGTTTGGAAAAAGTTTGGGTTTTTTTTATCTTTCTGAGAATTTTTTTTTTTTTTTTTTTTACAGTATTTGAATTAAATCCACCATATAACACATGCAGGGTGCATTTCATACATTTAGACAAATCACAGTTTTAGGAGAAAATATTTAATTGTATTATGCATACACAGTGGCAACCATTGTAGAAGCCCACAATCTTGCCACTAGCCACTGTATCTTGAAAAGTTTCATTTCTTTCTTTTCTTTTTAATTACAGCAATACAAAACTACATATATATTGCATATATTGTAACACACACAAACAGACAAATTCTAAGTCAAGAGACAATGGCTTTCTGTGGACTGTGTAGCTCAAATAAAGAATAAAATGTGAATATTTCCTCTGAAAAAAATACCGTATAGATTTTCCTTGATGTATTTGGTAAATATGGTCAAAAGTGAGACTTCAACAATGGCTACTATGAAAACCATGCTCTTAAATAAATTTATAAAGTCATGCTATGAGTTTTCCTCGATGAATGTGTTTGTCACATCATCACCTTTAGAGAAATATATCTCAAATATTTACCTGTACCCTGAAAATCAAATTAAAGGCAGGTAACAACACACTTTTTTTTTTCTCATCTCATAATGAATAATGAAAAACGAAACTAAATGGCACAATGTGAATTTGAACAACCCAAAACTAAAATAACAAAGATATTTTTTGTCTCTCACTCATGGCATAATTGGTAGAATGAAAAACGTTGAGTGCTCCCTACAGTGTGTCTTTTTCCTCAGACTGTATTTCTAGCAGCAGTGGGCACTGAAGGGTCTATGAACCAGTGTTACTTAAAAAAAAAAAAACGAGCATCACGCAAGTCTTTGTTTGACTTGACTGATATCTGAGTTCAGAGATATGGTCTGGAGGAGAAAAAAAGAAACTGGAAAATAAATTTAAAAAATAAATAAACAGCTTAAAAGATTGTTTGATCTTAAGTTTTTTGTTTTTGAAATCTGATTTCTTCCCAGGCTTCCTGTGCGCTGTGGAACAGAAATGTCAGTCAAAGAGACAAGGGGCTGATGCAAACAGGCCCAGGCCAAAAGAGTGAATTGGGGGTGTGTGTATGTGGGGTGGATAAGCGTGTGTGTGTGCGTGTGCATGTACATGTGTTTGGGGGAGAAGGGGAGGGGTGGTGAGTGGAGGGGAGGAGTGGTGAGGGGGGTTGCTATGAAAACAGCCACAAGGACAGACTAAGCATGATCAAAGGCCTAGCGATGCTCTGCAAACGCAACTGGAGGAAAAAAAAAAATACCCCAAAAAAAAAAAAAAAAAATCATTAAAAAAGGGGGCAAAACAAGACAGTCAATTTCAACCAGAACGAAGAATAAAAATGTGTTCAAAGTGAAGCCATGGGAGCAGCGAGGGCCTTGACTGCAGCCAGATAAATCAAGACAAGCTGATGAGGAGCAGAGCGGTGGAGCGAGGGAACGAACGGCAGCAGAGAACAAAGGCTCAGCTTACCCAGCTCTGTTATCATTTGTATGTTGGTTCCACTTTTTTTTTCCTGACTGTGTGAAACCAATGGCAGTAGTTTGCCAGGTTTAGCTAATGGGTGATGAGACAAGTGCAGAGAGGGGGAGAAATGGTGTCGTTATTGAAACAGTTTCAAAGACTGCAATAAAGGCATTTCGCTGTCTGAGACTACTCGTGTCAACTCCGGAATTACCCCGAGACATTCATGGTTGTCCGGTATCTAAAAGTAAAGCACCCCGGATTAGAGTGCACTGTAGATACAAAGCCAGGGCTGTCATGGCGCTATACCTCTACAACAACAATAAATTATTTCATGGTAAGACAGTGAAAGGGATAAACAAGGTCTTATCCATAAACACACCTACTTTACACGCCACGCAAAAAAAATTGATCATGCAACTCAGATGAAGTGTGTTTTTACATTTCAACTTGACTTTAATCTGCTCCTGGCACTGTAAACTGAACATATGACAATGTAATTACAGAATATGGTTCCAGTGAGACATGCAGCCTCTCTCGCCTCTGTATGCTCTTACTCCTTCCTTTCCTGAAGGACAATGTTATCACATCTAGTGTTGCTGTAGCTGTGAAATTTGATAGCTAAGACCATGCCGAGGTACAGCACTGGAGGTTCTAGCGTTTGGGACCAGGACAGAAACCAGCGACTCCAACATGGATAGCATCGACTTTTGATGATTACGTATGCAGACAGGGGTCTAACAGGAGAGCCTCTCTGCAGGTAATGGCTGGCCCGGTTACAAGTAACATTAGGTAGCTCCTTTCTCTTTTTGGCCTTTTCTTAGCTGGCCTCATGCTCCATTGCTCCCTAATTGGGTCAGGGGAGACAGAGTAGCCAGTCTCTGGTGCTTTAGAAGGCCCCTCAGAGATCTGAAAGTTTCATGAGTCCCTACCACCAGTGGGAATACAGCCACTGCCATTGTTATTAATAAATGGACCCATTTTGCAACCAAGGCATTTTTTTTTTTACTCAACCTTTTCACTCTCCTTCCTTTTCTCCCTCTCTCACCCTCTCCAGCAGGCTGAGTTTCTCTTGTGCATTAGTGGACAAATTGCAGGAGATGTAGCTATAGTCCTAAAAATGCTTGTTTCACATCTTCAAGTGACAGTGGTCCACATTGTCCTCAGAACAAAGATATTTTCCAGTCACCACTTGACAAACTACTTGACAACTAGCCAGATCCAATAATTCACGTACAAATATGAACTTGAGTTGGGCAAAGCTACTGACACCATGAACGTGAACAAAAATTCCACACCAGGCATTCCTAAGTCCATTTGACCTTGAATGAGTTGGAACTTTTGGTAGCAGCATGATGTTTAAGTCTTGGATTATCAGCTCTTTGTGTCTATGTTTGCAAATGAATAATGAGTTGATCTGAGGTTACTGGGAATGGCATGCAGCATTTGCATTTTGAGGTGGGTGGCAACAGCTTTACCTAGTTCTGTGATGATGGGGATGTTGGATCCGGTGGTGACGGAAGCCTGGCGAACAAAGCCATGTACTGGGCTGCTGTCTGGAGATGACCTGTCCATTCCAGGAGGCGTGAAACCTGAACACCGCAGGAAATACAGATAAATAGAACACATCAGTAAATAACGCAACGGGGTGTCATTAAGAGATCTCCTGCCCTGTAAAAATAGAAAACATTAACTACAGTGAAGTTGGGGGAAAAAAGGGTTTAAAATTTTCTATTGGACCAAAAACAGTGTCACAGATAGACATGTTATAATGCCTTTCTTTCATGACTTTTTAGCCTCATTATTTTGCTGTAGAAAATACATGAGCCCTTGACTGTATCTCTCTGGATCTCTGTGTTGCTATCTGAGTTTCTGCCTGTCCATATACTATTAATATTTATGCCAAAATCAATTTAATAAAATAGTTTACAATTTAATAAATTTAAATTTTTCATTTAAAGATAGCTATGCCAAACCATGTGAGAGGTTTTTTTTATCCATCATGTCCTTCATGAGTGGACTTTGGTACTGCTTCATTTTGTAATGTGAAATAACTGAATTACAGAGATGTCAGTTCATCAAAATTAATATTATATAAGATGTGAGCTGAGGAAAAAAATCAAGAAATGTTACTGGTTTAACTAAAGCTGGCCATGGCGATCTCATGAGAGAGCTTTACACTCATATAAAGGTGAGACAGTTATTACAGTCTCATTTTGAGTTCACTTCAAATTTGACATGCTGTCAAAATGATATATTTCTAGGGCATAGAAATGATTACATGGTAAATATAAATAGAAGGTATCAAAAAGTCAGATCCCAGTCTTAACTTGAACATTTTTTTCTTTTTTCATTATGGAACTACTGTTTTTTGGCTGTAGGGCAGCACTGTTTATTGAATCGTTTGTGTGGCGAAAAAAATACTGTCCAAGCAAGAATACGCATGTCACGTAAGTGTGTTTTTCTACAGAGGTATCATAAGCATGAGGACATAACCTGGAACTCTGTAACAACACCATTATACATAGTGCCATGTCAGCTCACTCAGCATGAAGTTGTTGATGTGCTCTTTCTGTGTCATTCAAATGTGTGGATTGACAGAAAAAAAAAGGACAGAAGGAGGAGAAGGCTAAGTGAACAAGGCGCCTGCCTAAAAATTGCAATATGGATACTGTGCTTTTAGGGGTCAGCTAAGACATATTTAGCATTCACATCCCTCCATCAGCGGGCAGACATAAATTTTATATGTTGTTCATTTTGTTACGATAAAATAGGTGAAGTGGATCCTGAAAACCTTTTATCGGAAATGGCGTGGCTCAGAACCATGAAACACAAGAGCAAGTGACAAGACTATGAATTCACATGACTTCACATTTTTGCATTTCCTCAAAGTGACAAGTAAACACCTTAAATCTGTAATGCTATATGCATAATGCATCAACTGTGTTTTGACATCCATCATTTAGTGCTGACTACAGCAAAATGCCACCTTATAGTGCCACCACCAAGGAAACATAATGCAGGGAATATATTCAGGTCACAAAGTTTTTAAAAGGATTGCAAATTCTCAGTGTGTGTGTGTGTGTGTGTGTGTGTGTGTGTGTGTGTGTGTGTGTGTGTGTGTGTGTGTGTGTGTGTGTGT
>JBBMJY010000003.1:10116766-10132983 GCA_037833715.1 Toxotes lorentzi
TGTGTGTGTGTGTGTGTGTGTGTGTGTGTGTGTGTGTGTGTGTGTGTGTGTGTGTGTGTGTGTGTGTGTGCGCGTGCCGTTCCTGTCAGGAAACTCAATGAGCTGCTTACATTACAAAAGAGATCTTCCAGCCCTTTGCAACAGAAAAGACACCAAATAGTTTAGTACACAGCAGGAAGCACACACTGAACTGAAGCATGGATAATCATAACTCTTGTTATACCAATTATTGAACTTGGAAATAGCAGAGGTTTGACACTTTGAGTCAACCAGGGAGCATGAGCTCAGACAGTGAAAACATCATTTTGTCGATGTCCATAAAGGATGAGGTTTTCTCCACTGGAGAGTGACAGCAAGTTTTTGGATACTGCCTCTAAAACACTGCTCTTATTGTATCATAGTGATCACGAAGACGGTACGGAGCCGTAGAAGAACAGCTTCCGTTCTGCGCAGTCTGTACAGCAGAAAGTGATTGTTGGTGAGAACAGGGATACATGAGGCAGGCCTGCTGCTGAGCTGCTTTCAAAACCTGTTACGTTACAAACAGCTCAAAAGTTGCGTAGTGTAAGATGGTGAGCTCCAAACAGAGAGCTGGGTGTCTTTCTGAGACAGAACCAGATTACTGCAAAACCAGAATAGCTAAAATCTTTTTATCTCACTGATTATCATAATCTCCTTAAAGTGAATTCATGCAGGAATTTTATTCCAACATTAACATCTATGACAAATAAAATACTCTTCTCTTTATACAATAAAACGTTAGTCTTTGGACAAAAAAAAAAATTCAGTCCTACTGGATTATTTCTGTTTTTTCCAATTGGATTTCATAATTGGCAACTCAATATTTAACGCCCAAAATAGACAAGCCAGAGTTTGAAAAGCAGCCTGATCACACCCAATGTCTCCTCCTCTGGCTGTTGCTACTGCGAGGCTGTAACCTCATCTGTTCAGCTACAATGTACAATAGACAAGTGAGATCTGGGTTACGTACCCCTTTATCCCTGTAGCCCCCCGGGCACAGCTATGCTCTGTGGTTGACTACATGCTACAGCAGCCGTGAGAGTCTCTCCCCCAGGAAAGCGCATGTTTATTTATTCATTTGCACCTTCTTGTTTTAAATTCCACAGACAGTGTCTGAATGGGAGCATTCAGGGATGAAGGAATCCCCAAAGCAATACCTATGATACAATAGCAGTGTCTGGGTATGTGCGTGTGTTTCCTTGTGTATGCATGGTTGCGTGGTTGCATGTCAGTGTGGAGTGTATGTGTGTTTTCTAAAGTGAAGTATTTATCACTGAAATGGTTGGTTGATGTAAGACCCAATTATTGATGACAATAGGCTCCATCCATCGACCCTGGGAGAGGGTATAGGCTAGTGGGCTTCATACTGAGGTGGCTTTCTGTGAATACGGCTCCCCAGAGCTGCATGCTCTCAGATTTACCCCTGCTTATTGTTCCTTGGTGGCACTGCTATTGACAGCACATCATTCACTCAAGGCTGGAGAAATAACAGCATTGGCATTCTCCTAAAACATGTGGAAGTGCTCTGCACTAAAAAATAATGGCCTCTTGGACCTTCAACTTTGATTTGTATTTACAACAGTCAGTGTGGTGGCATTAAATAGTACAGAGCTCAAGGCATGTCATGCCTTTCAAGCTAACCATGAACTAAAGATTACCTGTTTGTGAATGTGAGTGGATAGATTGCTTTGGCATGAATATCTGTTTGTGTGTCACGTGCGCAAGCACACATACACACACATTCAAACACGAAGGAGTGAGCGTGTATGTGTCACAGTTTTGTTGTGACTAATGAGGAGCAGCTGAATTGGCCTGCCTGGTGATTTGTACTAGCTGCTTAATGATGATGAGGCCTGATGGGATGCCAGGTTCATGTGTTTGTCTGCAAACATCAACAATCTGTTCCAGACGATCTGCCAGACACCAGATTAGGGGGAACAACATCAAATGACACAGTCATGTTGATTACATCATTAAAAAGTATTATCAAGGAGGTTTAGCAGCATGTAATTACCAGGGACAAGAATGAAATCATCAGAAAATGAGGTGGAGTAAACACTCTTCAAACGCTTGATCAACACAGTGTTTTGTGTTCACACATCTCAAAGAGTTACAGTAAAGTCAGTTTATAGATGCCACTTACAACAAACTTGCAGAGCCCCTCCCCCACAACAATCTTTTCCCTCTCTTCTTTTTCCATCTTTGACTACCGTCTTCCCTCCCTGCCACAACCTGTCCCCTTTGGGCAGCGGTTCACATGGAGTCTAACAGGACGATCCTTACCTTGGGAATTAGCCTGTAAGACCCCGATGCTGTCATCAAACTGCATAGATTTGATGTTGAGTGATGCCAAGATGCATTCCTTATCCTGCAGTGAGGCATCTTCGATATTGTTCTGATTGGCTGACAGGATTACACACATGTCGCAGAGGTTGATGTTGACAGCCCTTAAATCTGCCCGACTTAATGGTGTACCCTTCAGGGTGAGGAGAACAGAGAGAAAGAGCAAGACACAGAGGGAGAAAGCAAAACGCAGAGAACAGACAGACATGGGGCAGAGAAAAACAAATTTAAGAAGTGAGCAGAGTGGAGCTTTGGGAAATTAGTTAACAAGTATTCTTGTTTTGAGGCGATGACATTCCACTGATCTAACTGGGCACTGGAGAATCAGAGACATGGACTAATCTAAAGGCTAGCCTGCGCTGAGGGCTGTGTTCGGGATTCTCCTCTGATCATCAGTCAAGCCAGGCCTAACAAGCTCTAAGGCAGCAAGCCACGCCATCTGTGATGGGCACTGCAGCTGCAACACACATAAACTCCATTTTGGATATGCAGAATGTGTCACTGCTCTGGATGGGGGGGGGGTGACTGAGCTCTCATGGAGTGATCATTCAATTGAGTAATGTGTGATCAAATCAAACTGACAATCCCTCTCAGGATTTCAATGTGCATGTAGCTTGAAATGTCAATGCCTTGTTAGTTAAACAGAGATTGTGGTTTGAATTTGTCTCCTATGGCAGTGAACTGGTACACTCACAGGTAAGATGGAGACCTTGGGGAAGTTGTGTAAAGTTTCCCACTCTCTCCGCAGGTATTCCAGCGAGCCCACAAAAACTATAGGCTTCAGCTCATGGTAATGGAAGTTGCTGGCTCTTAAAGGCATCACCAAGTTTCGCAGCCCCACTAAAGCGGACGTGACATCCCCAAATATACAGACCACTACATGGCCACTCAGCACTGTCATGGAAGCTTCACTGCGGGTCTGCAGGGAACAGAGGGATATAGGGAAGAGGGGGGGAGAAGAGAGAAAGGGATGAGGAGGTGTGCAGACAGAGAGCAGAGGAAGTGGCACACAGAAACAAACACAGATTTATAGAACAGAAATGAATACTGTTAACAGAAAACTGGGTGATGTGCATGAGGTAACAAATACTAGTTTAAACAGTGTTCAAAAGTCTGTTATAAACTGTTATAAACCCATATTAAATAGTTTGTTAACCAAGAATTCAGTTGACATATTTATTAGATCATTAAAGCATTCTGCTTACAGGCTGTGACATTTACATAAACAAATGTTTGGTTAACTACTATTCTGTTTATAATCAGTTTATTGGATAGTCAGAAGTAGGATTTTTACAGAACAAAACAGAAAATGTGGTCTTTTTCAAAGGACAGCTGATTCAATCAGGCTGAGAAATGCAGTTTGTAAGATTTTAGGCACACACGGTATGTATGATTAACAGCCCGTCATAAATCACAGAGGCATAAACAAAGCTCCTCTAGCTGTATGAAGTCCATGTCGAAAAAGAACAATGCAATGCTCTGCTTTCAAGATCTGATGCCTGGCACACAAGCTTGATGTGCATTTCATTGCAAGTATGGGTGTACGTTAAATAAACTAAATGTTACTAAACTGTGTCTTTGTTTATTGGACATATAAGGTAAAACTAAGAGCATCAAGGGGCCGCTGCTGAAAACTGGCTCATATTTTCAGCTGGCTGCCTGATCAGGTCGATTAAACATTTTTAATAATTATCTATAAATCTAGAACATTTTTTGGTGACCCAACTCATGCAGGAATACTCTTAAGCCTCCCTTAGAAGTCATTTACTTTAAGGATTAAAGTCAAAGTTAAATCTTTCTAGAGCACAAGGGGCGCTGGTACACTGGTCAGACAGACACAACAAAAGCGGTTAACTGTCAACCATACAGGTGCCTGTGCCTCCTGCTTTACATTTAGTTTGGACAGGGTTAACCGTGCCCAAACAAGTTACGCACTAACCTAAATGCTTACAAACTGCCTTGTTAAAACATCTGAGCAAACCCATGCGTGGAGAGCTGAAATGCTGTTCACAGATCCTTGGAGGATATATGAAAAAACAATAAACTCACCTTAAAACAACAGAGAGGCATTGAGAGAAATTTCAATACATATTAGTATGTGACTGTGTTGCTACAATATTGAGGGAAAACTTCTCCTGAGCATACTTACTTTAACTTCAGTTTTTGTTTTGTTTTGTTTTTTTGGCTTTTTTTGCATATTCTGTTATATTTTAGAAGACTGCAGGAACAAAACTCTTGCCCTACTCACCAGGATGACTTTTTCGATGTCCTTTGATGGGCACCAGTGAAACATCCCTGTTGAATCATACCTCTTCACGTTCATGTCCATGTTCTCAATTTGTTCATTTCCAGGAATTAGGAGGGGGTCGTGTCGACTGAGAAAACAGAATAATATATGCATGTCGGACTATTTTTTGTCAATTGACTGCGGCCTTGTGGTTGAAGTGGAAACACGAAAGAGGCAAAAGACCACCTGGCTTTTATGAGGTACAAGCTGTCTATTCATCCAACATTTTAAAAGTCCGTTCTATTCTCAAAGTGTTAAACTTTTTAATACTGTAGGTCCCATAACTACCATATCATTCCTCCTTCTTGTCCTTGATGTCAAGCCAACAGAAACCTAAAAGACCCTGGTGCTTGAAGTGGTGCAGAGGAGAACAGCAAGACTTGAGTGCTACTGACTGAATGGCATGACAACACAAGGCCAATTACCAGCTTTTACCCTCTCTTCCAGTTCCTGACGCCATGCGGCGCAAATAGTAAACGCTCCAACAGGCTCACACTTTAAATATTTCAGGAATTTGCCCAATCACATTTTGCTTTCCCAACTGATGGACATTAATGTTTCAACAGCATGTCACAACCAAACAGACTAATCCACAGCAGTGGGCTGCTGAGTTTTATCCGGTGTAACACTGACCATGAAAGGGCTCCTGTCAGTCCTATTATACTGCCTTTCTTGTTCCTGCACTTATCCTACAAGACGTGTTCTCACAGTTCCTCTAAAGGCAATCCAGAACATTTCACCCAAAGCACTGAGTCAAGTTAAACTGCAAAAATGTAATGCTGTTAAATAAGCACTGTGTTCAGCAGCAATGCAAATGTAATTTATTTACAATCCAACCCAAAAAATAAAATCCTTGGTTAGAGCAGCACTATACCAACTCCAAAAACAGAGAACTGCAGACACAGACATTTGAGTAATATGGGAGAAAACATCTCAAGAATTTGACATACATCTCTCTCAGTATCACTCTCTCTATCCTCTATCAACACTGTCATTCACTGACAAGGCTTTGATGTTGTCTCTTCCTTCAGCCTGCATTTGGGTTGCATGCCATCGCAGGAAAAGTAAAAAAAAAAAAAAACAACAAAAAAAACTGTCAATTAGCCACCCTCTCTCCACCTCTCTTCCCCCTCTTCCCTCTATCTGTTAGTGCAGGTGATAATAACACTAACAGCATTTAGTGTTTTTACACTCAGCCTGAATCTTTCATCCAGAGCTGCGAGTTGCGCCAATCAACTCCACGGAGCCCCCGTCACTTCAATCTGCTCAGCTCTGCTCGCCTCCACACAGGGGCTGACTGGCGCATGCAGGCGGCTGACTGCCGCTCCACCTCTCTCTGCCAAGACAGCTATCTTTCACAGAGCTGTCAGCGGTGTGACTGGCAGCCTGTCACAAGCTCCACACACCTCCTCCTCCCTCTGCCTTCTCCCTGCCTCGGGTTGAACCTACCACAAGGCTCAGGGAGAGCAGACATGACGTCTGTGCCACAGTGCCACGCCCAAGGGATATCAGCTGCAGATGACATCTTCTACGATTGGATGCATGTCGTCAGTCATGACCCATCAAAAAGGTTTGGGGAAATGGTGTTAATGCCATGGTGGCAATGCAGCTCGTTAGCACAGTGACATGTCAGATTGGAGACTGGGAAATTAGACTTAGACTTAGACTAACAAGCTGCAAAATTAAAAACACGGCCATGGTAAGGATGCAAACTGTGATTAAATGTCACCCTTAGTGTTTAAAAAAATACACTGATATCAGTTTCAAATTTTTCTACATTTAATTTGTATGCATTATTTGGAAAATATATCCTTTATTGGACGTTTCCCCACCAAAAAGCATTTGCTAAATTTCTAAATTGAATAAATTTAAAGTGCATCGGATTGCAAAGCAAATATTTTCCCTGGGTGAGTTCCAGCATTTTATCAGATGCACTTTTATATAGGACAAATATTTCCCTTACAGCATGTCTCACTCCAGTGTCTCACCCCCTCTCTTTCTTCCTCCCTCCCTCAGAATATATTTCAAACAGAGTTGAGTTATTCTAGTGTATCACTCTGCAGTCACAAGCTGGGGATGGGCGTGCTCCCCCAATCCCTCTCTGCCAGACTACGAAGACAGGCTCTTGCTTTGAAAATTTTCCCCATCATGCAAACTGACAAAGGCATGCTTTTCAAAAGCCCACAGCCAATCTGTTGATCATTATTTATTTACAAAGGCCTTTGGGCTGCAAGTCCTGTAAAAATCATACTTGATACATATGCTCACTCTCTTGCCAGCTCTCTACTGTGTTTTCCCCCTCCTCGCTTGTAGAATAAAGTATCCCTAAGGCTACTTCAAACAATCACTTTTCATTGTGCATAAAATACACCTTGTAAAGCACAACTGTTTAATATATATGGTGTTATATGATGGCGGGGGCAGCTGTGAAGGGGGGCTGTGGACTGTGATGGGTAATTTGATGTTTTGCTGAGGGCTAAGACTTGGAAAAAAAAAATCTACACCTATAACAGAGGACCTGTCATCCCAGTACCCAAGAGCCAGCAGAATACAGAAGCACCCCTAAAGCAGAGAAAACTTTGACACCGCTTTGAAGCGTTTTCAAAACTGAGTAAATAACTCACAAGAATTATTATCACTGCGAGATCAAAGCAAAGATGCATATATTACATGGCAAACGGGGACCATCTCCTAAGCAAAAAAGGAAGAGAAGAAAAGGTTTTGTGCTTTAAGTTAGGCAAACTAAACAGTCTTTTAAACAAGCAGTTAGCTGGAAATATGCCAATGTCTAGTTGTTTTTGTAGCTGTTTTCTCCCTCTGAGCAAGGGCATCTAAAATGATGCTCTGTTGCAAACTAGACTGAAGGGTATGACTCTGTGTTGGGCTAATGGTTTGGCAAGTGTGAAGGCTTATTAAGTGCTTGTTTTGTGGAGAACCGAGGGGGAGGCCGACAAGTACTGGACAAAATCACATAGGCATGCCAGTGTAGTAGGAGGAATGCTGCCTAAGGGAAGCTAGCAGGACCAACATACAAAGAACTCCTCTAGAATGTAAGGAAAATACACCACAGCACAATAATAACTAAAAACCAACATATATACCTTGCAAAAACAGAGATTTAAAAAATTTAAATTATAGAAATTAAAGCACATTTGTATATTACTCAGCTGTAGAAATTAAACATTCTGTTTGCCTATAGTGGAATATGTTTTTGCCTTTAGGGATTTAAATTCCACACAGAAAATATGATTTGGAGTTATTTATTCTCCCACACATTTCAGATACACGACTTTCTACTGCAGTGCAGCTACACTGCGTAAATACTAACATTGGCAAGTGTGTGTGACTAAAACCGCACGACTCTCCCTAAATTTTCCTACTGTGAAGTCATAAAGATGATGACCATAAAACTCACTCTCATTAAGAGACAGACAGCATAGCTGTGAGTGTTCCTGTCCTGTTAGATCTTCACCACCATGCCTTTATCCAGCCGTCCCAATGCGCACAGCTCGGCCTCCCCGTATTTTCTACACTGTCGTGCTGCTAACCCCGCCTCGCAGCCAGAGGAGCACAAAAACCTACCCCTTTTATCTTTCAAAATCAATTAACAGCAATTTAATTCCATGGGACAGGATAAAAGGAAGGTAATATTTGAATTCATATTTGATTGTGATGATACATCTCGCATATGGCCTTAAGTACTAGAAACAGTACTCACAGGGGTTCCCACAACAGAGAAGTAGCCTTAGGGCAAAGTAACCATGCAGGTCCCTCTGATTGGTTGCTGGTGTCATTAGTGCCAGCATTGTTTAAGGAGTACATGTGGACCAGACCGGAGGAGGTGACAGCTGGGACTTTAAAGCCAGAGGAGTTTTCAAACAGCTCCTCACAGCCGCTTTCCATGACAGAAATATTATTTCAGCTCTGTCATTAACAGCTGACAGCATGCCATCCTAAACAGCCAGAGCCTAACAGGGCACTTCTCCTCTCTCTTTCTCTCACAGAGTTTCTTACCTCCTTCTTCTGCCACCCTTAATTTGCCCCCTCCCATCCATCCAAACTCCCACCATCTCACCATCAGCAGCATCCGCCTCTGAAGTATCTCTCACACGCATCCCTCCATCCCTTCCTCCCTCCCTCCCTCTCTCCCTCTCTTCCTCTCACTGACTTCCTCTCACTCCCCATTTGAAAGCTGGAAAGAATAAAATCAGCATCTCTTACCTCATCATCTTGGGCGAGCAGTTGGGTGAGTTTCGCATCCCTCCATTGCGCTGCTTTTTTTTGGGCGAGAGAGTTGACGGATGCTCGTCTTCGACTGCAAACACATGCACAGAATGTCAGAATAGAGACAGATGGCTGGGAAAGTGTGCTGGACCTGACAATAAAAAAATAAAATAAAATAAAATAAAATAGCCAACAATCAATCAACCATTGCAAACAAAAAAACTGAACAGAAGACAAGGAAAATTAATAATTCAGTGTCAAGATTGAGAAAATATAGAAGCATTAGTAACGGACAATGGTAAATCTGAGAAAGGCAGGAGAAAACCACGGAGAAAAACCAATTTATGACCTAAAAATGTCACGGAAGGCTCACATCCCAAAACCCCCATAGTTTTGGATCTTCTAAGGTGCACTTTTACAGGGCTCTCAGTAGTACACTACGGCATCTGTTCAGTAAACCCAATAAATTGTGCAGGTGGTTGGACCTCTAGCAGGCTGCATCGGAGTGACCATGCTTACCTACACCATTAGATGGTACAGACTGTCATTGTCAGTGGGGCGCGAGCAAAAGCAATGATAATGAGATAAATAAAGGTTATGGAGATGGATCTTGAGCAGGTAGTTTTTTGATTTTTTTTTTTTTTTTTTTTTAAATAAAACTACCTGAACCCCACCCCATCATTCCAGTTCTTACTAAAGCGCACGATGGCTCTTCTACAGGTCTACCTCCATGCCAAGAGATCATTTTGCACTCAACACACATTATGAAGTTTAGGGCACGCTAACAGGGTATGAATTAGTGGACTATGAATTTCAAAAGCAGCTAGTAAATGCACACCATCCTCTGACAGACGAAGGTCAGGTCTGGTTTTAAAAATTGAAGTGAGGATTAAATAATCAATTTTTGTGTTTGACGCTTTGGTGTAAAGTGTTTGTAGGACACTGAGCTATGGCTATAGCTACAGATACCATTTTGATCTGATTTAAGTTCAGTTTCCTGTCAACTATGCTTTGCTATGTTGAGACAGAAAAACTGAAAAAAAAAGAAGAAAAACAACACTATTTTTCAAACTTTGTTCAAGTCCCAGTCAGGCAGAGAGGACAAGAAAGAGCAGCCAGAGTGAGGCCAGGCTCGATTGTCTGAAGATTTCAGTCAAGCTAACAGTAGTCTGATCTTCACTACTGTCTGTGAGTTTCAAGAGCTTTCAGACAGGCACCCAGATACTCTTATCCACTCTGCACTCTCTCAGCACAAATGCCAAGTGCACCGTCACTTCAAACCCGTATTAGTCCTTTGGTTAGAAATCAATAACACAGCATGATATTAGTGCAAATCAATGTGCACGCCACAAGCCGTGACTATTCCAAGCATGTGGAATTTCATTATTGTCTAAGCACCCATTCTAGGCTGTCACCTAATTCTGCTAATAAAAGATAAGAAATATGACTTTGCCTTCTAATAAAATGTCATTCTCTGACATTTCCTTTATGCAACTGGGCATTTGGAATAGCGAATATCACAAGCACTTTCCACTTTACAAATAATTCTCTCTCTAATGTCCTTTGTAAATACCACATCAGAGATATGTATTCTTTGTCGTATTGCTTGACAGACTCCTCCTGGTTTAACCTTAATTTGTTAACAGTACACTTCTCACTTTTACCCCCAACAATAAAATGAAATACCTTCCAGCCACTGGGTAGTAAAATCTTTTACAGTATATAATTAAAAACTTTCTATTTCCCCTCCCATAGGTCAGTCTCCTCAGGGCTCACAGTTCTTGCAACATTTCTGACAACACATACTGATGAGCAGCTCTTTTGTGTCAGTTCTAAATTCACAGGTTTTAGTGCTCCTCAGTTTGGAAGTCATCCAGACTGTAGCAGCCACTGCACTGGCAGGCAAATCCGTGCAAAGCAGCAAAGGCAACAGCAGCAGCAGCTCCAGCAGAGTGAACCATCATGCAGCAAACAAGACAAAATGAAGGGACGGAACAGGCGGGGTTACTGACTGATGCATCCCGCTAAGGGGGCAACCTACAGTGCCTACTGTGACTGAGCAGCATGGCATTACTGGGGTGGTAGTGGTATTTCACCGGCAGACTGCAGGCCCGGTTCAGCCGACTCTCAGCCAGGGATCTGGCCGCCACGTCTCCTGGGCCTGAGATACTGAGGCGCAGTTGCGAGGGGTCAGCCCCAGGCCCTGGCCCCGTGGGGAGCAGGCTTCCTTTACGGTTATTAACAAGGGGGATGTTCATTGTGCCCGGGTTGACCAGGTGGTCCTGGTTGGGGTTCAGGGTGTTGGGAAGGAATGCATTTGAAGTGATGGAGGTGGAGGTGCAGCCGGTGGTTTTAATCGATCGGTTTTGAAAAGACGGTCTAACTTCATCCATTACTGTCAAACAATGGAGAATAAAAAGTGTGAGAAAGTCTGTATTAATTCTCATAAATTAGTTAGTAATTTAAATATAGTGTTAAACAGTAGAAAATAAGATAGTTATTTTTTGCCATATTTGTATGTCTTTTTTTTTTTTTAATCAGAGATTTCAGGGGAAATTATTCCCACAAAAAATAATTCATCATTTTACTGTTGGATGTTAACAAGCCAGTACATGTCAGTAACTTAGAAAGAAATTCACAAACTTGAAATATATATAATAATTATTTAACAAAATGTATAAAACACTTCGCAATTTTTCTCACTTCAGTTTTACATTCTAAAAGCTAAAAAGTCATGCCACAGCAACTGGAATCTTTTATTATTTTTCTAAAACTGGTGTTGGAACTTTTTTAAATTTAATTTTATTTATTTATTGACGTCTGCTTGGCACACGCTCTCACAGAAATGTTCACAGCGACATTTACTTTGCATTTGTGACAAACATGAATTAATTAGAAGCCTCTCAGTTTTATGTCTCAGTTGTGCTTTACTTTCTGGTAGAACAAAGCAGAGACACAGCTTGGCTAAAGCCAGTCAAATCCAATCAGATATTGTGTCATTTCAAGCATAACCTGTGGAACAGTACTTTCATATCAACAAATATAAAACTGGAAGTAATAATTTCTAATGTTACTAATTCAAACATTTTTAACCATTAAAAATTTATTGGAAACATTTTGGATTATGTATAGACATTAGGTTTAATTCCAGACTAAAAATCCAGTCATCCTATTTTTAAACAGTAAATTTACATGCTGAATTTTTTTTGCTGTGATCTTGAAAGTAATCATTGGACCTTCTGTGTCTAATATGAGAATAAATCGGTACATGTACGCTTCATATTCAACCAGTCATTCCACCAAGCACGCACGCACACACACACACACACACACACACACACACACACACACACACACACACACAATCCAACAGGCTACAGAGTCAACCCGTATGTTTGTATGTATTGAAGGGGTCATGGCACACAGCAGGAAGACAACAGAGGCAGATGAGTAAAATATCTGGTTGTAAAGTTGACTGGGAGAGGCGGAGCCCTTTTCCTCCCTTTGGTAGAAGGGTGGTTGGTTGGTTGTTTGGAGGAGAGAGCATGCTTGGGTGGCCCCGGGCGATAAACAGACGTTTATCCCAGCCGTCAGCTGCCTCCTTGATTTACGGGGCGCCACCGATAGCTCCTGGATTCATCTGGCCCTTGTCAAACACGTGCAGCGTTAGAGAGCACTCACCCGCCCTGGCAGGTCCACTGTGCATCCTGAACAACCCAGACGGCAACTGTCCCTTCCTGAAATGCTAATCACATGACAGTACTGTCCTGCATGCAAGCCTTATCAGATCACCACGACCCAATGTAAACTGGATGATGAGGTGGAGGAATAACAACTAAAAATGTTTACTTTTGTATGTGAGCTAAGCTGGCTTTGTCTTTACAGTGTTTGCTGCGTGAGCAAGCTTTGTTCTCCATCTGCATTGCAACTGCATGAAAGAGCTTTTTAGGCCATGCACTGTTGTGTTGTTACACTTAAAAAATAAAACTTATTATTGTGATTATGATTATTGCAATTCCTTTTAGTTTTGCTAAAGAGGCAGCCACTATTTCAAAGAGGAAATAAAAATGCCTAAATGTTTAACAAGAACAAAAACATTACATAAAAAATATACATATAAAACGTCAGAGGTGACAAATAGCACTTCAAAACTAAAATTTATTCTTAACCTGTAGAGTAAAAGGAAAGCATTTAACAATTATTTCCCAAAGAATTACCTAAATTGCAATCAGCTTTGAATCGAACGCCAGCCTCTTTTTGACTTCCACTGTTCCCTGGTGTTGTAGCGCCATCTGCTGCTACATGCAGCACAATACAAAAAAAAAAAATTCATGCAACTACATGGTATTATCAAACACAAATAATTTCCTTCAATTGCTATAACTACCAGGTACTATTTTAATTTCCTGTCAGTATATGTTGAAATCTATTAACGATATTAAGTTAGAAAAAAGACAGTTCTGTCTGAGTTAAAGACTGAATATACAACTGGTTAAAACTATGAGTTTATTTTCACATTTCGTCTCTATATTAGACACAAGACAACATTAGCATATCCTAAAGGAATAAGGGACAACAAAGAAAATACTAAGCATCGCTACTAAGTTTTTACATGACATAGGGAGGGGTCTACAGTCTAAACACAGAGCTGGAGTAGAATGGAGGAGGACACACTTACGTGATCTGACATATCCATTATACTTATATTTGGCTGAGAAGAATGCAAAGACAAGTGACAGGTCACACAGAGGGAGAGAGGATGTAATGAAACAGACACATTAGGAAATAGAGACATCAACGGAAGAGCAGTGGATGGAAATGAAATCAAATGTAACTATGATTAACTACTATCAGTGAAAGGCATGAGGGCATAAACCAAAAATAAAAGGTATAAATAATTAAAATAATGGTGGTGGTGATTTAAGTATTGCATGATGGCACAAAAGACAGGTGAATGAAATGAACTGTCCATTCTCAGTGTGAACCATGCTTTTAGGAAAGTGTACAAAACCTGTAATGAGATGTAATGACAGTCTAATGGTGGATTTTATTAACAGTTTTTCAGAGGAACTAAATCTGAGGTTACACAGTTTCCGTGGTAGATTCAACAATGCAGTATTTCTTCTTCAATAAATGCCCAGACTTTCTACATTTCTATTTAAATGTGATGGACATTGTGAGGTCTGTACACAGAACAGAAGAAGCCACCTAGGGACATACAGACAACAACTACATACTTGAGTGCATGTAGATGTCCAAAACATAGACAGCAGACACTTGCTACTCAAAACAGCCGCACTAACAGACACAAAGCAAAGAGGCTTGATCTTTACATGCAGTCCGGATCTCTTGTCCAAATGGAAATTTGAAATAAAATGGAAATTTTCCAAACATAAGCTCAATGATACACTTTTGAATGTCCACATATGCCAGCAATATTAATTATCTGGGAGTTATAGTTTATGACCTTGACTGAGGAGTTATTGAAGACTGGTACCAATATAAGTGCTGGTTCAGTGGGCACTTGAACTGAGTTCTGAGCTGCTGACACTCCCCACTATTTCCCAGAGTCTCTTCCAGCAGTAAAGGTCACAGTGAGGGCCCAGGGCTGGCCTATGACACAGATCCTCAAACAGGGACCCACAGTGGCCCTGGCATCTGTCTCCAGCAATCTGCCCACACTGCAGAGGCGGCAGACTAACTGGCTAGCATCTGGGGCGTAGCGAGGCGGCATAGGACAGAGGGTAGGGGGGGGGACCAAGCCTGCCTGGTGGACAGGAGCTGTCAGGGCAAGTTTGGTGATGGACCAGCAGGGCTGGGAAAATGAAAATGCAAACATAATTTCCGTGTCAGGACAAATAAGGTCCCCAGCAATGAGATGCAGATACGCACACATGCACAGACACAGAGATAGAAGTACATGTTGGTACACACACAAGATGTGCACATGCATGCACACACACAGCCCAGAAGGTTGTTGACTAGCCAGGAGCATCTCCTGAGCTCGGGGTCCCCTACCCTTGTCCATAGCCCAGCTTTATAGAAGCGTAAGCCTCTCCATTATATAAACCCTGTCACGTCTCTTTTCTCACCGAAGGAAGCTGGCTGACTGTGATGATGGTCAGGCCACGAAGAACGACCATAACTAATAAACAGTTCAAAAATAAACTTCTGATTCAGCAAATCTACAATAAAAACCTCAACCTGAAGAACAGAACCAGTCTTCACAAACCACACAAGGGGGTACACATAAACTGAAACTGCTCTCTTCTGTCCAAAATTTCCACATCATGTCTGCAAAAGTTTTCCCCTCAACTCAAGCTCATGTGTCATCTTACTTTTCGCTCACTTTTCAACATTTTTCACTTTTCAACATCTGACTAAACTGCAAGAACACTGTATGTATAATCCCTAGCAACAGAAGACAGCATTAATTTGGTTGGCTAATTTGTCTGCAGTGCAAAGGTTTACATATCTACTTCATCAAATATCACATTACTCACTAAACCCCTTGAATGGCTATTCATTAAAATATTGCATCATTAAAGACCATAAACCAACACGGAGGTTTATGTTTTTGTCACCATTAAAGAGGTGTCTGTGTCCCACTGTGTATTTGTGTGGTCGAAATGTGACTTGCATCAGATCACAGGGTGCATTAAATTAAAGAGTGCTATCCAAGAAATCAATTATCCAAGTGGAGGCTAGACAAATCTGGCTCAGATGTACAAGAGCATGAAGTCATCATGGATAAAGATGTCTTATCCTCTCTGTCTGGTGGAAAAAAAAGACGGGAAATGGGGAGAGGAAATCCAACAATCCCTGACTGACAAAGCCCAATGCACTACTTCACTAAACTCACTTTGTTCAGACAAAGTCTGAGTTAAAAAGGGAAAGAAATCTAAGACAGAGGAGGCTTTCCTGAAATCCTACAGGGGGCTGAGGGAGAAGTGAGATCAGTAACCATGTAATGGCCAGTAATTGGTATCGGGGGATATCAGCGCAGGCCGAACTACAAGAGGCCGAGCCAAACTCATCATGGCATGTTTGACACTAATCTAGGCTGAGTCGGCAGACGGTGGGAGAATGTTGAGAAGGAAATCAGATCTGTATGTCTGAACCAAAGGCTTTCATAGCTAGGCCTACTGCTGCCATCTCTAATTGACAGACAATTTAGTATTTCCTATCCACTGGAAAGGAAAATGGAAGTGTGTGTGTGTGTGTGTGTGTGTGTGTGGGGGGGGGGGGGGGGGGGGGGGTTTTTCCCTCTTTGTTTTCTTTTTCTTGCTTCCCCCTTTGACAGACCCCCCAGTTTCCCTTTTTTGTTTGTTTTTCCCCCTTT
>JBBMJY010000003.1:10134343-10163246 GCA_037833715.1 Toxotes lorentzi
GATAGATAGATAGATAGATAGATAGATAGATAGATAGATAGATAGATAGATAGATAGATAGATAGATAGATAGCAAATTAAAAAAAGAAAAATGACAAATTACTGAATATAAAATGCTCATAAACAAAATTTCAATGAATTAATTCACGTAAGCCACAGCTAGTCACAGTTGACAGATCACACCACGTAGACAACATTATAGACACACACGTACACGTACGGTACCTCTGCATGGTACAATACACAAGGAGCACACACCACAGACACGTAACAGCATGTGTTGGGCGGTGTAACTTACAGGCACGTAAAGTGGTTGCGCAATCATGAACAGAGACAGAGGAAAGTGGGTAGGCCCTCTGAAGGGTGTCCATGTTACTATGTACACTGCCTGACATGCAAGAGCAGTCTTGCTCTGAACGGCCGCAATCAAAACAACATGCCAGTTTCATTCGTTTGTAGACGGACATCTTGGCTACAGTCATGTTTTGGGATGAGAGGAGAGGAAAATCAGCAGGTTAATGGCAAAAGGAGAAATATTCATCCAGGGGAAGTCGGAAGGTTACTTCATCAGAAAGTGTAAGCCTTAGCCACCTGCTCCCACAGACTTGAGCCCCAAATTAAATTAACATAGTGGAAGCACAGAGATTTACTTGAAACTAACATTCAATTTAATTCACCAAATTGTTAAAGGAAAAAAAAATGTTCTTGTTGGAGAAAGTGTTGCTAAAATTTGGACATGTTATCAATGTAATAATATTAACAACAAAATGACATACAATATGTGGGCACAGTATTTCTCATATTCACATAGTCTCGAGAGGTCAAGCTGTGTGCTAAGGCTGTAAAAGGTCAAAAGGCAAAACTATAACAGTGGGAAAGAGGGGTGAGGAGAAAGGGGAGAAGGAGGCATTCAGGGGAGAGAGGCATGAGCAATGTCTTCAGCAGCAAACCTCATACAGTGTTTCATACATTTGTACATCCTCTATCCATTTGGCTAAAGGAGTGGATCACGTACCTGTATCCCATCATGCAGCTGTAGCGGCTCTGTCCAAGGCATAACACTATTCTACTGGCTAGACTGGCCAATTCATGCTAGATTCAGACCTGCAGTTTCACAGCCCTACTCCCCAAGGGAAGCTTCACTCTAATGTGCACATGTGCATAAATAATATGACTAGACAAAGCATCATATGTTTTATATTTGTAAGTTCTTTGTGTCAATTTTAAGTGAACCTATGTGAAAATGCACCATTGCTCAGTTGAGCACAGTCACTGGTTCAGTTCAGTAAAGTTTTATTTGGTATGGTATGACCAGTAGCTTATGCTAGCTAATGATAGCAAACTTTAGATTAGCTTTCTTTGTATTACTGAGTCAGTTTCCTGACTTGCAGGCTCTGATGTGGTACTGTTATTAATGTATTCTGTTGTCATCAGATGTTCAGTACATGGAATATAACATTTAATTTGTGCTGTTGAGGGCTTGTTTACACCAAAGTTTTCATTCTGTTTGGTTGAGAAGCACAAACAATGCTGATTTTCAATCTTTAGTTCATATTCTCCATATACTTTCAGTTTATCAGGTTAAACAACTATTGTTTGGGCCATTACATATACTTAAATGTTGTTTTATTGTCCCACGCACAATAAAATCAGGGGATAAAACTTGACAAGAAGGGGACTAATAACGGTCTCTCTTCTGGCATTTCAAAATTCAGTGCATTTCACCATTACATTTCAGCACTGGTTTTATCCTAAGGAAGTGCTTTATTGTTTGTTTGTCACAATCTCACACAATGTCTAAAACAGTGGGAGATCAAGGGTTGCAGGTCACAAAGACATTTGTTCCTAACTACCTATAAGTGGGCCTGCGTCATCACCGTTACTATATACTATATTTACAAGGACAAACACCAAAGACAGTTAAACCATGCTGATTGTTGTATCAAAGTATTTCATTTTTTATTTACTTTTTAGCTATTGCACTTTACAAAACTGGCAATTTGGAGAATCGGTGCCCTTGTTCAGGTGAGATTGGATGTGAAAGGAGTCTTTTACAAGATACTGTAGAACTCCTTAACTACCAGCCAGCCGGCAGCAAAAATCCTGTAGAGCATCTAGTTTCTGCCTGCTTGTGTGTGTGTTTCTACGGTGTGTGTGCGTGTGTGTGTGTGTTTTTGTACAGCTGTTATGTGAAGCCTTAAACCCCGAGGGAAGCAGGAGTGAAAGTTCCCAGAGCAGCAGCAGCATCTCTAGATTGCTGTGACTCTGGGCAGAAACAGTCCCTGGTCCCCATTCTCTCATTGCCAAGGTGCAAACACACAGCAGACTAATACTGTCTGGCACCTTTACAGAGACACTTTCAGCATCTTTGACTTTGAGTCACATTGGAAAATAAGGTCGTGAATGAGGTAATATGTTTCAGCCTCTGGCCAAGGAAAGAATGGGAAACGCAGATCATAACCCATGGGATGAAGGCCTCAGGGACTGTTGTATCCTGTGGCATGCATATGTGCCTCATGAGCATGTAATAAGCATGCAGAAAATGTACTTTTGGTCTCAGCAACAAGGGGAGTTACAGAGATAACTGTTCACACTGATGAAACAGTTTTTAGGGCATGGCAGACAAGTGCAGTGAGGCTTTCAGTTCATGCTGAAATTTCTTAACTTCAGAGTTTTTGCTTGGACATTTGGACCACAGTATATGTATGTTACAGTGTGAATAACTGACACATGGAAGGGGAGCAATGGAGAACATACACAGAGACACACAAACACAGACAATGTCTTTGACTTCTGACTTCACAGATACCCAGATTCTGGCCTAGGATTACAAAGGTGTCCATTTCAGGGCATTCCTAATTGAAGATTCAACATGAGGGCTGCCCTGATGAACTATCTGCATGTTTGATAAGTCAAAATCTCCTCTAATCCACCAAAGCACAACATACTCGAACAGAAGCCATCAGGGCAATATGTTGAATGCAAAGGATGCCCCAAAGAAAGCACCATTCTGATTTATCCCCCTAAGGCTTCCTTATTCAGCAAGAGTGCAAGGAAAAATTATACTGTCAGCACAAGACTTTTTTGAGCAGTAACAAAAACGGTGCACAGTAGATTATTTCAGTGGAAGCATAAAAGAGTATAGAGTATAGAAGACAAAAACCTTTTTCCACAGCCCTCACCAAACCGCCAAATCACGTAAACATAAGACGTTAAGGACTACAAAACGATCAGAGACACCCAGGATGATGAATTTGTCAAACTGTAGACGCAGGTTTGATTAAATTTATTATCCCAGTGAACACACGTATTTATTCCTTGCATTTTTGCTGAACAGGTTTCAGGGGATTTGAGTTTCCTCTACAGACATCACCATTTAAATAGTCATATTGGACATGAACCCGGCAGGGCACCACCATCTAGTGGCCATCAAATGCTATGACAATTAATACTCTGTATTGTCAGTGGACTTTTCACCCAGTGCAGCAAGTTTTAAAAAAGGGGGGGGTGGGCGGGGGGTAGGGGCAACAACTGTCCAGATTTGAAATGAACAGGACTGGTGTGGTGACATTAAATTCTGAAAGGAACTGATGATCTCTGAAACCTCAGCCCTTGCTGGGCAAGGACCCAGAGTTTGGAGAGGGGCTGAGATCACAGAGAAGTGGGGCAAAGGGGAGACCAGATTGTTTTGATTGTGTTTTGGCAACCTAGCTGCCTAGGATTTGAAGAACTTCCCACATGGACATTTTCTACTCTCTGAAAGTACAGCCACACACAAAACTTCCTTTGACAGAAAGCAGATCAATTTAAATCTCAGTGGTTCTTGTTAATTTTCTTCCCCTTGTGTTACCTCCTCTAAATCTATGATTACTGTATGACATCTCAAATTTTTATTAAGTTCCCTCGGTACTTTGTTGGAGCATGACACCATAAGGAGTTAGAGTTAATCATGGGTAATGACATAAGACTCCCAACAGATTGGCTTTCAAATACCAAATATGGGTTTGGTTTGATGATCAAATAGTGAGGAAAAATTGAGAGCTCATCGGCCACATCTGACTAAGTCACACTCTATTTAACTGTCACTTCCAACTAGTCAGAGCATAAGCTGACTAGGCCAGTGAGGAGGACCGATGCTGGTGTGAGTTTGATTTCTGCTGTTTTGGTTTCAGTCTGGTCTGAGCACAGTGTAGAAATGAGAGGCAAGGAGAGGGATGCAGAAGCTACACTGGTACATGCAACATAGATACAGTATACTATTTGTTGAAGAGGAAAAAAAAAACACTTGCACTGCACTCTGGGTAATAGGACACCCATTTTCTTTTTACTCACAATAAATCACTACCAGTGAGTAGTTAAAATAAAGTGGCGTTTTCCAATGGCAGCAGGGAAGGAAATACATCAAAAGTGTGTCACTGGTCATAAAGAAACATGGGGAAGACAACAAAAGAGGACAAAACATGATAGAACAGAATATACTATAGGACAGACTTCCATTGCAGTAATGGAACTGTCATCTTTCTAAATGCAACTCTCTTGTTGGAAACAGCTGTAATAAGATAAAACATAACGACACGTCCATCACCGGAGTCTGAGACATGAAGATATTAAGAAAGCAAAGAGAACTAAACAGTTTATCTAAATGAAACTAGAGTGTGAAAGGCCTGTTCATTCTATTGAGCTGGCAGAGCAAAAAATGTCTGAATAACTGAGATGACACAGACAAAAGAAGGAAATGGTGGGTATCTATTTTAAAACCAGGCTTTGTCTCTACCAGGTTGCTTACTGTAACTGTCTGTGACCTTTTGTGGAAATATGGGATATTCACCTGAATTATTTATCCAGTAGTCTACATGTCCTGACAAGTAACTACTGTACATAGGTCAGGTTATATTCATGTGCTGCTCCTGCCTTAATGGTAATGTTATGTCAGCATGAAAACAGGGGAAAACTATTCATGGAGCATTTTAGTGGCCCATAGTGAACAGTCTTGAATTTACCAGTTAACACCACATTATGTCAAAGTGCTGGACTGTTCATAAAATTGGAGAGGGGGGGGTAGGTACATGACCTTAAAGACCCTGGTAACAGTGGGTGAGTTCAACACTCTCAAATACTCCCATCAAGAGCATTTATATGTAAAACAATATAATAGAGTAGGTCATGTACACTAATAATTTAAAAATGAGAGAAAAGCTCATTGCCTCATGCAGAAAAACTATAAATTGGGTTATACTGCACAAGTGGGACAAGAAATTACTGTCATTGCATTATAGCAAATAATATTTTAAGCATTTTTAATGAGATACTAGGATTTACAATATGTAACCTCAACTTACTTACTTTTTTTTTGTCTGCACAGCTGTCAATCAGTACAATTTCAGTTCCTTCAACTCTATCACTGAGTTTTACTCCTGAAAAGTCAGTTCACTACGATACATTCTCAGTTTGCATAGATAAAGTAGTGATGAGAACACCTACATTTCGAATACAAAAAAAAAAAAATCAAACAAATCAGATATTGACTGATGATCATACCATAATGGATGTTATGAAAGTTCAAGTGGGATCCATATTAAACACTTTCCTAAGGGTATAATGGTGTAACAACATACAGTATATTACCTTTAAAAACACAGTGCCACAGTACAGAAGAACAATGACACAATGAGAGGTATAACATTAGTGTACAAACTGGTAAAACCTTAAGTATAATGAGACAGACAGACTCACAGGTAGATTCGGGGTGAGAGGAAGGGAGGGAGGGGAGTCGATGGAGCAAAATAAAGGCACAGCTATACTCACGTCGTTTGCAGCCACACTTCTTGATCCGCTTAGGGTCTGTGATGTCATCATGACAAGCTTTGCAGTAGAAAAATGCTCTAAAAGTGGCACAGGAATCAAAAAATGTTTAGCACTTAAAATAATCCAACTGTCCATTTTACAACACGAAAGACCAGCTGTTCTTCATTTGGATGGCTGGATTACCTCTTTACTTCTTTGGCATCACTGGCAATAAAGAAGCCCAGTGTTCCCTCCTGCATCTTGACATGGTTTCCCGGGTTGATGAGGATGCTGGGTAATCAGAGAAATAGACACATGATGCTCATTAACTTCTGGACAGCACTCACTTCATGCACACAATATGCTAATCAAGAGGAATGGTACACACACTTGTTGAAGCCTTCAATCGAGAGCTTAGCTTGTTCTGTTATGTTGCCTCCTTTGTGTTATCATAAACACTCTTGCTCCTCTAATTTTGGGCAATTTTTTGATGTGATACTCACATGGATGGACAGAATGCACAACAGTATGATCGCACACTGAATTTTAATTCTTTTCTTTACAGAATGGTATTGGATTGCCCCAGGGGGGTGAGAAGGGGGACAGAGAGGGACGAGTAAAGGGACAGGGGCAGAAAGAATTAAAATTATGGCCATGAAGTGGTTTTAGCCTCAGCACTCAAATACAGTCATCTAGTCAAAACAAATGTTATGATGGCCACTGAGACATGGCTGTAATACAGAGAATGTACAGTAAGTGTCATTATCTCGGTTAGTATTTGACAGTGGGATGCAAGGGAATGAACAGCTCTTTTTGTCACTGACACTAGGGTGATTCTGCTCAGTGACTCGACTGTAGTCTATTGGATTGCTCTAGGACAAATACAACTAGTGAAGTCCCTTAAAAGCAATGATTCTGCTCTGTTGAATTATAGTGGGAAAATAATTAGTATGCATGTCTAGCAAAGTCAATATTGACTTAAAATTTTATACTCTATTCATTATTTTTTATATTTAAAGACAAAAGTATAATACAAATGTATTACGGCATGCTGAATGACAGCTGCACTAAAACTAAATATAACAGGATATATTAGTCAAACTGTTTCTATTATGAGTGAGAGTCAGTTTAATTTCCTAAGGACTTTAAGCGACTTGCTGTATCATTCCCCATTAATTAGACTGAGACAAAGAGTAGACACCACACACACATATTGTACGCTCACACACACACACACGCACACACACCCTGGTCATTAATGGTTACCTGTGGGCAACAATCATCAATGATGTGAGTGTGAAATAAGAAATCAAAACACTGAACCCACAAATCTTTAAGGGTCACACTCCTTCAAAACACGAACCCAGATGAAAGCTGAAGAACTTTTAATTCTTCTTTTTTAATTTTCTCGATTTTAAACTAAAACTTCTGTCAATTTGTGACAATAATACTTTTCATATGGTTCACAAAACTACGCTAATTGTCGGGCATATCTTTCTCACCAGCTTTACTCAGATATTTGTATTTTAAAATCACAATTTTGTGACATTTTAGTTTTTTTTTTTATTTTGAAAGAAAGAGATCAGTGTAGACTTATGGCAGAAGTGAAGTAGTACATCTAAGAAAACATCTAACACTACATCTTTCCTCTGGGCTCTGGAAAAGGTTACACTGGAGAAAATAAAGAAAAATATTAAGGGAGCAATTGAATCCTTATACATATCAGGATGTGATCAAATTGCACCAGTCATGCAGATCAGATTTTTCTTTCCACACTGCAAGAAGTAAAATAGCAGCTAACATTCACTCAGATTGAATGGCCCCCAGAGAAGTAAACAGGCATCACGCCTGGCATGCTCTTTAGTCAAAATAAATGAAAGAAATAGATCAAATCAAGACAGTTCCACAAACATTGCTGCCCAAATCTGAGATTTTCCAGGTGTATCTATCCAAGACATTTTTCTTCAGTCGGGTGCAAACTGGTGAATAGAAGCTTAAAAAGCATCAAAACCTCATATTGTGAGCAACAAGGCAAGCATCGAACACCGTATGTGATAGTGTCATAGCATGCAGTTACCAAACAGCATGAAGAGGACAATAATCAAACAGAAAGGCATAGCCACTGCAGTACAGGTATAGGGACAGGTACGTAGATGCAGACGGTTGCAGTAACTTCTGTGCAGTTGGATTGTTTCTCAAACACCAAACTGACAGGAAGTGACCTCACTTAAGAACATCTACTCGAGAGACGCAACGAGCATGACTGTACATGGTGGTTGAGACGCACAAAAATGCACATACACTCTCTCTCACACACACATATAGATTGACATACAAACTCTCCTTCTCAAGGTAATCACACACACACATCCGCAGACGCACATACATGCACAAATGGATATACATTTAGCACTGAGGAGATGAGAGGGTGATGGAATGCAAAAGAGAAATGTGGGGCACTTGTGAACATAGTAGCCTATGGTTATTAAATTTCAGTTTGGATAAATGTAATGCCATCCAAATTCAACAGCTCCATGCCTTTCCTAGTGTGTGAAATGATGAAAAGAAAACAAAGACTGGTGAGGTGCTGCTGGTGTAATAAAACCATGAAGAAAAACACATGCTATCGTATCAGCCACTGCCTACAGCAACGGCAGATAATCGGCCAGTTTATTTCAAGATTAAATCCAAAATGTAGAACAACAGATTATCAGTGCTTATCAACACCACATCTGAGGTATCTAAGATATGTGTATATAAACTCTTCACTGATCCAGAGTCAAAGAACCATGAAGTACTGTTCTGGCAATGATTTCAAATCACCATGAGTGGAATAATTAGCTTGGCAAAGCTAACATACAGTAGGGTAACAACGGAGCAACACTGAAAAAGAACTGAAAGTGAGAGAAATAAACTAAGCAAAGGACTGGTAAAGGACAAAACTGAAAAGATCGAGGATCAAATAAGAGGTAGATATGGAGAGGGTGAGCGTTTGGCCTTGGTACACCGACAACAGCAAAGACAAAGAAACAGCACTTCTACAAACATGTCCAATTTATCTATCCTCTCTCTGCCTGCAAAGAAGTTAGTGCATTAAGCACAAGGGACACCATAAAGAAGAGTTAGAAAAAGAGGCCTGTGAGATAGTGTTTGGAATAATATCCTTGGGGAAACTCCCAAAGTCAGAAGCTTTAAAGTGGTGGAGATTGGGTGGAACTTTGGAAGTAAGATAAGGTAGAGGGCATACCGCTTTCGGCTTCTGCAAACAACAAGAAAAAATCTCAAATCAAACAGTTATCATGAACATAGAAGAAGAGGAGAATCTGACTGTTACTAATGTTATTCGGTTTATTTTGTAGGTATGCCTCATATGGCAGCATCTGGCAGAACTCTGTACACACACTGTATGTCATGCTTGTCTGATGTTGAGATCCTTGCACCTAAAAATGATTTACTTAAAAATTAAAAAAAAAAAAAAAATCAGTTTTTAATGGTGGTTACTGTTTGACAAGGGCATGATTAAATCAAATGGCACTGGAAATTGTGGCAGTACATTTTCAAGAAAAAAAACTGTTGGTATAAATAATGGAAATTATGCCTTTGTGTGGCATCATCCAAATCATTATTTGAAAAAAAGTAATTAAGTATTGTAGTATTAATGCAGAGTTATTTTCAATAACCTAACTAGCTTTAAAGAATTAAGGCCTCAGACAAATGGTAGTACACTGGGATGAATTGTTGTGTAGGATCAAATATGTACACAACTAAAAATTTGCTCATGCCAGAATTACATTAACATCATTAACAGCTTATAACATCAAAATGGCCATCATTTGCCATGCAACCTTGCCACTACACAAAAACATTTGACACAGGTGATTGGGGAAGGGTGGGTGGGATTTGGCAATTGAGATTACTGAAAAATAGTACTTCACACTGATGTAGAGTTAGTGGTTATCATACATACTAAACAGGGACACAGCAGAATCAAGTTAAGGAAACACATGACATGAAATTCAAATGCACAGCAAATTGGTTATTTAGGTGTGAATGTATCTCTGAACTGACAGCACAGTGTAACTGAAATGAGACAAATAAAAAACAAACGATCGCAAATCTTATCTTGTTCCAGTGCAGTCGCCGATTACTTGTCTGAAACTAAATTAAAATTTTAGCAAGTATCAGCTTTTGGAATATCTAGTTGCCTCCACCAAGGATATACAGTCAGGATTCTCAGTCCCATTTATTTGTTCAGCCAATAAAATTTTCAATCAAATTTTGTGGAAAGTTAGGACACGAGGCCAAAGGATGAATGATTTTCCACTAATTTCTCATGTACTATTGGATTTTAATGAAAAGTTCCAGCATGCTAAAATGCAGGTTAAAGTAAAAAAAAATGAACGTTCCTGAATATTTTCTATTATTATAACAAAAATTTAAGACGACTGTGTCACCTTGGCAGAGGTATGTGCTCTCTGTGTGCTTTCTAGTTGTGTTGTATGTACTAATTCTTAGCATCATCAAGTGACAAACTGTGTATTTAGTGATTTCAGCTTAATGCCATCAAATGTGATAGAAATATCAGCTGTGATCAAAGCTGCAAAGAGGATTTGGGGAAAGAAATCAGATATTTTATTAGAAGCAAATCACTCAGTAGTTCACTGTTCACAGTTGTACCTGATGTTACTGGAAGAAAGATCCAATATACAAACCTGCTCTCTCTCTGCTCAGACTTGTATTCGATGGCAATAAGCAACAGCTTCAGCTTCACGTAACACAGCCTGTAAAACATGTGTACTTATTAGAGGAAAGCAGCATATAAACAGATGACTGATTCACATTCTTTCATCCCCACAGCCACTTTTTTTGTCTTTTTTTTCTATTCTTCGGAATTGTTAGCTACCTACCATTGACAGTGGGCTTGCTGAGTGGGGAAAGAGTGATACTTACTCACAGACAGTGGGGAAGGAGAGGCCCACAAAGGCACTGGACAAATACTCTGTGTACATCTCATTAGCCACTCCTTCAAGGTAATACTTCTGCCATGTGTCCTCCTCAATCTGACAAAAAACAAGCACGGAAATGTCACATGTGAAGATTAAAAAAAGGACGAAAAAAGCAACTCTGTTTTCCTTCCAACAGCAGTCCAATATGGTCTGCAGATGTTCCCCCACACAACATCAGCCTGGTCATTATAAGCTGATCCATCATCTTTATGACATGAGAACAGTTCTTTGATAGAAGCAAGCACCTCTTCAATTTTGAGCCACAAAAACACCAAACAGATTCCATATGAAATGTCACAGTAAAATATGATGTGCCAGGATGATTGAAAACACTCTAATGGAAGTCTTTCTCTGGACAAAGATGTCAAAATTTCCCAGGGTATGTATTGTGTTTGATGGATCTAGTCCATCTGTCAGCAGAGAACTTACTGTATCAATTTGTGTTAACCTCACCTTCAATCTCAGAATAAATCATCTCATTTACAAAAATGCAATACCACTTTCAGAAGGAGTGACTGAGACAAGGCAAGTTAATCATGTCCTCTGTGTTACCTCAATGAAGGACCTCATGGAGAATAGGTTGGCTAGCATTGTGGACAGGCCCTGAGCCAGACAGCTCTGGGCAATGAAGCCTGCCTTCAGCTCCGCCAGGCAGATAGCATCGTCACCCTCCTTCCAGTTCCAGCTTGGAATGTTCAGCAGATGGGCCTTCATCACACGATACAGACAGAGGAGGTCACAAGGCACCGAAAACCACGCCACTGATTCATGGTTCTTAAAGGAATAGTTCAACATTTTGGGAATTATGCCCGTTCGCACTCTGATGGAGAGTTTGCAATAAATGAGAAGACTGATACCACTCTCCTGTCTAGATAGTAAATAATGCAGAGTGAAGCTTGTGCCAACTGCTGATTAGCTTAGCACCAAGAATGGAAACAGAGATCTAGTGTCTATATTTGGTTATGGCTAGGGCATCATCACTACTCTCTGCTAACAGTCCCATAATGCAATGTGTCACATTTTATAGATGCAATATTTACCATTGTGGTGTCATGCAAAGTGACAACAATTCATCCGAAATCTCATTTTGCTGCTCACTAGCAGTAAACTTTTAAGTGTCCTATGTAATGGACACTCAAAAGTAGACAATACATAAGACGGTGAATGAGTGATTAAGGGCGTCAATGTGGATACAGCCTGGAAAATAATCCCTTCCAAAACAGCAAAAAAATAACTTAGCATTTCCCATGAAGAACTTTTCCTTTAAATTATTATGAAGCAATTTTGAATTTACTCAGAGGGCAGTAAATTGATAATACAGTAAGCATTAATTTGGTATTTACTACTACTGTTACATTTCATTTTAATGTTAGCCAACTCTGAGACATGTTAGGTGTTTACACAGAAACCCTTCATAGATCATGAACAGTGTCTAAGTGTAACCATCAATGACTGTAACAATTGTACAAAAAGCCAACATCTGATGGGAGTTATTTTCAAAAATGCACAAAGCTACAATTCACAAGTGAGGGGAACTATCATAAGTGCCGATCTATTTAACTGAGGTTATATTCATCCTTCATGAGTCAAGGGATGACACATGTTGCTATTAAATACCCAATCACAAAACCGACTACTGAAATGCACAGCACAGCTGTTATACAGACGGGGTTGGGGGTTATCGAACCATAAACTTTCTGCCTTGTGAGGGAGGATAGAGAACAGTCAAGATGAGGTGAAGCAGTCTTGTATATCACAGGACATCACAACATCTTACCTTGTTGTGATACTGTAGCATCTGCGTGATTATTCTGATCTTGGGATGGTAGTTCTTGATTGAAATTACCCTAGAAACAAAAGAGGCAGACACATTGAACTATGAATATGTAACACCTTATCCAGTCACTTTCTACTGATTTTAAAGTCCAGGAGATACAATACCTCATGATGTTGGAGGCATCTTCAGCATCAGGATCTGCGCAGTATTTGTTGGCTAGGATTAAGCAGGCATCTGCTGACTCGATCTATGTGTGAAGGACCAAAGAAACAGATATATCAATGTAATGGTAGATGTCAGTATTTATTAAAATGCACTGAGTGCTTTAAACAAATGGTGTCTGTCTTTCTCTCATGAAATTAAACAAATTAGTGGGTTTCACACAGGCCAGTATTTCTTTTTTCTCTTCGGTTTCTAACAGTTTCCTCTATAACCTAAATTTGCTAGTTTACTCAATGGAATTTTGCTCTTAGTCTGTTAAAGTTCATCTACACATAAGTTCAACAACAGCTGTCTATGATTTTACGCGCTTTCATCTCTCTGTGAGTCCTGTCACCAACTGTACCTTCACTCGGGCCAGATCGTGAGGGTTGAGAACAGATCCCTGGTAGAACTCCACTTGGGTAAAATGACGTTTGAACAAGGCTTCCAGCTCAAGATTAGGGGAAATACTAGCACATAGAGAAAGGAGGAGAGGAGTTGGTACATGTATGGATACCTCATCTATACAGGTCGACTGTGCATGATTTCAAGTTTTGTGTTCAGTTCTAACCTACATTTGTTGAGGAAGAAAAGTTAACTTACTTATGGAGAAAAACAATTTCTACATTGACATCATCCCTGTCCTTGTGTAGGAAGTCTTTGAGGAAGTTGGAGACACTTTCGAGGGTGATATGACCACAGACCACAATATGCCTGGAAGGGGGGAAGAAATCATCTTGAGTGGGCAACATAAATCACTGCAGACACTGGCATGTCTCCCAAAGATAATAAGTCAAACCAAAGCACTCTAACATCTAACTCAAATACAGACTGAAAAAAAAATCTATATACATGTCAAGAAATGTTGTTTCAAAGCAAACAAGTAACTGAATTATATCTTTTTTGCCATAAAAGTGAATATTTTCCCCCATGTAATGAAAGTGGTTAAATTCTGCACGACAAGTGCAATCAAACACTCAACTCTGAACCACTTTAGAAAATCTAAGATATAATCACACAGCCCACAGTGGTTGGATTGTCATCCGTTCTCAATATAAAAACTGTCCCTTCAGCCAAACCACCCCTTTGTGAGTTGAATGGATGTTGACAAAGACATGTACATCTGTATGCTTGTGCTTTTATACAGAACGTTACTTAAAAACTTTCAAAGCGATTTGGAGGCCTGTGGTTGACACAAATTCTAAACAGGACGTCAAAGTATTTGACGGGTCCCTGGCAAGATTCAGAAGCGCATTACAGCAGAGAGATCTGTCAGAGAGTGCACAGGGCTGATTACGACAGTAAGGAAGTACGAGGTTAGATTAGAATGATTTCTGAGATGAAGTTGTGTCCCTGGTTGTCCTCTGACTGCACTCTAGACCAGAATCATGAAGTTCAAAAGTTACCTTCACAGTTATATAACCTATGAAAGTCATTTTAATAAGAATTTCTGAAGACTTAGGCAGTTTGGATGGTCACTGTTGAAGTTTTATAAAAACATTGAGTGTCTCAACAATAAAACTTGTGGTGCTTCTGTAGATATTACCTTTTAGTGTCCCAGAAATGAGAGAGATCACTTACATTCCCTAGTTGAAGTTGAAATATTCTTTTTGCTCAATAAGGTTTTAGGTGATCTTACTCTTTTAATTTTACTGTAGCACTGTTATACTTTGATTAAGTACCAGCAGTAGTTGTTATTTAAAACACTTGGAAAATAGTACTAAGAGTACTGTAAGTATCAGTATTCAACCATGATATAGTTATAATAATCAATTTAATGACACTAATCTAGTGGAATTAAGACAGTCTGCAGTATATGCTTCATTTGCACTGTGGTAAGATGAACTACCCTTCCGGAGGTAAAGTTAAATGCCACCAAGTCTTACTGCCAAACACCTAAATGAGAAATCCAAACATGCTCAGTAGAATCCAGCCCTTATATTGACATGGATTAGTGTAGACACTCGGCAGACACCCTAATTACCCTATGGAGACCTGTAAGGCAATCTGTGTAATGACAATGGCCTTATCCACTACTTACAAGGATGTGCCAAGAGACAATTGAACCACTTTAGTTTTGAGTGCCTGGGTACTGGACAGCTTTGCACTTAAAAGTGTGGGTATTGGGTTACTCCTTCCCAAGTTAAAAACAAATACTGTGGTCACATTTGTTCACTGTTCAAGTTCTTATCATCAAACCAGATTTGTTATGACAGGTTTCCCTCTATCCATTATCATGCTGTTATATACAAGGAAGAAGCTCTGGCTTACACATTAACCTTTAATAGTTGACGTCTAAAATTGTATAGAACATTACTGAAATCTGACTCAGTTTGGCAGGTTTAAAGGCAACAGAGATATTCATGTTAGATGAGAACCATAGTCCAGATCACTGAGTGTTCTCCTGTCCTATACCAGATGGACTGGGTAGGGCTGAACTGAAGTGGACTTGGCAAAGTAATGTGACAGACATATTGAGGGAATGGCAGTTTGTGGATGTTGCAGGACATAATGGTCTTCACAGATGTCGCCTCTGTCCTTTAAGAGAATCTAATGAGCAGCCGTGAATGCATGGTTGGCCAGAGTTGAGCAAAAGGGCCGTGTGGTCTTACAAGCTGATGAGCTGAGATGTCTGTGGGCAGCCAGCAGTATTTGGCACAAGATGTCTCTCATTTCATGAGACAAAAAACATCAGTCATGTTTTCCTATTCTCAGTAACCAGATGCCCTTCACCAAGGGTAGAAGTAATATACAGATTTATAAGGCATAGTATTTGGCTTGTGTGTGTTCAACATTTGGTTATGAATGTCAGAGACACACACACACAAAAGCACAAACCTTAAGTAAATTCATGTCCACAGGTAAACATGTGCGCACACACCCACAGATCCAAATGTGGTGCTGTCTTTCACTCTGAATAGGTGGATATCTTTCTTCCACAAATATTACATTTTGTTCATTTCCCTGATCAAGCCACAAATTTGAGTCTCTGTGTTTAAAACAGAAATATTGTAGTGATCTTATGCTTCACTTAATAGACGTCATTAAAGTTGGCCCACATCTACTGAGTTTTCCATGTGTCAATAGTGGCATCAAATTCAATACTGAGATCACTGGCTAGTTAAATAGGATATAGGAAAAGGATATCATAGATAATTCAACCATTTATAATTGCTTCATGAACAAAATACTTCCCCTCTGGTCAACTTGATTCTACAGTACAGCTTAAACTATGGAAATAACTGAAAACTCAAAGGAAAAAAATAATTAAAAAAAAACAACAGAAGCACTTCAAGGGGATTTTTTTTTCAGGAAAAGCATAACTGACAATCCAGAAACACAATCATATTAAATGCAAAGGGGTATTACAGAGCGTGCACACAAAACATGCAGTCAGGGAACATCCCATGTCACTGGGGATGCACTGAATACAAAATGAACAAACAAAGAGCTCAAACATCAGCAACAGAGGTCACTCACTTAATACTGCTCTAATCCTTAGGTCAGTGATGAAATGTACTGCAAGAACCACCGTCAAAATGTTGCAATTTATATAACAGATTTCCCATTTTATTTTTGCTTTTAGGGAATTTTTAGGCAACAACATTAAGTGAAATTGCATCTCCCTTAATCAATGTTGAGAATCAATAATGCCATGTGTAGTCAATACACGCTCAGCAAAATTAAGACTGCCCATGTAATATATGGTGCATGTTTTAACAGTGCAACAGTATAAAGATTCTTAGGAAACTCTGATGTGTGTTTTATCATTATTTAAGATTGTGCGTCTGTTCATGCCTGATAGTGAGGGAGTCTCTGGATCTGCATGCCTCAAGTTGCTAGCCCTTACAGAGGACTTTCAAAAGTGTATGTCAGAGTTCAGCCAGGGTTGAAGCTAGTTTCCGTGCCAACCCCTCTGTTGAAGCTGGGGCTAATGGAAACCATAGAGCCATAATGGAAACCACAGAGCCTCAAGTGCAGTGGGCGCCAACAGAACGCAACACTTGTCATTATTATATCAGCGCACACAAGCTGAGAGCTGTCACTGCACTCACGGGTGTACGCTACGCTGCACAGAGTACTATAAGCAACACTAGCATGAAACAGAACTTCAGTATGGATCTCACTTCCAAATAACCTTCATGGCCTGTTTCAAATGACAGCAGCCAGGCAGAGAGATCAAATAAGGGTTACATTTAAAATGCTTCACAATGTATCATGACCTCATTGTTTGTGAGCTCTGTAATCAGTCGAATACTTGTAATCTCCTAATCTCATTTCCATGATAGACTTTTTTTTTTGTGTGTTGACAGTCGCTAAATGATAATGCACTGAACACCAATGGCAATCCTATACCCGCATGACAAACCCGTTTTGTCTGTGAGTCAGGTCCTATCCATGTAAACCTCAAACACATACATATCTAAATGATTATGCAAAGAGACTGGTGCCACTCTAGGCCAGCGTGTTTGGTGAGTAGCCGCTGATTGTTACAATATATTTGCACTGTGTCTGACCAGAAAGAGAGATGGAAGGGTGTGTGGAAGGAGAAAATAAAGTGTGTGGGAGAAACTATCCTCGGTTTTGACAAGGGTTTCTCTCAACACCCATCTGTGAGTCTGGGCTGAGGTCACTGGCCAAACATAACATTTCATCAATCTTATCCCAATGACAGGCAAAAATTATCGAACAAAGGCTTTTTTTCCGATGCCTCATTCTGCAGCTGACTCCCTAGAATCCACCCTGCTGAAACCGACTGGACGCAAGATTGAAAAAGAGAAACAGAAAGAGAAGGAGAAGACAGCATAGTAGTAGATGCTGAGTGCCATAGAAGAAAATGAGGAAAAAGGGAAGAAGGAAAAAGAAAGCATCTACCCTCCCTGTTCTGGACACACCAAATTTGGATTAAAATAAATCTGTGTGCTGAATATCAGTAAGGTTTGAGCCATGAGGGGGAGGATAACAGTACTGCACAATAAGCACTGTGGTAATCTTGTACAAATAGTAAAATGACCACAGTGTCACACATACTTCACAGTACACTGGAACCTCTGCTGTGAGAGGCCAATTACACATATATATGAATAACAGGAGCCTCTGGAGACAGACTCCACCACCACACAAACACGAGAACCAGGCGAGCACCAAGAACCAAGCAGGCAAAGCAAGCCAAAAGCAATTGAGAGCCTCCAATGGGAGTGAGGCATCCAGCATTCAGGGTGTGGGAGCTGACTGAAGATCAGGGCCAGAGTTATGTCAAGCATTGATGATGCGATGGGCTAGCGGTGACAGACAAAAGGAAGATGGCTTTCTCATAGAGTCTGCAAACAATGAAAAAGCCGCAAGACAGCAGGTCATAGAAAACATGCCAAAATGATGCAGTTAAAGGAACCTAATTCCATAAAACATGCAAAACAAACTCAAGCAAAATGACACAAGAAAAGAAATCGTACCCTGCAATGGTCATTGAGATTGATGATGCTTAAAAAGACCACCAATAATAATGCACTTGCAGATGTTTAAATCTTTCTATTTTCTTGTGGAAAAAAATCCTTAGAGTGGACAGTAGGGGTTTCATGACTATTTTCTTTCATTTTGATGACTTATGATCCTAATTCATCCCTATAGGCAAGACTGTGTTAATGAGAGACTAGATCTGAATAGAATCAGAAATGGGACAAGACATCAGGCACAGATGTATTGCATAGAAGCACCACAAGGTTAGTATACTGCCTACAGTGTAGTAGTCATGAAAGCTCTATTTTCCAAATTAAATCAAAGCGCAACACAGGATGTTTCAAGGAGGACAAAGAAAGAAAATGAATGGCACACAAATGACGTCAGGAAAGCTCTGAGTGAAGGACAGATAGAGGCAGATATAGAAAAAGGAAGAGAAAGAAGAAGACAAGGACAGGCAGAGAGAGACCGAGTGAAAGAGAGAGTAAAGGGGCAATGGACATGTGTGTCCTAATGGCCAAGGTCTCCAGTCACGCAGTGTGACTTGATGTTATAACGTAACTTTACTGTTCTAAAAAGTCAAGTTAACTAAACCCCAGTAACTATAAAACTTAAGGGGTTGCACTTGAGTCACACAACCACACCTTGTCTGGATTTCAACTTACTTTCTGCCTCGTGTCGAGTTATAACTCCCTCCGTATTTCTTCCGATTAAGGATGAGAGCAGCAATTTCTGGCACGTAGCGAGCAAACATGGCCTACATGCATGGAACAGAAAAAAGAAAAAGGCATGCAGAGAGGGTTCTACCGCACACAGAAAAACAGCAGAACCATCTGGAATACTTACTTTCTCCCATTAACCGCACTATAGGAACCACCATATTTCTTGCGGTTTCCTATTAACTCTATGATTTCAGGGACGTAGCTGGCAAACATGGCCTAAGGAGAAGATAGAAGACAGAAGAAGAGACTAAAAAAGAGACTACTACGCCGCAGAGTGGGTGGTGAGGAAACTGGTGCATGAATCCAGATTTCTGAGGGTAGAAAAATATTACTTTGCTATGGAAATCATGTTACAAAGATCTCTCATTGTCTGTAGAGATTTGCTAAACTTCACAAAAATGAGAGAGATCTTCATATACCAAAAAAAAATTTGTTTTTGCAGTTGAGAAAAAAAAAAAAATAGCCCCGGTTTTTTAAAGGTAAAGGTTTCCGAACAGGTTTAGTCAAGTTGGGGGAAGAATTTTGTCACAGCTGATGCATAGTCAGCCTGTGATAGCACCCAAAACCTTTCAGGATAGCAGAAGTCTAAAAGCTGAGGGAGAATAAAAAAACCTATGTGCCATGTTTTGTCCAACAAACACAGATGATCTGGCAGGTTGATTTGAATAGGCCCACCTGATGGTCCACAGCTGCAAAACACATTAAGACTCATTTGTTGGGCTGGAAAATGAGCTGGATGCATTTTGCAAAGTTTCACAGCCATTCCTCGTAGGACAGGGTCATGTTTAAGTTTACCAGCTAACAATAGGGTACTCACTGACACTACTCATCTAGGCTTACATCTACTATAAGAAACAAAGACATGCTCTTGCCCTTGTAAATACACACTTAACTCATGCTTGCACAGTTTGCCTATACATTACCAGGAATAATGTGAAATGACGTGGGTTTGAAATGATTCCTGGCTTTAAATCATCTCCAGCCTGGAGTCATTATTTAGCCACTGCTGCTGATAGGAAGCAGCTTGAGGTACTAGTCTAAAGACTTCCAGAGCTCTCAACACTGAGAAAAACACACAACCTATCACCATGGCCACAATACAGTACACATCCACACAGCTGCAGGTCATCAGCGCATAGTGATAGTTGGCCAAATGCAGAATACAGGGACTGTGATTTGGCTAGATCCTCCATTTTTTGTAAAAGATGATGGAGGAAGAAGGTCTTTGGTATGTGTGTGTGCGTGTGAGAGTGCTCACAGGTGTGTGCACCCATGCATGCTTGTGGGTAAGTTACTAAACTAGTGGCAGCCCAACAGGACGCTAGATCAGAGGAAGGTGAGAGGGAGGGAGGGAGTGGGAGGCTGCTGTCGCTATGGTAACAGTCAGGCTGGCCTAAGCCTCATCTCCCTGCCCCTGTGTTTGTTGGAATTGTGGGAAGAGACACGGAAGGAGGGGTGTCCTGAAACCGCAACTGCTTTTAAGAGAACAGTAACAGCATTATCAGACAAAAGCTTATACTCTAATCGAACAAATACAGGAGTGACACATACGGGGAGGGGACAAAGGAGCACATAGTACTGTAACTACAGTAGACAAGATACAGTAGGCTAAACAGAAGGATACAAGTACACTATGACAAAGAAATAATTTATACTGATACAGGCAACGTAGTTCTAACATGTTATAGCACTATGCTAAAATATTATACCACATACATAATCATCAAAGTATTTAAATTAATTTTTCATTAATTTATCATTTCTTTTATCATTTTGGGTGACAGATGGGGACGGAAGGGATTTAGGAGGGGAGAGGGGGAGTAAGGGAAAAGTTTGATTTTACCAAACCACCAAGGATGAAGAAGACCATAAACAGCCGCCCCAAGGTGGTTTTTGCATAGACATCCCCGTAGCCCACTGTAGACATAGTAACCATCAGCAAGTAGACACATTCCCAATACGAAAGTGACTGGGAATTTTGGAAGTTTTCCCAAGGATCCCCTGAGTTTTCCACCTAAAATGGAAATTGGAGAGGAAGGGAAAGATAATTAGACTTGACTCCAACCACCAATGTGTAAACAGAGTTTTGCATAAAGAATTTATTTCATCAAGTTTGATTAAATCCAGCTACAAGAGCTCATGCAGTCATCTGAGTTTCAGCCTTATTTGTATTTTGAACTTAGGGTACCATCTAGTGGTTAAAACACTTTAATGCTTGGTGAGTTGTTCAGCCGTGCTAGAAATACACAGCCTATAATTTATGTACTTAAAAACACATTTTATGATGCTCTACATAGTTGTTTTTCTTAAATAATTATCCATATGGAATTTTGCCTTAATTGAATAGTTAGACAGCAGGTAATGGCAGGAAACCTGGGAAAAGGAGAAATTTATTGTAAAAAGTCATGGTTGCATGTTGTAGTGGTGTTGGGTAAGCAGGACATTTTTTTTTATAACTAATTATGTTGAATAAATTTTTGATTAGTTGTTACAAGCTACATGGGGCCATTAAATCTTCATCTGTCATAATTTACCCACCTTTTATTTATTACTGCATACTTGGGATGCACCAGTCGGTATCAGCAGCATTACTAACCTTATCTAGCAGATCAAGCTTCTCTGTAACATAACTGATCCATGTTAAATCCAGTTCCTCCATCAAAGTCTTTATAGAATTCAGTGTTTCTGCCATGAGTTACACCGAGTCATAGTGAACAGTCTGCACAGATTTAGTGCCACAGCAATCACGTCACATTGTATAAAAAATATTCCTATGAATTTCATGCATTAAGATATTAAGGTATTGGCAGATACCATGAGTTAAGTTACTGGAACCAGTACTGGGAGATAAAAGGTTGGAGCGGCGAATCCCTACTTTGAAGGGTGTGAAAAATGTCATTACCGTATCCTTTCTTTCTTTTCATTTTTTATTTCAATCGAAACAGATTATTAAAAGCGCCTGTATTGTACCAGTCAGTTAGTCAGTCACCTTCCTGCACTGGCTCGTTAATCACTAGATCCCACTGGCCTTCACATCTATCCACTTACCAAATGTATGAATCCAGCAGCTGTGAGCCATGTGCTTATGAAGATGGAACACAAGTTCACCAGCTTGATGGAATTGCTAGGTAGAAGAAGAAGAAGAACCATGAAACTCAAAGACATTCAGACCACAAGGACAGAAAAATGTGATTTGTGAATCAGTCTCATTGTTAGACATAGATACTGGGTTGTTCGCAACAGTGAAGCTGCTAATGCAGGTGGATGTGTTTCCTGTGAAAGAGGAAAGCTTTGTCCTTACCTTGTTTTCAAGATATTCAAAAACTGTAAGATTTCCGAGAACTGTATCAATCTTAGTGCTCTCAGGAATCTTAAACCTGTGAGAAAAACACAGAGAGAAGAGATAGAGACAGAGTAATTAGCAGATAATAGATTCATAGTCATGCATGTATCCATAGGTTGGGTGTTTCCTAAAATATTTTTACGGTGGAGCAATTCAGTGATAATATGTGCTGTTTTTCTGCAGCTCTCAAGAACAGCACAGCACCATACGATTCAGTTTGTGAGACACAAGAAGATGGTACAAAAAACTAGACACTTTACTCAAAATGATGTGCTAGAATTATTTATGCATTCAAACAAGTTAGGAGGAACATTGCGTGGCCTACTTTACATGAGCCTCAGTCTGAATCAGAGAGCAGCTCGCTCTGGGATTATAGAACAATGTGACACCTGCCTCATTGTCTTTTTACATAACACGACTGATCCCGATGGAACGTGTGTGCGCTCATGTCTGTGCCTGTGTGTGTCAGTTTGTGTGACAAAAAGTGATGTGAACTCCTACTGAGACGGTCTCCACAATCAGTTTACCAGATGCAAATACAAGACAATGGCCATATGCTTGTCACCAAACATGTCTCAAGACCAACCAACTAGAACTGTTGAACAACTTCAAGAACTTGATTAACCAGGTCATTCCTCTTACTAAACAAATTCTGAGCACACCTCCAGGTAATGCATGTAAATACTGTATGCTAATACCAATGCCCTTACCCCAGTTGGAGAGGATCCGTAAACAGGACCACACTGAATGGTAAAGTCCTGTCTGCCTTTCCTTTTCCTCCTGTCCATGATGGCCCTGCCTCACCCTGTACCCATTCTGAAAAAGATCGCCACAGGACTTCTTTCTCCTCCACGTCTCTCGGAGGGTCTCCAAATTAGCATCACTGTGTGTGCGCCGGTACACGAGCAGCTTGGGAGGAATCATTGTTTTAGACTAAATGAGTTCCGTGGAAATTCCTTTCTCTTCTGGCCAAGACAGGAATTAAAAATCTGTGAGCCAATAAATTTAGGGCTCAGTATCCCGAAAGCACCTCTGAAAAACAACAAGATAATTCCTGGTAAAAGTGACAAAGGAAGTAAGAGTCCCCTTTTTGGTAAAAGTCAAATCTTCCTTGCTGCTGACCTGCCAAAATCAAAAGTTCTTTTGAAAACAAGTACATCTAAATATCGCTAAATCGATGGTCACAAGTACAGACAGACAAGCTAAAACAGATCTGTACTGGTTGTCCAATCATGTCAGTCTTGCGAGGGATTGTGTCTCTGTGATCAAAATGTCAGCTCTAATATAGGTGGGGTTTTTTTTTCATCTCTGTCACAGTGCCTTTAATCCCCTCAACCCAAACAGATTTACCTTTCTCATGCCCCTTTTAGTGCTTTACTATTAACCCTTCTGAAGCTTCGTTCTCATCACCACAAAGCTGTGTTGGACCTATTTTATAAAAAAGTCTGAACCCTGCCAAGGATTAGCAGAGATGAAAATGATGCAGAACAAAAACAATAATCCTGACTTAAAAATGAGTGTCCTGTTTCCACAGAGAAATTTGAAACAACTCGGCCTGACTTGGAAACACAGATTGGGGATCCATTCTTCAACCGAAAGCTAACAACTCAAAGGTCTTGGACTTCCAAATATGTAAAAGCAACGATATCTTGGACGATGTTATTATATTCGTACTCGTGTTTCTTGTATGCACTCAGTGCAAAATCACTAAGCAGCAGCTGAGCGGGGGGGGGCATCACAGAAGATGTGTTTGTGCATGTGTGTATGCATGTTGCAAAACTCTCAATGAAGTGGACATCATATCCACTTCACGCAGACACTGGCTAGATAGTACGAAGGTGATAAAATAAGCTTCTCAAGCTCTCTTTTTTCATTCTCCGCACATCGACTTCGATCACTTTTGGTGTGCAACACCATGAATGTCTATGAGGAGATACAGTTCAAAAGTGTGAAGCCTCTTCCCCAACTGAACGACTCCTCGTGTCTCCCCCTTCTCTATGACTGGAGGCTTTTCACGTCTACTTTGAGTGTATCCATTTAGAACGACAACATGTACAGTAAGTTGTGTAGTTACAATCAGTCATGGAAAGTCACAGCACAGTAAGTACAGTATGTTAACTCAAGTATTAAATATTAAGTTACTAAATGCATACCATTTTGATGCGCTTGTATCAAAGTATTTTTACATTGTGGTGGTGTACCTCCTTCACTACTGGTTCTAATAAGGACAACTGCTGTTGTTAGGGGAGTGTAACAAATTATTATATTATATTACAGTGTATGTGTAGTCAAACTGAAATTTTCTTGAGAATGGACAGAGGAATTATTTTAGATATTATTCAATTTCAAAACATAATAGGAAAATATCTATTAAGGAAAAAAATTTTTTTTGGAAAGTATAGGAAGCACATCCGAGCCTTCTGAGAAAGGTGCAGGTAGTGAACAGTGAGATTTTTCTTCTCCCTGCTCCTTTTCAGTCAGGCAATATGTAAATCTGCTACCTTGCTGTGCATATTTTTGTATACTTATTAGGTGTAGGAAGCATACACAGAAACTGCAGTGATGGAAGCAGCTGGGAACTGTATTATTCTCTGCTAGCATGAAGCATCTGTTTGTGCTTATAGGGTATATTTGTGAGTGTGTGTATGTGTGTGCATTCAACACACTTGGGGACTCACTTCAGATGTGGGAACACAAATCTGTTCTCACAAGTAAGTCAGTGTAATGTCCTCACAAAGACAGAAGATGTGTTTGTGCATGTGTGTATGCATGTTGCAAAACTCTCAATGAAATTCTGGTCCTTTGAACACGTGCTCATGTATGAGCACGTGTTCACAAAAGCCTCTTGCACTCACATGTACACGTACACACACACACACACACACACACACACACACGTGTACGTGTCAACCAGCCAGATGCTCATTCAAAAAGGTTTTTCTGGTCTGTGCCCACTCTTACTTCATTGAGGCTTTGCAAGCCAGAGCACGGCCTGTGTGTCACATGTTCTGGCACAGCGGCCTACTGGGACCTTTTATCAATCAGCAGTCTGGGATGCTTCATCTGGGATAATACTTACCGTCAACCCAGCCAGGATTAGATTATATGATGCTACACTTTCCTGCACATACACACACACACCCACACACTGTCAGGGTACAGCACTTGTTCTTGCGGGACATTCGTGTTGGATAGACGGCACACATATATTAATGTATATACTTTACACTAACAGCACATTTTTTGCTAGACTGGGACTTAAAACTCAACTTACTGCCTTTACAGTAACGCACTCATGCATTGCAATGCAACATGTGAGAAGCCTGGCTACAAAGAGGATTAAACTTGCCACAAATTAGTTTCCCTCCCTGAATGTACATGTAGGCTTCCTGCCAGCGACTGAAGGGCCATATAAGGCAGATGCACTCATGCCCAGGTCAGGTACTGTAAGCCTCTTTCAGCAGGAAAACACAAGGGATCAACCACGGTCTATGGGATCAACAAACAGTATACTAAAGCACCACTAGGAGGCAGTAGCAGGTTAGAATCCAAGCCATGCCTGAAGGCTATTACTGTACTGTACATTCTCAAAGCCAGTGCAGCTTAACATCAACAACATTTAGGTTGCTACCATAAAATCAGAGAGCAATATACATGAATCATATGCAACACTTTAGATTGTGAAAAATCTATCTTTGAAAAACAAAACAAAACATGGTGTTATTGTCAAAAATGTTATATTCCTGAAATAACCCAAACCAATATTGCAATCATCTGTGTTTATTAATGATTAAGGGGTAAAGCCTTAAGTTAACGGGCAGGGTGATGAGAGCTGGGGTTCAGTGGCCACAGTAGCAACTAGCATCTTTCAAACAGCCATATGCTAATCCTATACTGCTAGGACTCTCTTGGGAGCAATGCTCAGTTTAAGTATTTAAAGGAGATTAATTCCTTTTTCCAAGGAAGAACTCTGCATGCCCTCTTACATTAGCTACACATCGTTCTCCTCCTCTTAATCAATGTCCAATTTGCAGAGGCAGAGAGAACATAACTTGAAATGCACACAGCGTAGACTTCCTCGGGTGCAGAGTGAGCGAATCTACTACCACACAGCACAGGGCAGAAACCCTATTAGTGTTTTTTTATTATCTGAGCACACCTCCATTGGATTGGCCTTCTTGTGCAGGACCACTGTTGAAGGAGTGAAATGAGGGGTACCATAATTATGATGTATTACATGGGCTGTGGTGTGTATTTCCCAGCAGCAAATGGAAAGAAAAGATGAACCAATCCACTGGGAATGAGGAGCACAATACACATTCTTAACAACCAACCTGGCTTCATCTAACAAAGCCTGCTGAGCAATATATGCACTTAACTAGATGAAAGTAGCACCAATAATGGATCAGTCTATTGAATATTTGGAAACCATGATGTTCCTGTCAAGCTACCTAGTGGAAGTGTATGAAGGGAGGCAATGTCATTTATATATCAGTGGATGTCAGAGGTTACCACCCAAAAGCAGATCAGGAACAAGACACTATACTTTACTGTCATTTTCCTAGCATTTTACTCTGATTAATTGTGCTTATTTTCCTGTCACATCACACTGCATGTCCTAATTTCCATATTAATACACGGTATAAGGAGCTAATCATCATTCCTGTCCTAACTCCTTAAAGCCTGAATATTAACAAACACTTTGTGTTTGTTAATATACAGAATATACAGAATACTAATGGGGCACTGGTGTGCCCCATTAGTATTCTGGAAGCTATCACCAGCCTGTTAGGGCACAACATATCCAACTGCAGATCTACACACTGTTAATTTTATAACTGAGGCTTTGCAACACTTTATGTAGCCTTTAACACATGGAAACGCACACCACCAGTAAACACGCACTTAAGTCATGCCCAGTGGGAGTTCTGTTACTATACTGCGCTGTGGTTATATATGTCCTGCAAGGCAAAAATAAGTAGCTCTATCATTTGAAGGAGATGCCACCTGACAAATGACTGTCGCAAAAATAGTCTTCAAGAGGCTTACCTTTTCAAAATAACAGCACCTTTTCAAAATAACAATAATAAAAAATGAATGTAAATTAATAGCACAGGAATCTAGGGCATCTCTCAAAAACAATAAGTTTACACTTACCTTCTGTTTATACACAGCAACACTACAGCTGAGTTGTATGAAAAAAGGTGTCTTTGCATTCCACATCAACCCCCAATGCAGGATTAATAATCACAGGTAATTATTCACTACAGAACGTCAGGCAGCAGCCAGACCACTATTTCACAGTCTTTCATCATCCTCATCAAGGCCCAAATACCAACGGTTTTCTCAGGATGAGACGAGGACACCTTGCATCACGAATACCAGAAACCAGATTACTTGACTCGGCCATATCTAATTCATTACACAGCTTGTTCCCTGTGAAATTAATGGGCCACTGTGAGCTTCTTAAGAAACCTTCATCACCTCAGAGATCAGACTTTCACAGTTTCAAATTACTTCACAGATTTAGTGATTCCAGTGGGCATGTAAAAACCAGAGCATACACTGCGGGACGGAGGGCAGGCCCTTCCACATCCCTGAATCTCTGACAGTATAATTTTGACCATCATTTCTGGCAGAGATAAAAACATTGTTCTCACCAATGTAAATGCTAAGATCTAGGAGCTTTCCAACATCACTACAGAGACTTGCACTTCTAACAGTCAAACAGGTTGTAAACAAGCCAACAGTGCAACCAACAGTGCAACTAATGATTATTAGTTATAATGTTATAATGTTTAAGAAATCTTTTTGACTGTTTTCTCAATTAACCGATTGTTTGGTCCTAAAAAACAAAGAAAGAGTTGCAGATGCAACTCTTCACAGGTCTTATTTTTACTTGTGGTATTCAGCCATCATTCATTTTAGTATTTACACATGTGCTTTTCCTTCTTTGACATGTCAAAATGTCCTACATGAAAAAGGCCTATCACTGACAGGAGTGATTGGCCCAAATTATGAAAATAAGACACATTGCAAAAAACAGGAATAAACAAGATTAATTTTAAGTGTACGTTTTAGAAGACAAGGCAAACGTAAATGTCAGTGTTTAGCTTTGCAGGCGTTCATATTTCGGTTCCCTGCTGAGCCTTTCATCAAATTATTTCTTTTTTTTCTGCTTCGAGAGCCTCAACTCCTGTGACTACATTTAGTATGATAGCCTCGCATTCTGACTTAACAGTCTTGGTGGTCCTGTGTCATGCTTAGGTAAATACTGAATTAGCAGTCAGCTACGATGAAGTTTCAGAAATGAAGAATGGCAGTGACATATTGTATGCAGTTTTAAAAGTACAGAGGCAGTGCAACACAGCAACAAAGAAACTATTTTTACTGCAGTGTAATTTAGGCCAAAATATTCTGAACCCAATGAGAAAAGTAGGTCGTTATGTAATACAGGTTAGGGTGTTTTCCAGTCTGCTCATGCAAGAGTGTGTGAATGCGTATATGGGGATAACACATTCTTTTGTGTGTGCATATTTTGTGTGTGTGTGTGTGTGCGTGTGTGTGTGTGTGTGTGTGTGTGTGTGTGTGTGTGTGTGTGTGTGTGTGTGTG
>JBBMJY010000003.1:10173000-10199806 GCA_037833715.1 Toxotes lorentzi
GTGTGTATATATGTGTGTGTGTGTGTGTGTGTGTGTGTGTGTGTGTGTGTGTGTGTGTGTGTGTGTGTGTGTGTGTGAGTGTCCTTGCCCCAGGGGGCTACCCTGCTTCAGTGAAGTAGACATAAAACCCCATCGTGCAGATCCAGCCTCCCGAGGTCCAACCCACATGCACTTATTCTACCATATGTCTCTTTTTGGAGACCCTCAATATTTGGTAGAGTAATTACTACTATTAAAAGGGTGACCTATAAATCTGTGCTTATCGATTTCTTCAGTCATTAACATTTAGTGGCAAGGAAGCTAGTTGGAGAGGTCATCTATAGAGCATTTTTAGCATTTAAGTATGGGGTAGTGAGTCAGATCATTTATTCGTGTAGTGTATGCCTCTCCTAGAACAGGAACGTATGCACATGCAACACACCACAAACAGTGATAGACAGAAGAAGAGCATCTGTCAGTATTTGTATCCTTGTGCATGCTCTTGATGTGAATGGACAGAATCACAAATGCAAAGACTGGGTCTAGCACTGTTTTCTTGAGACAGTTAGTGTAGACGAGACATATTATTCTCACAGTGATAATTGGAAACCATTTGTCCTTGACGGCCCATATGACACATCCTGGATTATTTTGAGGCTGGCAAGTTCAGATATCTCTAACCATTAGATATAACTGCAAATATATGTGACAGAGACAAAAATAGGTCTTTCTCAACAGACAACTAAGAAAGACTTAGTGTCAGGTCGACTCTATGACATTAGGTGTAGAGCACTTCAGAGGCTCCAGCTGTTATAGTTAAACTATGGCTATAACACAAGCCTGGCCCTGTTTAGGATGTCAAAGTCCCCAGAGTCAGCTGAATCTGCTCTGGGTCGATCAGTAGTCCCTCTGAGAGGAGGTGCACACCCAAGTGACAAGCTTGAGCTAATCACGATGATGAGGCTAGAGAGGGCCTTAGAGCTTAATGGAAGCACTGTGAGATCAGGGCAATGCCTCTGGGAAGTCAACTCACATAGAAATAGACTCAAAGTGCACTGTAACATACACGACGCAATGGGGAAATACTACAGTGAGAGAAACTGCACCACTGCAGCAAAACCAAATAAACTGTTAACTATTCTCCCTTTTTGCCCTGTAGGTTTGATGTTATGATGTGGTACATCTCTGCAAACCTTATGCTTTCATCCTTCCTCTTTTGTTGTCCTGTAGACAACTTATCACTGTTTGCACCTGCATACATTTGTCAAGGACACATGCTCAAGTGTTAGGTTAGCCTGTTGATCTTGTCAACGCCATTCTACTTTTTTTATATTTCCACAAGGCTATGATGAGTCATTGATCAATGATGATTAACATGACATACAACAAACATAAAATTGCCCTGTGTCCCTAGTGATCATCTGGATATTAAAGGAGACTATACACTTTTATTAGAAGTGTATAGTCTGTATATATGTCCCTCAAACCCCAATTTTTGGCTGGACCGAAACAATGGCACCAACCCTATAGACACAAATGTGATCAGGGAGGCGTTTAGAGGCAGTGCTGCCAAATTATGTTTGGGGATTTTGTCAGACAATATCACAGTTACAAAATCAGGATTTAAGTAGCACAGAGCAGCAGCCTGGAAATGGCTTGGAAGTGACGGGTGGTTGACATGCAGTCTTAATGGGGCTCATTTCTGTCACTATTTCATACTAGTCCCGTTTTCTGAAAAGGAGAACAGCTTAATAGGGAATTCGGCTGTACTAAATGACTGCATATGGGAGCACGGAGAGTAGGAGAGAAGCAAACAGATAAGGGATGAAACCGGCTGACACTAGGCAGACTGCAAATACGACGTTCTGATGTCATGAATATGCTAATTCACGTATTACGTCATCTAGTGACATTTAGGAACTTTTCAAGTTGGCTTTAGCTACTTACAATTGAAAGAAGTTGTATAAAGTGGCTCCACAACAGTTTTCAACTACAACCTCAGTTTTGCTCGATGACCATGTGCAGTCCATCCTCATACTAGGTTTGGACTTAGTCATGTTGAGCTAAAAATATACCAGAAGCAGAGGGTTACTCAAAGAGGGAACAATAAGGTGATGTATAGAGACATAGAGATGTGGAGGTGGAAGGAAAGGTTTTTATCCTGAGGTACAAATTGGTGACTGGATTCATGTCAGAAATATTTTCCCACCGCTGCTAAAGATAAGACTATATAAGTTGTATTGCATTTTAGATTTACTCCTTTTAAGAGTTTTACATCTCTATCCCTGTTTTAGACTCTAACTTCCCCCAGGGACATAATTTCACAGTTTACAGAGTTGTATGGAAACGGAAACAAACTACAAGAAGCAAACCATTACTTAAAGATAATATGGTGCACAACAGTCAACAGAGGAAGGGTTCCTTTGTAATCAACATTCCATAACCACAGGCACTACAATAAATATTTGAGGTTTTATTGCAGTAAATCAATGGTGCATGAAATAAAGTGCATGCGGAGTTAGTGTGCAGGGCATGGCGGTGCATTTTTTTTGCCAGAGGCACATGTAGCAACTTCTACATAATTGGAACTAATAAATCGCCTCTTTTGCTTTAATTTAAAATGAGTGCTCTTTGAACCATGGTCCTTCAAAAATCACGGGGACCATCTACTACAGAGGCTTTTGTACAGAATTGCGATTAGCAAACACACAGTATCAAGTTGCACCTCAAATTAAATTAGCCTGAAAAAAATAACATATTAAACTGTTGTTTTGGTGTTTCTGTTAGAAATTGTTGCCCAGTGTGTAAATCAAAATAAATTCTTACCAAAACCACAAAGAAGAGACAAATCAACAGCAAAATGATCCGCAAACAAAAACAATTTAACCCCTAGCATTCAAGGATTTATGAGAAAAGGAATGTAATAGCATTTGGGTATTTCATGCTAGATGTGAAATTGTTTAAAGAGATTAAAGAGATGAACATTATAACTGTACACACTGGAACCCTTTTCTGTATCAATCCAGCAATCACAGTAAATTAGGGTGAGGAAATGTTTTAGCTGCCCCTGTCACTGTTCATTTATTCCTGACCACGGAAGCATGCTCAAGTGTCAGGTTAGCCTGGTTATCATGTAAAAGTCATTCTAGATCTCATTTTAAGGCATCTCTTACAGAAGCATCATAGTCTTACCATGGGTGAAGAGCAGTATATTGTGTAACATGCAAAATCTGTATGTACAATAATATGGACATGCAGTATGGTGTCCCAGTGCCTTCCATTCAGGTGACTTGGGTGATTTGTGCACCACTAACAGCAACATTACAAATGACACATCATGGTAAAAGATGTCAGTTACCTTTACCACATACTGGACATTTAATTTCAGTTTCAATGAAAATGCAGTAAGTGCCTGTTGCCTGCATCTACATTTCTTTGTAAGCTTTCAGTGATTATTGATCATTAACATGGCCAGTGACTGATTGAGGAAATTACTTTGCATCCCTAGTCATCATCTGAATATTAAAGGAAATTATACACTTTAAAAATTTTAAATTTAAAAAAAAAAAAAAAAAAAAAAATGGTGTGGATGGTGTGAAAGTAACTGCAGGAGTTATCGGAGACATGCCAGGCCTGCAATCTGTCTCTGGGTGACTGCCAGCAAGGGATACGCATAAACTAACAATACACATACTCATTTGCTCACACATTGAACAAGCTCCCCAACACATACAGTATCTGCCTGTCTCTGTTACCATGGAAACTGACAGGCCTCCCATTGACAAATCCTCAGATACAGATGTGTGTGTGCGTAGTGTACGAGTGTGCATCTACACTGCTTGTGAGAACTAGTGGGGGTGTGAATATGTGCATTTGCATTTCGGAGATTTCAGTGTGTGGAGATGAGTAGGGACGCATGTGCATCTATCATTCAGATACCATATGTTGCAGCCAGTGTAAATGCATGCGACGAATGCATGCAAAGTTCATTTTATACAATTTCCATCGTCAATGTAGCTGCCAGAGCATGTGTGAAATTTCTACTTATTTCAGAAGATATGTCATGAAGGTAATACTTACTCTGAGGAGTCTATAAAGTATATTCCAAGGGCCCCGATGCTGAGCGCAAAGACTAACACCACCTGAGAACAGAAAGACAGATGAAAGAGAAATTACTTTCATGCACAGGGCTGCAAAAGTCTTCTAAGCCTGTAGTAAACAAAGCGCTGTATTAAGTAGGGGTGGACACAATAGGCAACACCAGTTACAGTATCTGTAATTAAACAGAGACTTGCTTCCTGCAGGTTGCAGAATGGTGGACGTTCTCAAAAAGCATGCGCTGAATAATGAATGCTCACCCCCCATGTCAGCAAATGCAGCCTATTGAATACAAGCAGTGTAAAGTCGAGCCAGCACGATCATAGGAAGCAAAGAAAGAGATACACATTTGTAAGCTCAAATGTACAGAACAGCAACAACAATGTGTGTAGGGGGTATTGAGAAGAAGTGCTTAGAGAGAACCACAGTTATCAAGTGTTGACATGCACTCCTCAACTGCTATGCTGAGTCAGTGCTTGCATTGTGAGAGATTGTGACCCTCTGGACTATGGACTGTATAATGTTTCAGTGATTATATGTGACTGGTAAGGTAAAGAAAGATAAGGTAACTTGAAGTACATGCAGTACTAGAAACAATATCAGAGTCCAGAATCTAAGTAATTTATTCCTGTAGAGATTTTTATAAACACAAATTTTAAATGATTAAGAAAACAACCAAAGAAGTTCAATTACTGCATTTGCTTCTGAATCAATTTAAATTTATTTAAATCAGACCAGGCTGTCAGTGCCACTTGATTTCAGAAAGCTGCATTAGAAATGCACAACTTTTCTGCTTGTTATCTAAGAAGTCAATACTTGATTAATTACATAACATTAACATGGACAGTTTTCATGCACTCCAACATCAGCACAACAAGATTTCAAAGACTATACTGCAGCAATTCACCAATGACACAGAATGTTAATGTATTACTTCTATATAATGTAATATCTTACAGCATCACATTGACATTACACAGAGCAAGTACAGATGACTCTTACAGCAAACACAAAAAAATATATTTGTAACAATTCAAGAATGCCAGTGGCAGTATAGTATAACAGACAAAGACAAACAATACTGCTGTTTATGTAGATAAATGGGGACCCGTTTGAATATTAAAAGAAAATGTCAATGTTCCACACCCTGGAAAGGAAAAACAGCAGCATGTGCCACAATAATCCCCTACAGCAAACTGCACTTGCAAACATTAGAGATCACATCACCATCACCACTGCCATCATCATCATCATCATCTTCGCAACAGCTGACCAACGTAGCGATGCACAATAGTTCCTTCCCGGGGCTCCTTTCTCCCATTCAGCCATCTCACAATAGGAGCCCATAGTCCCTGTAGATTGTGCCATTCATTATTGATGATGGGCGCTTGATTACTTTCATGTGATGGAGATTTGGACCGATCCAATGTATTGTGGCTGGGGTATTAAGTAAACACCCCCATCCCCTTGCATTTTTAATGGTTTGCCGCTTGAATGGAGGACGATGGCAAATCCTGGACTCAGTGATGTCCAGGGCTGGAATAACCTTACAAGCCAAAGACATCAATGATGCTCCACACAAAGGAGATGGGGAGAAGGTTCAATTTGAAACTCTGCGATAACATCAGGCCTTTTGAATGAGAGGCACTCCATTGGTCTGATTAGCAAAGAAAGTAGTTTACTGGAGGGCGTTATCTGATCCAAACACTGCCCCTTTGTCTACAGGGAAATTAAAATACATGATTTTCCCACAAGATGACATAGTATGCTTACAGTGAGTTAATAGTCACTGTTAGCATAACACACCCAAATCTCCAACTTTTAAACTGTGAATAATATAGGAGTGTAATGCAATAATATACGAGTGTAATGCTAAATTGTTGGAATACTCTTGTTAATGATTTCAACACAATCATATTCCACAAGCTAGTTGGTCATTATCAAATCTACGGAACCTTGACTACAGGCAAAAGACATGTTTCACTGTGAAACGTGACACTGCCAGCCCCCCAAACATGGGGAAAGCACCATTTTAAGCCATATAAATGCATGTGTGCCTGAATTCATATACATACACATACAGTACACATAGATGATAATGCACTGAATTTTCCTTGCAGCCAGTTTGTGTTTTTACTGTTTGTGGAGGGAGCAGGGTCATAGTGGCTGAGAAAGAGAAAGGGAGAATGAGAGGCCTGGAGAAAGGGACAGAGAGTAAGTATGACTGAGCAGTGGTTGGTTGCTGAAAAGCTGAGCAGTGAACAGTGAATACCCAGCAATGAGCTGAGGAGATAAAAAGCGTCATCATCTTAAACTGACCCACTTATTTAGCTGTGAAAGCCAGTCAACCACCCCATGCCCCCCCACCCCCAACCCCCCATCCTTTCTCCCTCTCTCGCACACTTTCTCTCTCCTCACAATGTCTACGAGGGCTAGCTGTCGACCTCAAACCCTCAAGACAACTAACTGAGCAACCGCCACAGCAAATCAGGACCAATGAAATAATGGTCAGGGAAAACCTTGCAGTGGGGCATTCCCTCTGCCTACAAAAGAAAGTGAGAAATTAAAAAAAAGAAACTACGCAGCAGTAGAAGGATTGCTAAGGATAGCTGTTGCTACATCTGTAATAACTGTAAATTACTTTATGAGGCTGTTTCTATCCACATTTTATTATTCACATGTGATGAGACAGCATGAGCGAATCACACTGGTTAGCAGCAAACTGGAACATGCTGGCATCACGTCTGCGGAGCAGCATTCGGACGTGATGTCTATGTTTTCTCTTTAATAGCCGTGTCAGTTTTCATTGGTGTATCCCTTTCTATATTTAAAGTGTAAAGCTAAATCTGTGAGATGTTTTCCGAAGAGCACTTCAGCAGGCATACTGGAAGACTGGAAGTGTAAAAGAGGTTATCGACAAATCGCCTGCACTTATGTGCGTGTGTGTGTGTGCACTTCAAAGTGTTCCAGCACTGCAAGCGGGCTAAAGGATGGCAACGCTCACATGACAGCATCAGAATTGTAAACACATAATAACACTAACACACATATATAAACACACGTGTGAGTCTGACGCTCTCAGTTTATTTGGCAGTCTGAAGAATTTCAAGAGCTCATCAAGGCTTGCCTGTGGAAGTGTCCTAAAACTGAGCCAAAATTTCACACACGACTTCCTCCTCCAACAGGGACCCTGTCTAACGACTTCCTCTGTCCCTTAAGTGCACCCTCTGACAGGGAGAGAGCAGAGTCTCACAGACAGGTGATGTAAGCTGAAAACGTACAGAATAATCGCGTCACATTAAGGCAAACCACTCAGGTCGAGAGAGAGGTGATTCAGTGTAATCAAGATGGACAAACCTATCTTTCTGTTATCGCGAAGTCAAGAGACAGCTGAAGACTCACCTCTCTGTATCCACACCTCAGAAGTGGATAGCAGCGGCTAACATGTTACGGATAATTTAATATATCAAGACTGAATATACTGATTAGGTAAAACCATTTACAGATAATAACCAGATGAGAATGTCTTGTTTTTGGCTAATTCCGGTGAATTAAACACACACACACCGAACTCCCACCCCCTCCCCTTCCATAAGTCCATGCACTGCATCAAAAATACCCTTGTTGGCAAACTGTTTTGTTGGTGAGGTCTATTCATCATTTTTGTTCTCCGCTACCGAGGAGATGACTGGTGTCAAAATCTTCGGCGTGCCTCTGGTAGATATACTTGTATGTGACAAGTATTATCCCAAGTACAAACATCTTTTAGAGGACAGGCAGATTAACTATTTTTGAAAAGTAAAGAACTTCTCTTACTTCCTGTGTAAACAAGATTTTCTGTCATAACGAGTGTAGTGCGTTTTGTACATTTGATTATTCATCTTAACAAGCCTCACAGGTTCAAAAACAATTACTCATCTAGCTTCAGGGATGGACCCTAGCATAATGGAGAAAGTAGGAATTTTTAATCTGAAGCTATTTTAGTTCATTTATAAAATAAAAAAACTACTTGTGCAAAATATTAAAATAAAATCAGAAGCCTATGGCTAATGAGGCCGCCCAATTGTGAGCTGATTTGCATGCTATTGTTGCAGAGCTTCTAGAGGTCGACATCAGAGGCAGGAAAACAAATATCCTTGTGGGCAGATTAGCTATTAGCTAGTGAGAGATGAGAGGAAATCTAAACAAGAATATTTCAGTTTTTCTTTCTGTCAAACAGTGAAGTAAATACTTTCTATGAATCCTAATGGGTCCCCCAAGATTACGTGAGTGGGAATCCTCAGTGGGAAGTCAAGAATGCCCGTCAGTACCGTGTGGCATCAGGATAAGCTTGTGCATTAATCCAGCCTGGCTTGCTGCGTTAGCCAGAAAGAGGAGCTCCAAAATGTCCGATTGATGCCACAGCCACAAAGGATTTCAGAGGTCCACAGCCAAGGAGAGCTCGGGCCAAACCAGTGGACTGTTTCTGCTTTCCTTTGGCTTGAATCCCTAAACATATACAGTATATCTGTCCTTTACAGCAAGTTTTAAACAAAAAGCTGCAGTCAGTAAATATTCATATTCAACACAAATTTTCTCAGAATAATTCACGTCAGTGGAATACAAGACGGATGCAACTCTATAGCATTCCCTCGCTCATCAAACTGTCACAATGTTTGCAGACAAAAGGAAACAGAGTCACACGTCACTGCACGAGGTGAGAGCGTCACCTTCCCACTGGGGGAATGTCAACAAATGAAATCTCCATTAAACTTTGATGGCATACATCCATACATCAGCACAAACTGTGATCTCCCCTTTCCCTTGCCCTCAAATGTCAGGGGGATCTAACCTCCGCAGGTGTAGGTATGATCTGACATTCTGTCAGAAAAACACACTCTGTATTCCAGTCACACACTTCATAACTCAGCCCGGACTACTGCGCGAGTGAACAGACGTACCACTAGCATACTAATTCATGCCAGAGCATTCTTACAAGACGACAAACACGGACAGGTTTGTAACATCAATGGTGATTAACAATAAAAGCGACCACACATATTTTTGTGTTCAGAATATGAACTAACGAGTATGAGAAACATTGAACATATATATATTTTTCTCAATGTATTCAACAACATTCAAATAAAAGAAGAAAATGGATTTAAGTAAGAAAACTAATTTTTAGTTATTTAGTGACATTGTAGAGCTTTGCTTCTGAGGCAACTTGACTAAAGACAATCCAGTCCCAGGCTATCAGAGTACTGGAAAGTCCACTTCAGACTGTCTGAGGCTCTGTCTGGTGATAGCTAGCCTGTGAACAGACTTTCCAATGACATGAATGCTAATTGCCACCTTTGTTACAATTACACTCTCCTAATTAAATGTAGAAATAGTCCCAATTTTCAGACATAAAATAGACAAGCAGAACGCAATAAGCATGTGCGACTGTCAACAGAACAGGGCCAATTATACCCAAACTTCAAATACACAGTTCATAAATTATGAGAGGAGCTAAGGATAAAAACAGGAAGGATACAAGCTGAAGCCTGGGTAAGTTGTGCACTGGTGTGTGTCTGAGTGTCTGTTTATCATCCAAATCCACTATAGATTCACAGTCAGTTTTAGCAAAGTCTAATGGGGAGGAGCAGAAGAAAAATGAGATGAAGGAGATACGTTCTACAAGAACTAGTCTCCTGATTTGTCTGGCTGGAGAGAAGGAGGGAAAATATAACTGGGTCTAAATGTTGCAACACAAGTCCTGTGTCTCTTTTCTGTCTTCATATCTTCCCTTACCCAACCCTCCCACAGCCGCCTCCTTTTGTGTTACCATTCAAGGTCACGCAGTGAGTGTCTCTGGGGTACAGATCCAGTGAATACAGGGATGGTAGAAGGACGCTAACCTGTCCTTCAAGAATCATCTTTATTATTCATCCGAAGGTCCACACACACAACAGGATGGCCTATGTATTCCTAGGACATTTTACAAAACATTTATTTCACATTATTTGACATGCAGTTAGAGGCTATGCCTTGCAAATGAATGTATGCAATCTGTCTCTACTGTGGTAATAGAAAAGCAATGAAATGTCAGGCTGTTCAGAATTTTAAAATGGCAAGTTTTTCTTTTTTTAGTTACAGATAATGTGATCACAGATGACCATCACAAAAATTGTCCGAAAACCGTGCTGGATCTGAAGAAGTGCAAATGCACTGAGTCAATCTATCAGCAGCCCTTAGAAGTGAAAAAGGCAAATTTCTGTGAAGATGGTGTGAAAGCTTTTCATTTCTGTGAATCAGACATTGCTCAACTTGAAAGGTGATACTACTGGGACTACGCCTGATTTTGATGCGTGAAAATACAAACGTGGTGTGAAATGTAAGACTTTCAGAGCGCTGACTCCGTTTAGAATGAACTTTGGCATCGCCAACAGAACAGGTGCAAACCAGCAACAAGCCACAACAAGCAAGCCTTGATTTCGCCATAGCAAAGAGAGTGGACTGCCATAGTTAATGTGCTTGGTTTGCATGTTTTGCAGCACACAAATGTGCTCTACATTAAAAAAACAAGAGAGTTGCAATGATGTTTTGAGTGAGTTTTTAAGAAAAAATGAAATGCCAGAGTGCTCTGTTCTTCAGCTTCTTGAACATTTCCTGGTTTCCTTAGTCTTGTTTGCACACTGAGGATATTTAGATTGGATAAGTCTGGGCTTTAACAACTTGATTTAAAAGAAAACCTACAATCACACCCGCCCTTACTGTTCAGACAGCATAAAGTGCATTATTTCATCTTACAGATCTCCAAGAATGATTGTAAATAAACTGACAGATCCGCACAATGTTTTTTCATCTCTGGAAAGAAATGCAATCTCATATATCAAAATGTGACCACTGATGCTGCACCCCTGGAATTGGCTCCATTTAACCCCTGTGGCTTTTATGAGACAGATGCCCACATATTGTTGTACCTAGGCAACAGAAACGGTGATTGACGGGGGAGAGGACGGGGAGGGGCTCGGTATGACGGAAAGCCTCTCAGGTCTGACAGGCTGACAGCTCCTAAAATGAGCATCTGTCAGTGGGAGATGAAGAGGAGGCCTGTGGGGATCTGTTACAGACAGACAGTACAACATGTCTGAAAAATCTCCTCTAAAAGTTTCTCTATGGCATCATTAATTCACAGAAAGAGGATTTTTTTTTCTTTTTTTTGCTACTTGTGCTTCATGAGAGATGTGTCATTGCCAAATTAAACCATCGGAACAGAGATGGAGTTACGTGAGGTGTACGGTATGCTCTAGATACTAGAAGGGCAGGTCACTCTTCCTTCCTCTACAGCATCCTGTGTCTAATGGCAGCCTTCCCTAGACACCTCCAGTGTGGCCATGACCTTGAATGTTCGCAGAGGATACTAAAAGGACAAAAGAGAAGGAGAGAAAAAGAGAGGAGATAAAAAAGAGAGGAGGTGATGATGACAGGAGATGGAGGGATGAGAGAATATTAGAGAGACACCCCCCCATGGGACATGAGGAGCGTTAAGAGGTGGCAGAAAATGGCTTGTGGCAGAGACAGAATGAGAGAGAGAGAGAGAGAGAGAGAGAGAGAGAGAGAGAGCGAGCAGCAGAAGAGAAAGAGGGGCGGAGGGATGGAGAATATTAGAGCATGTCCTCTAAGGCACAGCAAGAGCTTAAATGCCACAGCGTGTACGTGACTGTGCACGTGTCTTCACCTCTTAGTGTGTGAGTGCATGTATATCAAGTGTGTATGTCTTCAGCCTTTGTGTGTGTGTGTGCGTGTGTTTGTCAATGAGACAGAAGGGAGGACCCCTACTGGGATTATACCAGCGCAGAGAAGATGAGAGGTCGCATGTGACCAGCCTGCAAAGAACCACTGACAGCGTTAAAGGGGAAAATTCTTCAGTTCAATCATCATATCCACTCTCCACCCGACATCCACCGCATGAGCTTATAAATGGTTCCTTTTGAAAACCGCAGTGTATCTGCAGAATATTGAAAGGGACTTTATGCGAAGCTGCTGCCACTGCACAGAGCTACCATAATGTCCATTATACATATGTACCGTAGCTAGAGGGCAACATTATTTTTAGTGAAATGTGGCTGTTCAGCTGTTAAGGCAATGCTAACCCAGTGGTAAGTTAGCCATTACCACATTAAAGATTTAATGTGGGAGCTCAGTGGTGGCGTGCTGTTACATAACACCACAGACTGATGAACTCTGGGTAAAGTGTGGCTTTTCACTGCTGGATATCACAGGTCCAGAAAATTGTCACCAAGCCTGAGGGCATTTACAATCACTAAGTGTCAGTATGTTTGCCACAGCATCCAGATTTAACATTACTGCTACTTAAGCTTGCAGCCAGTTAGTGGGATTTCTAGTTATCCAAGGTATCTTTTGACTGGTAAATATGAAAATAACAAGTGCTTTATCAAGGCATGAGCACACAATAAATAAATGAAATGTGCAGGACCATCAGTCATGCAATAAAATATGATGATCATGACAGTTAGGAAGCAGGAAAGTGACTGCTGTGGCCAGAATAACTGACTGGAAATTAGTTTTTTAGCCTAAGAATGTATTTTGCCCAGTCTACCCAGTTTAATTGACTGCACACTATTTAAGCCCTCCAATGCAAGTAAATAAAAAAAATTAATAAAAGCCAGCACAGAGATTCATTAGTTCAATGAGTCTCTCCATTAATAACTTTTCAGAACATTTATGAGAGGCTGTTACTGCAGGTACCTCATTTACCTACAGCCAAGGTGCTTCAGGCTCTTTAATGTACTGTTGAAGTTACTGTCAGAAAAAAAAGAGCCAGCTTGATCTTTGATCTGTCTTACTGAGAAATGGTTGAACAGAACAACATTGCTTGATCATTTTCCAGCTGAGCAAAGTGTTACTTCCAAGGTGAATTATACAGGCTTTTCCTTTTCATTTAACAGTTTTAAGTACCCACCAATAACTTCCCTCTGCTCTAATTTGCCAGAAGTGTTGCTATTTTCAGAGGAAAGCAGCTACTTGCCAGATAAGGTCATATATGAATTTGCATATTATTTTTGCAGCACTGCCCATTCTAGCGGAAGGAAGAGGTAACAGTTGTTTTGGAAGTGTTACGATTACAAATCTTTCCGGGAATATCAGCCAATATATTGTCAAGCATTTCTGAGTCAGCACAGTAACAGTGACGCCTGTGGTTGCTAAATTTGTCACTGGCAACTCTGCATATATTATGTCAACAGGGGGTCTGAAAACTCTCTAAATCTGCCAGGTTAAGAACAGTAGTTGCCTTGACCATGACTCTGTAACACAGTCAGTTAGCTGAGTGAAGTTTAAGTAGAACTGACAGGCACCAGTAACAGATTTATCACTAAGGCAGGAAGAAACTGTATCTATCAACTGTCTCAGGTTATTCTCTCACCAGTCCTGGACCGTCTACAATCCTCTTAATTGAATGAAATGAGATAAAGCAGAACTTTCATCTTTGTGAATCTGTTTTGAAACAAGTACAGGTTGAAAAAAGAGAATTCTGTTGGTCTCACTAAATATCGTTATATTACTCTAAAGCACTGAGGCAAAAAATCATGTTAAAATTAAGATAAAAGATATAGTTTGTGATAATATGTTTCAAAATTATCTAAATTATGAAAAAAGAGGAAAATATAGTCATATGAAAGAGGCAGCTGCTTTTGGTAATTCATTGTTAGGAATCTAATTGTGCAATGTATCGACCTATAGCCAGCTTGACATTTACATAACTGGCACAATTTCCCATCAGAACAATGAAAAATTACCAATCTATATATACAGTAAGAATATGAGGAGAAAGGAATGTTTGCAATGTGAATACTAAAAGGTTGTCTGTAATTGGCTTACTCTGTATGTGCTCTGTAGGTCATGATGTACTCAGGTCACTACACTGTTGTTCAGGCAGCAGTTATTGCCACACAATCCCATTATGTACCTTTAATCTTAGCACAAATCATCCCTGCCACAGCTCATAATATCAAAACTTTATCACACCAATGCCATTCCTATACGCAGAGCAATTACTCTGCCTGATGCATATTGCACAATTCAGCAGAGCCTTTCATCCTTCTCCAGAAAATGTCATATTGCATTTGGCTGCCAGAGGAACAGAGAGAGACCCTGCCAAATATGGAATTAAAAACTTCAGTTTCCTTCCCAATAAGGCAAATGGATCAACTACCATCCGAATGATAAAACAATATAACTGCGCCACATCCTGTTTCCTCCTTCCTTTCCAAAAACCCTTTACATCACCAGAAGATTCCCCCATAGGCGGATAGGTTTCATCTCAGAGGAGACGCAGCGGTGACATGATCTTTATCTAATTAAATCAAGGTTTCGTTTAATTTCCTGAAAGTTAATGAGAAGTTTATCATCCGTGTCAAAGCCCACATTCGCTCGCTGACAATGTAACGGGCCCTGATAAGGTAGAATGCTCGCTCGCAGCAAGGTGAAAGATGAGACTAGGATCCGCAGAGAAGTAAAACCTGTATTAGTATTCTGTGTTTGTTGGCAGGCTATGTGTAAAGTGGAGAGCAGCAGCATCTCAGTGTATCCCTCCCCTGTTTGCTCACTGCCACATCAGATCCAGCCCCACACACAGCTGTCCAGCTCAGTCAATAAGGTGGGTGGATGCCTGGAAACTGCCATGAATGACCTTAAAACATCTTTGATACCTTCACCCATCAGCAGGAAGCACGAAGGTGTCACAGTAAACACTTTGGCAGCTGCTTTCACCAAACAAGCCCATAGATGACTGAGAGGAGCTGAACTTTCTCATACTGAAATCAAAACCAATATATTTTATATTCAGTTTTAGTACGACTTACTGGGCCCTCAATATGCTCTTGTAGTTTTGAGATATGGCAGGGGAGAGGAACAGGAGGATAATTTGCTAATGGTTTCTGTTCCTTTGCCTTTTGGGGTATATATGATTAATTCCACTTTAGTCATAGAGTTATTCATTTGGTAGATAATTAATAGTCTCCCTTGCAGAAAGACAGCTAATCCAGCTCCAGCAGAAACCGAGAGTAAAGGATTTTACTCTCTCAGTTACACAAAGTCCAATTTAATTTCAGATGCTGAATATTTCTTCCAAAGAGCTTTGCATTTTTTCCATAATCAAACAAATTAATCGGAAAGTGTATTATTAGTCAATTATTAGTCATATGTAAGCATTCCTGCAGAAGAGGACAAGTCAATGAACCTTTCATGCAGGTCCTCACAGTCCTGACCCTTATTAAGAAGGCATTGAGCCAAACTGCACTTCAGGGTCCATCCGTTCCACCTCTCACCTTTCCTCTGATGATAGTCTCCTGGTTTGATTGATTGTTGGCTAGCACTGACACCGGTATCAATATTCAATACCCAACACACATTGTAGCAAACACTTTCTTGTGTTGGATACTGAATCATTGAAAAGTTCAGCTGCCTTCAGCCTGGGAGGCAGTTAGCTCCCCTGAGATTGAGGATTTTATAGGTTCAACATCAGACACAAGATTTTTACAATCCAGCTCTCCATCCTGAGTCCCAAGACTCCTGCCTCCCCTTACAAAGCCCAGACTTCAGCATGATTGAAGCTGCCACATAAAGCAACTGTATACACTCATATCTCAAGCACATGCATTTATACATTCCTGACTCTCAAAAGAAAATCAAACTGGGTTTGGAGTAAAGCTGTTGCAAGTGTCCATCAATTCAAATAGGATCGGTGACTGCACTCCGGCAGTCACCGATCCTACTTTTGTTCTCCAGACTAGTAGAGAAAATACCATGTATTTTTTAACTAGTTTATATTCTAACAATGCTATGATTAAGGTTAGGTTAGGCTTGGGCACAAATCTACATGGTTAGAGTAAAAACTACTTGTTTAAGTTTGGGGAAAGACTGTGGTTTAGATTTAAATTCCTATTTTGTTAGGATCCAGAGAACTTCGTCATCATGATCACAATTATACCCTTTTGGTTACAGTTAGGGAACGGCCGTGATCAAGGGAAACAAACAGAAGTCCTGTGTTTTGCTGACCCATCCTTCCATTTCAACCTGCCCCCTCTGCGGACTCTGTGCCTCTATAATAACATCACACTGTTTCCTCCTTTGCTCCCAGGTGACAAGAGTCATAATCCCTACTGCCGCTAACAGGCTTTGTCACTTGAACGCTCAGCATTTGCTGAAACAAGTGATGTGCTCCTTTTCCTTAGGAAAAAATATTTCTCATGCAGATACTTTTACTTGGAATGGAGATATCTGTCGCCTCCATATTACAAACCAAAAGTGCTGTAATTTATAATTTGGTTGAGCTGGCCTTTCAAGCTCATTGAATAAGTGAATGTGAAGAATGGAGGCACCCAGGGATGGTGGAGAGAGAATGAAACAATAACAGAAACAGACAGCGGGCACAAAGCTCATTCCTGTGAATAAGAGATGTGTTGTTGCCACGGCGATATGCCACTTGTGGGAATAACTGTGAATGCAGTGTGCCAGAGAGACATATACAGCTGTAATAAAAAGGGATCACAAAATCAAGACATCACTCAGTCTTGAGAGGCCCAGGACGGTCTGGCCTTCAGCACCTCTGTCTGAGGCAGTTTTATGCTTTCATTACTTCACCTAAGTAGCCCCACGATGGTTCTCTCCCCAGCCTCTGGTTTACACTCAATCTATCAGTGATACTACTTCAAAAGACACTACAGAAAATGGAAGGACCAGATATTGTGATTTTGCACAAACAAAATCTAAATGTCTGCAATAATGTTGTCTTACAATGCAGAAATGCTTTTTTTTTTTTAAATAGAAAGGGATGCCTTCACTCATGCATGTGAGCAGGTTCAAAAGCTAAACATGTGACTGACACTATTATAGTTCATCAGCTGCTGTATTTTAGTTGATAAACATGTTACATAATAGCATCTCTCAGCTCGGTTGCAGGTGTTTATCGGTCAGGTTTTTTTTTTTTTTTTTTTTATTCATTAGTATTGATTTAACCTGAAGAATTATTTGTCCCTACCTTCACTTTGACTGTACCTGACCCCAGCATTAAGTGCATCCATGTGCATATCACATAATAAGCACACTGACAACACAATCACTCATATAGCCTATATACAGAGCACATTACTCACACAAGCATATGCTTTTGTGCATACAGTCAAATAGAGCTGTGTCCTTGCACGCAGGATGTACTGATAAGAAATTAAGACTTCAAAATATGTTTAACTGGTGTCTGGAGAGGAGGAAGTGAGCAAAGTCGCACTGCTTCTGGTCCTTCTGTGATGCATTGGGGCTTTGAAGTCAATACTGATGCAATTTAGGGCCGGAGGCAGAGACAGACCTACAAACCATTTAATTAGCACCTTGCCATGGCTCCTAATATGAGAGAGCCTCTGTAACAAAGCCAAGAAATGTCTCCACTTCTCTGATTTCACTAACAAGAAAGACAAGACTTTGTTAGAATATTTGCCAGTCAAAGCCTAAAAGAACTGTCGAAAATCATTTGGCAGCCAGGAAAAGAAAATCACAAGATAATAAAAAAAAACTCATATACTGAAGGTGGAAAAAAACACTGCAGATATGTATTTCAGCTTCTAAAAACTGTATGCTGAAATCTATATTGAGATCAATACTAATATGAATTTTCCTCTTGCTTTTATTTCTTCTCATTCCCTTTCCCTCCTTATCTCACTTTCACCCACACCGTCATGCAATAATATTTCTTCCTCCCTTCTTTCCTGAGCCATCACCTGTGATCGTCGCCTAATGATCTCATGGAAACTGTGAGCAGTGAGCGGAGGGCTGGTCGAGATGAAGTGTTTTAGGGACACTCTGTGGCTGTCCCATCCCAGGAAACAGAATCCCAGTGGGGGTAAACGGATCTGAAACCTGTCTTAGCAGATGGTCCCCACTGTGCTGAGTCCGTTGATAAGCAATTAGAAGTACAAACATGACACGAGTGACAACAGCCTACTCAGAACGAACCTGAGAGCACATCCACGACTGCGTCTGATACTATCACAGGAGTCATAGGACGGTCAAAAAAGATTGAAATATGAAACTTATATTGGAATGCCCACACGCGGAAACCTGGCGCTCTATCATTCACCTTGTGAGGCTCTGCACAGCACAGTTAGGGGGTGTTTCCCATCAATATAAAACATTATGTGACAGTTGCTTTTTGTTGCCTCTCAGGTCAGTTTTAGGGGGAGTAGAACCATATCATCTATCTTCCACCACTGATGTTGCTGCAATAATAAACTGTCCACCCAGGTAGGGATGCAGTAAGCCCCATCTCCACTGATCCTTTCACTCCCACACTATCTCTCTCTGTGTGACTCAGAACTGCTGATGTATAGATGGTGAGACAGACTGAGAAGAGGAGGCAGTTCCTGCTTCACAGAGCAACTGACATGCAGCACATAAAGCCTGCACCAAGAAAATGTTGAATGTTAATAATGTGATACTTCATCAGTCCCCACAGGGAAATTCTCTTAATGCTTATCCCACTCCAGGGAGTGTGGAGCACAAAGTGAGTTAGAGAGCAACACCCATGGAGCTGGAGAGGACTCGGTTTCTTCCTCCAGGTACCCCCAGGTCAATTTGCCATCATTCAGCAGCAGATTCTGATTTATATTTTGCTTGTACTAACGACCCTACAACTGAAATCACAGGAAAGCTCTTTGGGGATTTAACAGAAATGCTCCCTTGGCGTTCAAGCCTCTGACTGGGTCTGTTGGTACGAAGTTGACTGACAGCCAACCACTCAATTTATCATCTAAAGGGATCTAGTTTAACATCTGCAGGTATGTTGTTGAAGTGTGTGGCATTAGCAGTGCACTGGCTGTGGTTTAAAGTCTGTGGTCTGGCTGTCAGTCAGTACATCTACATGTACTTAAGTAACCAGGTTACTCGGAGAAACATCATTATGCAGGTAATGGGGGAAGGTGTTTACATGCACTTATTAAGCATGGCTCGCTTATTTTAACCACTAATGTGTAAGTGATAAAAGATGCCAGTCCAGACCTTTCTCCCTCTCTTTTTTTTTCTTTTTTTGGTGGGTGTGTATCTGTTTCCCCAGGTTTACAAGTAACCATGTTTCTCATTTACAATAAGAAATCAGCGTACTGGAGAAAGCAGATTTTAACCCGGTTATTTAAGTGTATGTAAACACACCTGATGTAATTGTCAGTCTATGACAGAATAGTGCTTCATGCAGTATAAAACATGCAAATTATTTTCAATTAACTTTCATTAACAAAGTATAAAATACTTTGTTAATGAAAGTATTTTATACTCCATAATAATGCACTTCTACGTCAGTAGAAAAGTAAAAGAAAACACTTGTTCAATCAGGAGTATTGCAACCAAAGGAATTTTCTTTCTCTGCTAATCTTGGTAATGTCCTCTGTCCCTAATCCTGTTTTTGGAAAGCTTTAAGAAATGTGTCTGGCAGTGACAGTGATGTTAGATGCGATTGGATCAATGTGATGCTGCGAGTTCTGATCCATTAGGTGTGCGTCATCCCAGAGGCACTGAGTCACTCAGAGCTCCTCCCTGAGACCATACCAGGCAGCCATGACAAAGATGAGACAGGGAGAGTGCTGTTTTGGAGGTGACAGGGGGCTCCAAATGACAAACATGAGAATGTCTGCATCCTCCCTGGCTGCCTACTTAGGTCTCTATCTATCTGCATGCAATTTTCCTCTTGTCTATTTGCCTATTTGCCTGTCAACGGTTTGCTCTGTGACTATATGCCTCTATCTGTCTGTCAGTCTGTATGTCTGTCGCTAGCCTGCAGTCTAACGTGCTTGTGACTAACTACTCTGTCACTCCTCGGCCTGAGGTTTTAGCAGAGCATAAATAATCACATTGTAAAAAGTAAACAGAATATCATTACTGCAGTCACTTGCTGAGGATTAATTATTTAATAGCATGGACTACTTGTGTAAAAGCTACAGCAGGTTTGTTGTAATTAGCTAAGTGATTTTGGATTTCCTTACGACACTCTCCAAGGGCAAGGCCACCAGAGCTGTTCCCACTAACTATAGCTCTGTAAATCAAATTATGAAATACAGTACTTTAACTTTTTACTTAATGCATTTTAGTTCTAGGGGCATGATTTGATTACTGTCTGAGTCTATGTGTTTTATCCCCCACAAAATGTGGTCCTGTCTGTGGACAGACTTTGCCATTGTGATAGCGTCACAGCCATGTAAGATGAAGCTACGAAACTTTACAGGTGTGTAGTTGACATCAAACCCATGAGTTCTGAGTATTTACGTAATAATACAGTTCTTATAGTAGTAACTACTGAGTACTCATGGGTCGAAATGTCAACATGTTGATGGCTGGTGGGATCCCATCGCATAGTGGGTTCTAGTTTGTGAATATTTTTCAAATGAATGTGCTGAGTCTTTTCTCTAAGCCCAGACTAAAGGAAACAAATGAACGTGTACTGTCGCCACAGTGTCTCAGACACATTGCCTTGTAAGTCACAGGTGACTTTAATCTAATAAGGAGAAGGCTGGGGACCCAGCTAAGTGAAACATCACTCCTGTGTCTGCTCTCTTGAACTTTTCCTCTGCAGAACAGTTTGAGGGAGGGTGGGACAGGCAAAGGGCACAGGGGCCGCAGTGAGAGAGGGTGAGTCTAGATCATTGGCTCTTTAGCAGCAGAGGCGCAGGTGGCAAATGGATGGGTTAATAGATGGGGGGAGAGAAAGAAAAAGCAATGATGAGTCATCCCGCAGAACGGAGAAGAGTTATGACAGGCTTAAAGGGCGGCTCCAGGGAAAATCATAGGACAAATTGAGACCATCCCTTTTAGAGTTGTAAAATTCTCTAGTGTGCTGCAAAGTTAAAAGAATAGAATTCTTATGAGTTAAATGTAACAAAGGAACACGTTCAACAACTAAACTACATGGTGTGAATGATGGGGAACAAACTACTTTTTTTTTTTCTTTTTTGGCCCGAGTGCATATTTCAAGGAACTCTAGCTGTAACTCTAGTTGTTTAACACACTCTACACTTTTCTACTCTTACTTGACAGAATTTCAAATGGAATGTTTTGTGGTTAATATAATACAGAACGCTATGCCTGTATTTATACATGCATGCTCAGATGTGCAGCACTGTGGTTGCCAAGTGAGAAAGCAGTGTGCGAATTTCTACCCTCTGAAACGATGCATCATGATGGCAGAGCTCCCTGTTGTCCCCCCCCCCCTCCTATGACACCCCACTTTCCCTCTCATCCCCTCCTCCGCCTGCTACACTCCTCCACCACTCAGTACACAACTTATGTTTCTTATGTGGCAGCAGCCCAGAAAACCCAGGCCAGCAGGGCTGACTTCAAGACCTGTGGCCATGGTTTGAGAGTATGAGAATACATTCACAACCACAATTAAATCCAGTGACATTTAGCAGTGAATCAAAGATGGAAACCAATAAAAAAAATTAAAAAAAACACACAAAAACAAACATTTAGCATTCTATTAAAGGGTTTATATTATATTATGTAATTTTAGTGGGGGTTATACACTTACTATAATTACTTAACTATAATATCTATAAACAATACAGACAAACGTAAGACATAATTTTCACTTTAGCCATACTGCTAACATATCTGTATCATACCTCACTGTAGCTAATATATCTTGTCATCTTAATCCAACACTTTTATTTCATACTTTGAAAATATGTTTCAAAATATTTTGTTAATGCTTTGTCTCCACATTACTGTATTCAAATAGATATGTATACATGTATGCATGGTTTGTCATGTGCAGAGTAGACTTTGGGTGGCACAATACCCATCTCTCTCCTTCTGCTCCCTCCACCTCACTCTCTCTGCTGCAGTGCTTGTTCCCCGTGTTCCCTCCAGCATAAACAACCATTCATCACTGTTCAGAGGATTTAAGTCAATGCCAATTGGATTGCCATCGACTGAACTGATAAATTATCACAAATAACAAATGACTAAGCTGTGGAGCATGCTAAACTCAACAACTAGGAGAAACAGGGAGGGAGGCAAGGAGACAGCCTGGAGGTTTCAGAGGGCACCGAGTTTGAGTTAGGAGAATAGGAACGAACTGGCTGAGAAATTGAGTTTCATTGTGGAGGAACACACTGCTGGAGCAAAGTGTCATGTCCCCGAACGCTGAACAGAGAGGTGAAAAATTGATATATTTGTCCGTGTCCACTGATATTAATTTACAGAGAAATGGGGTTGTGAAGCGTGTGTCATGATTCCTGGAGAGATGGTCTCTGCGGCTATTGATTGTCTATTTCTCACATCAATGTGACAGATGCTTTCTTAGACAGACACTTTTGACAGACACTGTAGGAATTGACGATTGACATGTATTTCTGTTCATGGGTCAAGCGTAGAGCCGGGTGATAATGCAAAATGGTAATTTATAGATGTTCAGCAGAGCCATATCAAGCCAATTTCATCATAGGATGATAATGTTCTGCTAATTTCTGTTGTCCAAATTAATGATGAGCAAACTGAATACTGAATATTTTGATTTCAAATATTAATGATTTCAGCCATATTGCCCAGCCCTAGTTCTGGTTGTATTTGCATATGTGCTTGAATATGTGGATGGGGGCATGTGTTTGTTGTAAAGATTCTCATTGAGCCTAGCTGTGACATATGCTGCCCCCCCCACCCCCACCCCCCCCCCCCCCAAAGGATAAAAAATCATGTTGTGAAATCCTCATACTTGCAATAATGCGATATAATGTACAAGATACCTGGTGAATGTATGTGAAGAGACATATGCTGCGTGTTAGTCTTCTGCAAAGAGATGAGGCTGTTGTTACAGAGAAGCGCGATGCAGGAGATGGTGCTGTGTTGACAGCTGTATCCATGCTGAGGAGTTTACTGACAGCAATAAATTAGTTCCACACACTCAACAGGAAAGCGTAATTAGCCAGCCCACAACACACACAGACATACATGCATTTACACATTTGCGCATGCACACGAGAACACATCCGCTTCAACATGCACGCAACACACAGCGTAGAGAAACATACTGTATCCACTCAGGCAAATACGCATCAGACGCACACACATACGTTCATGGGTAAACTCGAGGATTCACACAGACTCTGGCAGAACCCAACAGCTGCTGTAAAAAACACAAATATGCTTATGCAAGCCCAAAGGACTGTCAAAAAATGTACTTATACATAGAGGTAAACATGCACCGCACTAACATAAACAATGCCAGTCTGAAAAGTAGAACACTGTAAATGACAGCTGTTCTCTGTGCAGGAAGGAAGGCAATCATGGGGAGAGAACATATTCACACTTATTTTCTCCACAACAGGATGTTCGAGGACACATGGAAAAACAAAGGAGCGTACCCACAGTGTCCTTACACACTTTGCACAATCTCACCTTGTTTCCAGCCAAATCACATACACACTGTAAGCAACTGTTCTCACACATAATGTAGAGAATGGAGAAAATGAGTTAAGGGATCACAGGCAAAGGTATACCGAGGGAGAAAGTGTGAGAAAGAAAGGTGTGCCTCCTGTCAGAGGTGCTACTGCAAAATCTGTTTTTGTTTTGTTTCTTTGCTGTTGTTTTTTAAAGGAAGCACCCTGGATTTGTTACAGTTGCAGTTAGAATGGTTACGATTATAACGCATGTGCTGTCGCTACTGCAGAGCGAGACAGATGTGTTGTATTTGCAGATGATAGGGGTCAATATGCAGAGTGCCATGCAGTGTGTGGGTGGATGGGTAGGCAGAGGGATGACCATAGGGTTTAGGGAATGGGCCATGTGAACAGATGGTCCCTGGTTGCCACCCAAGATCCCATTAAGAAAGATGGCAGGGCTGACCTATTTCTGGACCCACCATGCCGTGCAAATCCACTGCACAGAGAGATAGGGCGAATATCTACATTCAGAAGTTATAATCCTCACTGTTTTTGTTGGACATTATGGGATTACATACGTCGTTACTATAGAATTAATGCAGGATTCAATTAGATGAGATGCTGCGGTAATGCAGCGCAAGAACTCAGCCGACTCATATTTCCAGCCATCCAACTAGTCATTTCCTTGGACATTGTGCCCTTGAGTGTTTAATGAGGTCTCTCTACAAAGCAACTGGGGTGATACGGTTGTCAGGAGACCGATGAGCCATCCACTGCCGGACCAGAGGTGGTCTGACTTTCACCTACAGACGGGTGACAAATTCAAAGGAAAAACCTGAATAAATGAGTGGAGAAACACAACAAATGCGCACACAGGGGCACTGCATGGTGCCATTAAGCAATTAACATCCAGTCATGTTCAGTGGCATGTGTAAAAATGCTGAGCAGCCTCAGCTGATTCTGCTTTTAACATGGCAAGAGGAAAGGATTTAAGTGACTTTGAAAGCGGTTCATTGTTGGGGCATGGTTGGCAGGAGCTTCAGTCACAAAGACTGCTCAGCTGTAGAGTGCTTTACTAATAACAGTGACTGAAGTGACAAGTGAACAAGCAAACTCTTCTTCAGGTGACTGAGAATGTCAGTGCAGTATATGATCAGACCGTCAACACGAACAGTCGTTTGACAATTACATAGAGAGGGCTATTATAGTAGCGTTGCAGTGCAGAAACCCCTTGTGAATGCACATTTGAGAGCTCAGTGGTGCAAAAACCATCGTTCTACAGTGATGTGGAAAAGAGTGATATGGTCAGATGAATCACCCTTCCATATTTTCGACAAGTGGGCGAGTGCATGTGTAACGTACACCAACAGAACAGTACAGGCCTGAATGCTTGACCCCTACAGTGAGGGGATCCTGTTATGCTATGGGGGGAGTCATTTTGCTAGCATAGTTTGGGTCCACTTGTCCCCTTAGAGGGAAAGGTTCACTGCAAATCAACACAAAGTTGTTCTGTTGTTCTGAGTGATCACCTTTATCCTTTGATGAAACATTTCTATCCTGATGGGAGTGGTTTCTTTCAGGATGACAATACCCCCATCCATAGAGCACGGGGGGGGGTTGTGAATGGCTTAATAAGTATTAAAATGATGTGAATCATATGCTGTGACCTCTGAGGCTGTTCTGGCGGTATGTTGTGGACCAACACCTTATTAAGACACTTTATGTATAGGTTTTTCCTTTAATCTGTCACCCGTCTGTATGTTCCACATGCAGTGCCTTTGTGTGGACAGCTGACTCACAGGGCTCAAAGACACACTTCCTCCTTATAAGCTGCAGTTGCTTCCTACACTGCTTAAGTCGCCACATACTGACTTTTTTGCAGTCAAGTTCCAAACAGTTATTTCAAAAGCATTTTAAAATTTTGGGAACTGATTATAATTTGTGTTTTTCTTCTCCTCTAATTTTGATCACACCATCACCAGTTTGATTATGTTCAAGCTCATTACCCCTCATGTTTTTCCCTTGGACCCCGAGCTTAGTGTCAACTGAAAATTACATTGGATGCAGGTCAGGTGTGAATGTGGCAATAAATATTTGATGGGGTGATATTGTAGAGGTGATGGGCTATACAAAAAGCAAAGGACCCACACAAAGGAGCAACACTGGCTCATGCTAGCATCAATCATTTCCCAGTTGTATTTTATAAGGCACATAAGGTGACACAAAGCGTAATCGAAATTGGATATATGACCTTGTGCGTGCGTGATGGTGGCTGGGAGGGGCTCATGCATGCAGGTTACAAAGGCTATGATCGCACAAAGACAGGGGACTTTGACGTACGACCATTCTGAGGAAAGAATGTATTTGTCGGCACCTTTGTCCCGTGAAATCACAAAAGGCACATAAATGATATACAACACATAAATTCACACAGTGCCTGTGTGCACCTGCTGCTCTTTGTTTACTGTTATTACATGGTCTATGCAATGCCACGAGCCATAATAGCTTTCTGCTCTTGCAGCCTATGGCTCAGAAGAGAGACTTCTTCAAAACAGGGTCGCTAATGACCAGGATGATCTGTTTCTCATGCAGCACATGTCTGGTCCTAATGGTTATATAGTGTGGGTGGATATGGGTTCATTTAATTCCTTTCTCATCACAGCAAAGTAGTTTTACAAAGTCACATTAGGCACCAATAACAAAACAGGCCTTGTTCTTCTCATACTGGTAATCCAGCCCAGCATGGGGAAACAATATGGGGGACTCCAGGGCCAAGATGCTGCCACGGGTGGATTTAGATTTGTCTGGTAATTCAATAAGCCTGGGGGTATATTTGATCTTTCACTAGCAGTGAAGTCATCAAGGTAAACAAATGAACGGGGATAGAGGGCTCTGCCTATCTGCCTACGGACAGAAGTTATCTGTCTCAATCTGCTTTGGCTTTGGCTCTTCCACCTTGATAGAACGGAGCCTGCATCAAGCTTTAATCCCACCTCTGTGTGTGTGTATGTGTGTCTGTGTGTGTGTTATTTCTGCTCTGCTCTGCCCAGGCAGACACCCCCCTAATGTCAGATGACTGAGCGCCACTACACAGCAGTTGCTATGGTTACCAGCCAGGTTCTGTGTACATGGATACTCATCGCAATTTTGATCTGCAGTGAAGCACTGATGGGAGAGCAAGAGACCCACAAAATCACTCACCCACACACACACACACACACACACACACACACACACACACACATATATTTATTTATGTGTGTGTGTGTACATGTCTGGTCCTAATGGTAATTGTGTTTTATATATATATGTGTGTGTGTGTG
>JBBMJY010000003.1:10199906-10214420 GCA_037833715.1 Toxotes lorentzi
AACCTACATAAGCAGATACACAAACTATCACGCATGTTCTGCATATGTGGAGAATGCTACCATACATGTATCCTCAAATGTACACATTCCACCCACACGAAGAGATTCACACATTCATTCACCTACACGAAGCACTCATCAGTACATATCGTGCTGCATATCAGTAGACTGTGCACATAAGCAAACACAGCCTGCTGGGTAGAATTATCAGCCCCACCAGAAGTAGCACAAATCACAGTAGGTGATACACCGGGATATCTCTATGGCTAGAAACCCCTTTTAAAGCACCCACTGCCTTATTTCCCACTGACTCTCACACTCACTCTCTGTTAAACTCTCCACATACACTTCACATCTGTCTCTCTCTTTCTCACACACACACGTATATACATACAGGGAACATTGGAAGCGCTCAGTCAGAGCAGAAGATGAAAGCAAGAGGGAGCTGTGTCCATGCCAGCCAAGCTGTGTGAGTGGGGAAGTGATGAAAGAGAGGCTCATTTAGTAAATTGACAGCTCCCTTCAGGATTCTTCATCTTCTTCACCATGAAAGACTTGAGTCCCTCTCAGCTCCTAGATATTCTCACCAGGTGTGAAAAAACTGTCACATTCCAGTAAACATTAACAATGACAGTGTTACTATTTTAGTTTGGATCCATCTCTGTCCTGACTCCCACTGCTGCTCCATTCAGTCCACAGATGCACAGTGGACGTCGGTGCAAGACAGACATACTCGTGCTAATGCTCTGACGCAAGTTAAGATGTAAAAGCAAAGCTAGACAAGACCGAACAAAGAATAGATTTAAAAAATGAATGTTTTCAATTTTAATTTCCTATCCACAAAAGTGACGGGTAATCTTGCACAATCCATAAATAGACACACTGTCTAAACACTTTATGCATCACAAACTACACCTGGATTGTCTCATCAGTTACAGGTTGTTTTCAAAGTAAGAAAAACTGATGCAAATGATGCATATCTTATCTCAATGATAAAATGTTGTTGTCATTTCACAAGTGCATATTGTCCAGCATGGAAATGACGTGGTCGACTGGAATGGGCCCCAGTTCTAATCATACACTGTGAAGTCCTTTCATAATCCATGCAGCTAAAAAAACAACACTAGCTAGTTACAGGCAGCATGCTGCTCATAGCTAACTGTCGGCTGCTCAGCGGAGCTAAGTAGCAGACATCTTGCTAAGCTGAGAGGAGGAGCACATGAGAAATGCTGCTGATGGAAAGTAATAATGTGTAATAATGTGTTTTGTTGTTTTGAGTGGCACAGTTGCATGTAGCAGAACAGGACAGAGGAGAGGCAAGACTTTGAGTCTTTGCACAACCTCAACCAGTGTCCTTTTTAGAAGCAGTGCTTTTGGGATATGTATCCTTCAAGTCATCCAGGTTAGAAGGATACATATCCCAAAAGCACTGCTTTTGGGATATGTATCCTTCAAGTCATCCAGGTTAGAAGGCACTACAAACAGCAGCCAATTCTGGTGCCACGACAATTTATTTATTTATTTTGGTGACCTTTAATGGACAGAATTAACTGTGACTATGCTGAAATATGAAAACATGGGAGCAAGGGAACAGGCTGAATAGCAGCACAGCATCATATATATAAGTAGGATCACTGCACATACATGGGATTTGACAATGAGATTCTGGGGGCAGAGTCAGGGATGGAGTAAAGGAAGGAGGGTCAGGAGGGGAGAGGGACTGTAATTCATACCAAGAGAAAAGCCACAGTGACAGCCTCTTACCTACTGTGCAAACACCACATATGCTACCTCTTGTACTTGACAAATAAATATCCCCCTCACATTCACACAAGCATGTGCGTGCACACCCACACACACACACGCACACTCATCGGTTCAGCTGGCAGAAGCTCAGCAGAGTGAGTTACAGCGTGCCGCACATAGGCCATTGCAGCAGGGAGAAGGCTGGACAGTGCCAGCCAAATATCCAGCTGAGGTTCAGCGAGGACTGAGCATCCGCTGGCTTCTGTGGGGATCAAATGAATTGCCCTACAGTATGTCTCCAGTGGGAACTGTACAAAACAGGTGAATAAATGTGTACATGGCACTGGATTATACAGCAGATTAATCTGAAAGCCAAATTGGGTGTGAAAACCAGTTGCAGTCTGTTTGACTGAGGAAAGACTGAACTGCTGCACTTATCTTGTGTAGTGGGTTGGGCCAGTGATGTTTTAACGGCTTTGTGTCTGAATTTAGTGTTTGAGATATTTACATCCAGTGGAGGAAGGAAAACCTACCAGAACTCTGCCAGTGAGTGTCTGAGCAGAGATCATGACACCGGCCCAGTCTTTGACTGAAGTCATCCATCCCACCTCGCTGGCTGGCGCCTCCTCCTTCTCATCAGGACCCTTTGGTGTCCTGTCTGCTGCCTGATTGTTGGCGGGGTTGTTCACCTTCTGAGCCTCCTGGAAGAAGAAATAATAATCTGTTTTAGGAAATGGAGCATATTAAAGATAAAAACAGGAACATGGGCTGCTTTAGGGAGAAGGAGAATCAACAGTGGAGAATTAAAAGGCACAAACGTGAAGTGGCATTTAACAGTGAGGACAGAAAGATTTTGGCTATGGGCAAATCTGTGTATGAAAGAATATCATCAAAAGACTAAACATCATATGAGCTCGGCTATAAAGCAGTATCTTGCTAGGTGGAAGGCAAGGGCTTCTGTACTCTTCAACTCATGCAATTCCACATTCATGATAAGCTACAACCTCTGAGGGTAAAAAGATCCAGCCATCACGCCATGATGGCATCCATCTGCTATATGTTGAACGTGTGTGTTTGAATGAGTTTGAGTGCATGAGTGTAAGATAACAATGAAATATATGCGTAGTCACTCTTGCTGTTTTGCCCACATGGCTCTGTAAGTTAATTGTTCCTCAGGGTAGAGAGTGTAAGACTATTGTTCTCATTCAGGCCTTTTAACGTTCCCTCTCATGTCCGACTGAGTGAGCAGAGTTGCATGGCAGTTCATTGACATGCTTTGCTTGGCACAGTCACTGTATGCAGCTGTTCCTCTCCAGCCGTTCACTCATTCCACAAACAGGCACTCAGGAATAAGTAGGCTTCCCTGCGTTCTACTGCCTCAGAGGCAGCAAAATCCAACAATCGCATGCATTACACACACACAAAGACGCAGAGTAAAGGTTAGCTTATGGCACCATCAGCCTCACAAAACCACGTGGTTAAGCCCAGTAAATGGCGTCCACAGAGAATCCCTGGAATTACAATAACTTTCAACCCTCCTGATGACGGCCCAGTGCTCCTGTCCAAGGAGGCAGGCTCGTATTACCGCAGGGTACACATGCAGCACTTGGAACGCATTTTACAGTGTCCCTCCCTTCACAGTGATATCTGACAAGCAGCCATCAAAGCAGATTATGCGCTATGTCAACACAGTGAAATTTGCTTCCCAGCACTGTACATGTCACGCTGCTACAGTTTGTTCGGGTGACCTCCATAACATGCAAAAACGATTATGCAAATAAAAACATTTGCTTCTTTTGTTTGTTTTTATGCCCGACACATTTCATATTCCAGGAACCGTGTGGGCCAGTAAAGAGTTGCACCAAAGCCCAAGCAGCCACTGGGATGACCAATATGTACCCACATGCAACACAAAAACAAAACAATACAGCAACTTGAGTATTTCTACAGTGCTAAAGAGCAGCGCTATTACAGATGAGCCCAAGAGAGTGCTCTGTCCATTTCAAGAGGATTGTCTGGTCAAATTGGATTACATTTCATAATGATATGGCATGGACACAGCTGCTATTTTCCTAATTTGATTCCAACCCCATAACAATGCCAATAAACTGGCCCTAAAAAATCCTGACTTAGTCATAAGATCATTATCTGCTCCTGTTGTTGGGCCTCTCAGTACTGCAAGTGGATAATTCAGTTACTTATGCTTTATATACTCATTAAATAGCTTAGTGTCAGGGGACTCACAAACTTTTAAAGCACCTGTCATGAGTGTGATTTGGAGCATTTAGTTTTGTCTTTGAAAGTCACACAAAACTGGCGCCTGATTATAAATGACAGCTACCATTACTGGAAGCAAACTAATCATCCAAGATTTTGGTATTAAATTTTAATGTGTGTGTGTGTGTGTGTGTGGGGGGGGGAGACAAATCCATTAAAACTTCAGTCACTAAAGTAACTTAACCCTATGTTCACCCTAACTTTAATTCATCTCTTTTCAAATATTAGCATTTAGTTTTCTTTTCATTTGAAAACTATGTTGATATTTCCACATAATCAATTTTGTGCTCAACACACTCATGTAAACAACATCTACATTTCAAAGTTCAAGCTCATATCACAAAACCTTACATGAGTTCCTGTTGGCTAGAAGCTGGGGGAAATGGTGCAATATAAATAGTTAAATATATGTATGTAACTGAATGTGCAGACTGCATGACTAAGATTCTGTCTTCTCTTAAAACTCTCAACCCCCCACCACCCATCATCCATACTTTTTCAGTACTCACTTTGTCACTACGTAGCCAGCATGTGTTTCACCTGTCACATGCTGGAAATACTCAGCAAAGTCTGTATGCATACGGGTCACCATGCACAGAGATGTCTAAGGTTTCACTCTGATTGGCTTGTGGACGGCTCAGTAGCACTCCAGGCATGTTCTGGTCACGTAGTATGTACTAGTCTGTGCCCAGAAGTTACTTCTTAGCCAGAGGGCCCCACAGTACACACCACATCACACTAGAACTACTGTATGTCAAGCAAGTCATGTCTCACAGTAGCTCTCAGTATCTGTTTCTTCCTCTTCTTGCTACTGTTTTCTCCAGATTTGTTTCCAAGCATGCCGTAAATGCCTGGTCCTGTCACAGCAATTTTGTGGTAAGGACGGCTAACTGACTGACTTGTTCCTAGTGCTACACTGCACACTAATTTCCTTTTAATTGTAACAAAGATTCAAGATACATGTATGAAGAAGAATTTGATTTAATTATTTTATATGTAATGTGTACTCTGTGTGTAGACCTCCACAGACCCAGACCTCAACATGGAGGCTATAAGAACACATTCAGTGGCAGTAATGTGTTACTGTGTGTGCAGGAGAGCATGTGTGTGGTGTAGGGGAACGCATGAATAATGGATGCAGTCATAAACTGATGGTCGGGCAGATCAGAAGAGACAGTGTAAACAAGGAATTGCTTCTAGTTCATTTGAGTGGCCGGCGGTAGGCCTAAGCCAAGGGAGGGAGAAGCACTGAAACAGCCTGCCATGGGAGAATCCATCTGCTTGCTATATATACACACCTGTGATGTCAAACTGAGAGAGAGACAGGCAGCGGGAGAGGGGGAGAGAGCAAGCAGCAGGAGTCAGTAAATGTATTCATCACCATACTCAAAAGGGGGACAAAATGATATGATGAAAGTAGTAAGGATTTTTAAATAAATATGATAGCAAAGGGCATGGCGTGCTAATGCACACCTGGCAGACAAGTACGTGGAAGAAAGTCACATAAGAGAAGGAGGCAAACTCGTTCACACTGAAAGTGCTCAACCAGCAAAAGACGGGGTTGTGACGCAGTCACGGGAAAAACAATGTCTGTCAGTGAGATTAGTGCTGACACTCATTCATCAAAAATGCTTCTGCAAAGCATGACAATGGCCATTTTCAGCACTTTTTGTTAGCGGATGAGCGATTTCTCTCTTTTTCTCTTTTCATGTGGTGAATTTAACTTCTGAAACGTAGTTTTAACAAATAAATTAGTGATGACAGAATTCACTTTGACCTAAATAAAATAAAATGCAAACGTAATGCAGGAACAGACACATTTTATTAATATGAAAAGTAGTGATGTAACCCTTGTTAAATTTTCTATTTAAAAATGTATGTAGTTCATCTTCCTTCTTCAAGAAAGCTTTTTATAACAAGTTAGATGAACACTGTTAATATTAGGACTGTACCAATTAACAGAGTACACAGGGGATGCCTGGTAATAATGAGCAGGAGAGAGAGCTGGATAAAACATGGTTCAGGAAGGAAGACAGAAAGGGTCTGACAGTGACAGTCTATAGGACAGGGACAAAGAGATGGAGGCTATGGGAGATGAAGGAGGACACCCAGTCAAACTAAGATTCAGAGGGAGGCAGGGACACACAATGACGGAACAATAAAGCGAGGGGGGTAGAGATAATGACAGAGAGACACAAATTACAAGACATCAAGAGAGACAGGACACAGAGCAAACCCAGGACACAGACAGAGAGGTGGAAGACAGTGACAGAGAGACAAAGATACGGCAAGACAGGCAGATAAACAAGTAGGTGAAAGACAGACAGAGGGACAGATTCGGAGCAAGAGAAATGGAAAGTGAGAGCGAGAGACCAGAGACAAAGACAGAGAGATAAGACGAGAGAGAAAGACAGAAACATGCCCATGTGACTCCACTGAGCTAACAGGACTTGGCTTTAGCGCAGCTGTTCCTCTGGCTTTCGTCCTCATCGCTGGGGAAAACTCTATTCCAGTGTGAGAGGCTATTTATAGCTTCACCCAGGGAGACGTTAAACTAGTGAATCTCATAACACGCTCTGTTCCCCATGTTTGCTATTTTAATGCCGGTACAGTTACCCAGTGTCCCTGGGTTACAGACCTACACTGGGTCACATCAAAAGGGAAGAGGGAGGAAGAAAAGGGAGCCCACACACACACACACACCTACACACCTACACACACACACACACACACACAGTTACAAAGCTGAATCTGACAACACCATGTGGAGAAAAGCTGTTACTTCTGTTACTATAGGTCATGCCTACTGAACCATAAAGAGCAAAGGGGGCTAAATGGTTTAGACTAATTCCCATCAGGCCATTCCAAGTGACATGTGACTACAGTGATGTAACTCTACTACAAAGAAATCCCCACAATGAAATATGCCACAAATGTTATTATCGTATACCTGTAACACTCACGATCCCTGAAAAACATAGAGGACAAGGTTAAAAAAAACTAAGGAAGAAAATTCTAACTTGATATGACAAGAATCGATGATCCCGAGGTTAAGGGCTTAACTAAGCTGCCATGTGTTTTGATTTAGGGATTACACAGGTACAGCCTAGAATACAATCTGCTCAGGACAGTACCCACACATGTCACCACTATGGACACATAGTGTTCATAGTGTCCATATCTGCACATTTGGTGCAGCAGATACTGTGAATACATTTGCCATTTAAAGAGTGAATCCAAATATTATTGAGAAAAGTTATATATTACAGTAGCAATGAAACAAGTTCAACACTGTGAGCCGAGATACTTTAAGATTGAGGTCATTAAAGCCACTGTAACTATCCAAAGACGGACAAATACAACATCACAGTGTGATCAGTGGTCTCACCAAGGAGATCAGTGTCACTGAAAAGGTTGTCCATCTCCAGAATCACATTAGCCGTGTGCTGCCCCTCTGTGCTGGGCCTATTTCGAGCACTGCACGCCAGAGCAGGATCAGACGATTTGTGGACACTGAACTAAATAGATGACATCCACAATGTCGGCAAACAGGAAGACAAGCCAAACAGTTTACATCTCATTGCATCTCCGCTGGACAGCGCACCCATCTGCACGACAGGGCAGGGACTCATTCCTCAAAATGGCTGCACTCCATGTACGTTTTTTATCCTCAGCTAGCGGAGAGAAACAGTAAGATACTGATAACAACAATTGGAGGGAGAATAGAAGAAAAAAAAATCTTGAATGTACAGTCCTGTTGATTCATAATGCTGTACTGCACCTCTTCCATTGATACAACATTTCAAGCCCCAGTGGCCCCGGATAAAAATAGACAACGCAATGAATTGTGGGAGACTGAAAGGGCAGCACTTGTCATCCTTAACATCTTTGAGTTTTATCATCTTAATGTCAGGAGATAATAGACAGCCAGTGGCTTAAACGGGAGCATACTAAAGTTGTAGGCTATATGATAAAAGAAGCCAAATGAAAGTTTTACATCAGAACATTTGTGGTATAAAAAGCCTGGCTAAAGAAAAGAGAAAATGAGGTAATGTACTGGTGTATCTCTATTCCCTCTTGATGCAGCTGTTTGGCAGCTGAAAGCTGTAGGAGCTTAAACAGTCAGGAGAACAAAACCAAATAACACAAATAGCTGCTTTCACTTAGTTTACTCTGCGGCTGAGCAATACACAGCATCACAGCAGTTTCAGACCTCAAAAATCAATATCATAATTTTCTTTGCACTCTACGTTTCTCGTAGAAACCCTGTGAGAAGGATGATACCACATCAGTGGAATCTGCGCCCAACTATCACCTCTGCTCTTGTCTGTGAAGCCCAAATAATTCACCCTAAACAATTCAGACTCTGTCTCTGACAGACAGCTCGTCGCCTCCTCTGCTGATCTTTGCTTCTACTGTATCTGACTGCAAGTACAGATAATTGCCCGTGTAATCACCACTGAAACCAGGCTTAGAAAGACTGATGGCCTCAGTCAGACATAAAAACAAATAAGAGGTAACATCATTACTTTAATGCAGATATAGGAATGCTAATTTAACAAATTACTTTGTGGGAGGGAAAAAAAAGTACCATTAATGTGAAGTCATTATATACAACACACATTTAATTTAATTCTTGACAGGTTTAATTTATATTTTTTTTTTTTTTTTTTTTTTTTTCCCAATCTAGAGATGGCTTGTTACTATGGTGATACTCACAGGCTCACATTCTTGTTTTCAATGCAAATGAGTTCTGACTTGAAGGGAAACGCTTCAAATGTGTCCATTTAATAATCCAGACAAATGGCCCTCAGTGTGATTGCTGACACGAGGGGAATTTAGAAGCAGCGGTTATCAGACAGCCCAAGGATGGAAATCACGCTTTACACGTTGTCTGCAGAAAGTCTTTGCTTTTTTGTATAATGAGGACATTCAACATACAGTAAGCAAATGAAAGAAATGTGCTCTGACCCAGACTATATCCTACAGCAATTTTTTTCCAGAGGGGGTTGCACACCATTTTATCCTATCAGGAAGTAGGTGAAATGAAAAAAAGCAACATGCTTGAATGACATCAGCCTTTACTGTCACAGTTACCTGAGGCTAATTTCCACCATTTTGTACGACAGCACAATGTACACGTGAATGAGTGTTACAGGATGAATATACAAGTAGAGCATTCACGACAAGCACCATTAAAAATGGTCAAGGACGGTAAATGATGAATTTATAAATCACAGAAAAACATATGTTCCACTGACTGTCATGTTTCTACTAAATGCTACTATAGTATTCCTCAACATGACACTGTTGTCCTTGTGACGTTCTTGCTGCTTTGAGCTACCAGCCTCTATCTGTTCAGCTATACCCTGAAGGTTGACTCCATTTTGTATTATTGCTCCCCCCCAAAAAAAACGAGACTTTCATTCATTCAAGGGCGCTGGACAATTTTGTGTGTGTCAATCTGTCTGTGTGTGTATATACAGTATGTGTGTGTGTGTGTGTGTGTGTGTTAAGGGCAATGATTGATTTCTATTTCATCTAGGGCTCGGTTTGTGTCGGCATCGCTTACCACGCCTATGAATCAGGAGGTAATAGTGTGCCTCCGAACTCGCAGCCTGTCTGGACCTCCTCACCATGGAGCTTGTGGCAGAACTCATACAGTGTGCGCTCTAACAGGGCTCCATCAGCAGCAAGACACACTCAGCTGCACACAACACTACTGAGCCAAAACCTGAGATCTTTTAACCATGTTTCAGCATTGTAGGCAGCTTTATTATAAGATTTTCAGAGAGGTATTCTGATAAAAGTTCACATTATTAGAGAAGCACTGTAGCATAAACACCTGCAGCTACTCAATATAATAATTTTACATTCTCCAACCTTGTGTAACTATTTTTTTTCAAAGAGTCTTTTACTGGTTCTTGTCTTAATACATTTTATTCATGTTGGCTAGTCAACTGAAATAAGGAAAAGGTTAAAGACACCCTGTGGAGTTTACATACATAGCAATGTTTATATTCAAAACATCAGTATCAGTAATAATGTCTTATTTCTAATGAACCATTTTGGTTCAGACAACAACAGCAGCAACAGTTTTATGGAGGAGTCACCTGTGATCCCCTATAGCCCTCGCAACACTTTAATGAGCTTCCCTCCTAAATACAGACAGGCGGCTTGCTCTCTGTCAATAAGCGGCTCAGCGTACAACAGACAGATGAAAGCAGGGGCCCATTACCTTCTGCAGAACAGGCCATTTAGGTGTTTTCCAGGAGCGGAAAACAACCAAGATGGTAGCTATTGCCCTAATTGGCTCCCTGCTGTCTAACCTGCACTGATCAATGACCCCGTTCTATAAAGAGCAACATCCAGACATGACTGGCAGATGAATTTTTCAGCAGTCTACTGGTAGGCAGTTTTCAGTTACAGCTCAAAATAATATGATTTAAACTACTACGATATAGAAAATATGTATAAGTGAAGCAAACCAAACCAGGATCACAACAGATAAAATAATATTTTAGCACAAACTGATGTATTATTATACCAGTTTGAAACTTGTGTTGTCATAGGCACCAAGAATTTACCCCTTCTCTGCGCTACTAACTTGTGTAAAATCTTGCATGTAATTCAATTTTCAGTATCTACCACCTTTGTTAAGCCTATAATTAAATTTCTTTTTGAGAAGGTGTCAGAGAGATGTGAGTCACTGAACTCGTGGGTCATAGTTTGTGATTTCATTTGGTGTGTTATACTAAGAGGTTTTCCTAACAGTTTGTCCATCCCTGTATATATCAAACATACACACAGTGCAGCCAATGCACTTAAATATGCATATGAAGCAACACTGCAAAAAGAAGAATTATGGATGGTTTATTTATCATCACAAAGAGTGGATTCATAAATCCTTTATCGACGGAATCAATTACTCTCAAGGGAGAATGAGTTTATGTTCTTGCTTATTGATGCACTGAGTCTGGAAATATGACATAAAACCTATACTTCATGTAACAATAGATAATACTGCTTGACATTTTATGAACACCTCACTGCAAAGGAATATTACCAAATTCAGTAGAACATGAGAGCCCTTCAGAAGATGTTGTTATGTATTAAAGGCTGCTTATTTGTTTGTAAGTTTGCATTCAGTGCTGTTATTTAAAGAATCAGTCACTCACACACCAGAAAATGTGTAACCACAGAACAACAGATGAGTGGGAGATGCTGCATGATGGGATACAGGTCCTGAGCATTGCAGTCCATACATAAGATATGAATGACTAAGTATGAGCACACTGTACCATATGTACACAACAGCATGTACTTTGTCCAAATACTCGGTTTGATAAGCTCAGATTCACAAAATTACAAAATCTGTTTCAAATGTTCCTTCAGTGCTGAACATTCAGCAGGTCAGAGGATAGTGGTAGATGATATGGAACACGCCTCTTTACATTTCCTGTGTTTTCCTAAGTGATGCATTCCTACAGTTAACGTCAATGAGCTCTCACACTGGCTAACCTGTCTTCATCATGACCTCCTTTGATTTGTCCTCTCCTCCCTAACCATCATCCAATCAAACCCCCATTATACACAATTCACAGTTGGCTGACCATGAATCAACCACTGAGGTACAGTTTAAGGTAAACTGGTATAACCACATATCCTCTTATCTTCCCATTCTCCTTTTCTTCTCTTCTACCGCCATTGTCATCTCTCCTCCTTTATCCTTCCCAATCACTTTCCCTTCTGTTCCCCTCCGTTTCTTTTTGCTCTCTCCTCTCCTCCCTTTTCCACTCCACTCCACTCCACCGGCTTAAGAGAAGCCTGAAGAGACCACGGAGATTAGGCTCTCTCTGCTTGAGAGACAGGTCTCATTACCTTTATCTTCTCCTGATGCAATAATACTCTCAAAACTCTCGCTGATGCCAGCGGGTGCACAAGACTGAATTTATTAAGACAAGTGTAAGCCAAACATTTGGTGGGGAACAATAGCAAAAGAGATATGGGTTTGAATTTTAATCAACAGCTCCCCTGGTTAATTGTTTGGTAATTGTAAAAAGACCAGTTTTGCTAATGGGGGAAAGTAAGCTGGATTTAAACTCTCTCAAATTTCTGGGAATGTGTCGATTAGGTCCACCAACTGTATTACACAATAAAAGGGTCAACAGTGATATTTGTAAATGTTCTTGTTAAAGGCAGTAAAAAAGGCAGTCATCTGAGCCTAATGATTCAGAGACTTGCCCTTGATTTGAGAACAGCTCAGAGGCTAACAAATGGAAGTGCAAATGATTTTCTAACTCTAGGCTCATTTAATCATTTTAAATTTAGATCTCACGCCTCCCACTGGGGAAAATAAAGCAGCTTCCTTCATACAGAATTTGCATGTTTTAACCCTGGAGTTAGGAAGAGGAAGCACGGACAAGGACACGGAGGGATTGTTGTGGTTTCTGTTCTACTATCAGTCCACACCGAGGCCCCCATTGTATTCCACAGGGAAGGTTGTGTTTCTTTACTGTGACCCCCAGAAAGGGATGACTTTGACCTCAGCTAACAAGATCCATTAAGAGGAGATGAAGTCTGGATGAAATATAGCAGCAAGTGTGTATACACGTTCTCAAGCCTACAGAGAATAAGTGTAATTATGCAAGATGGCAGCACAGCAAACCAATCTGTGTGTTTATAGGAAAGGTCATTGCCTTCAGACGAACACTGGACCGTATTGCACTGCATTAAGCCTCTATGTGATGTCGAGTGTAAAGTGGGCTGCAGGGGAGGACTGAGGCATCCTCTCACTGTCTATCTCTGACTGCGTTGAGCTCAACTTTAACAAATCAAAGGACTTTCATTGTAGAATGAAACATCCACAGACATGGCATAGAGAGCTCAGAGGAAGAACTCTGCATCCAAGTCCAACCATGTTTGTTTGTGTTCAGTGTGAGGCGAATATCAGCTCTGGTTTCCGCTGTGATCTGCCTGTTCCTGTTAGTGGCATTGTTATGTTGTGTTTGGAACAGGTTTGGGATTTGAGGGGCTGACAGAAAGTATTGCGGGATTGCCTTTAGCCTGAGGTCGAGAGAGGCATTCCCTGTGATGGCGCTGCAATGGGGAGTTGGGGGTGGTTTGTGCTGGTAGGGGTGGAGCGAACCACCTCCCCAGAGTCAGCAATTTGACCCTTGCAGGCTCGGTACAGGGTGCACTGTTGAGCTCAAATAAACAACACTGAAAATTCAGCACAAAAATAAAAAGTGTTGTCAGGGCGTTAGAGAGAGAGAGATGGCAACAGCTTTCACATGGGATGATGTGAAGACTGAATCAGCTCTCCTCTACAGTGTGCACTTGATCACTGCAGCACTGTACGAACCCAAGGACAAGTCACTGAGGGTGACACACAGAATGTGTTATGGCTGACATTTGCATGAGAGGAGGATTTACTTTATGAAATTATACTGAAGCAACAATGTAGGGAACAAGGGAGGAGTGCATGTGCCCATGTGATTCATCATGAAGCAGCTAGAAGTCTTCAAAGACATATGATCACTTACTGTCCTTGCAGATGACACCTACAATGATGCACTACTAGGTTCTGTTGTGATGTGCACGGATGAGGAAGGGCGGTCGTTACTGGGCTTGTCATTCTTAAACGGAGCCAATGATAAAGTGGATGCAAATACATACAGCTTTCCCTCTTTTCTTATAAGTGAACATATATGCAAAGGTTTAATGTGAATGACACAATGTGCATTATGTCATAATAGTTTCCACTTCATCTGGGTTTTGAGACATCACATAGCTAAGAGCTAGCCTCAATAATCCACTCATCTAGATGCATTATGCCTGTTGCAGTGAAGTAACCTCCAGCTCATGAGCTTCTCTTCAGATGCAGCAGTGAGGAAATCCACATCACTAATCCCTAGTCTTAGTGCATTTATTTAACAGGCCCTGGATCGCCAGTGAAGGTTTACTTCACTGGCGATGGAGGAACGTCTTCCTTTCCTCTTCACTAGCTAATAGCCACTGTTAATCAGTAAGGTTGTAAGTGCTTCTTAGTGCTCAGCACCAGGCTCATTTGTCAAAATAAAAGCCGTAAGAGCCCGAGGGACTAATCAAAAGGGATGAAGCAACAGGGAAATTTGCAGCTTGGTAACATGAGAAGGAGTCAGGCAGGGATGGGGAGGGTCGCAGCGGTGATTCAAGCATGTTCAGTGGCAGCTTCAGATTACAGCCAACTGGAGCTTTTGTGTGCAGTGATCTTAACTGCAACATTTTCTATTTTATCCAAAATAACAATCTAAGCAATATTATGATTACATTTTTAAATCTTATCATTGGAGTAAATATTCAATATGTCATTTTCTCCTACTACTGTTCGAGGAAACATTAGATTTAATTCTTAATTTTATAAAAAAAATAATGGGAGATAGATAGATAGATAGATAGATAGATAGATAGATAGATAGATAGATAGATAGATAGATAGATAGATAGATA
>JBBMJY010000003.1:10214520-10226676 GCA_037833715.1 Toxotes lorentzi
TAGATAGATAGATAGATAGATAGATAGATAGATAGATAGATAGATAGATAGATAGATAGATAGATAGATAGATAAATGTAATCAATGAAATTCTGAAATTCAAGTTGTTTTATTAATGGGTTCATTACTAACGTATGCACTTCCAATGCGCTTATGGCACTAATCTCTCCCCATAGAAATCTGCTACAACTCAATCAAGAGAAATCTAGCGTACGAGCATACGGCACAGGAAAGGATGGGATCATGATGGACAAACGTCACTCTCAAAAGAGCAGTCCATCGCTCATTGCTTGTCGCTTAGCAACAGAGACCTGGCGGGCAGACAGTGGGTGTGTGAGACAGAGCGTGTGGGAGGGGAGGACTGGAGGAGGGGGTAGAGAGAGGGACAGAGCAGGGAGAAAAAGACACAGAGGCAGGCTGAGAGAGGAAAGGCAGAGGAGAGGAGATGTGATGCAAGACACGCCATGGGAGTAATGTGGCCAGCGTCAGTAAATGACTGTGTGGAGTAATTGGAAAAGTGATTATTCAACAATTTGAAAAGTAGCAGATGTAAACACTGGTGTCTGTCTTAATTATGTTACACAAATATATTACATTTCTTGGCCTTAATGTCAAATTAAATATCTGCATTTGACTAAATCCACATTGCTTTGTTCATCAGCAGAATTGAATAGCACCGAGTTACTAAATTGTAAATTTAGGTCCAATTAGACAACAGTTTACATAATGTGTTCAATAATCACCAGCAGAAGCACATGTATGGAGGTAAATGATAAGAAACATCTTTCTCTGCACCACAGCAGAGGATAAAGAAACTTAAGAGACCACCTTAAAAAGTTATGTTTCTTCCCACGTTAGTTGTAACATGAAAGCTGCTCTGTTGTTGCCTTAAAATATAAATTGTTTTTCCTACCACGGGGGCCATTCTGCTGTTTATAGACGCTCTATTCACACTGTGATTTTTCTGATACGTGAACAGACTCAAAGCACTGACAGAAACCAAAGCCTGATAACACCACAGGACTGTAATTCAAAAGACTGATAAGTAAATACACCGTAGGTCTGCTGATCAGATTATGTTTGCTCCAATTTCAACCTAAAAATAATCTGGTCAAAGGAGTTGATATGACAGCTGCAATCGACAGAGAATAGCTTTAATCTTGTTATTATGAAATTATAGTGTGCACGTAAATGCACAGCATGTGTTGTATGGTCAACCTGTCCACAGCGTTTCACCACCTCCCACCCAATAATCCAATCTCCATCTCCATGACCCCGAGCTCCGAGAAACAAGCGGATCTGGGAAATGACTTAAACTGTGTAAACTGCGTAAAAGGCCACTTGACAATGTGAAATGGTATGACATTTAAAGACTTCCACCTCTGCATGAGCCCATGCATAGCTAACACCTGATCCTTTTTGCTGCCATTCTGACCCTCTATATTAACTGTCGGTTTTTCTACTGTCTCAGTAAAGGAAAATGAACAGCTGAAATCCAAGTCAATAGGGGCTCGTATTTCTTAAAAAAAAAGATATTGCGCTTCTTTCACCCGTGTTCATAAGGTTTAAGCAATTTGTGTTACTTTGAAATATGAACCACAGCCAGTGTTTCTGGAACTAACACAAATATTCTTGTAAGCTGATCAACAAATGAAACAGAGGAGCAATTTTGCCACTCGAGAATTGAGCAGGGAAGCACAGCAGCGCGAAGCAGCTTCACAACATTACCAGTGCAAAATCTGTGCCAAAAGTGTGGCAAACACTGATTCATGAACAAGAAAATTGAACACAGGAACACAGAGGATGGGTTGTGTGGGAAAATAAACTAGGCTAGTTACATATTTTGAAATGCTGATACACAGTTTCTAATCTCAGTGCACATTTTAAATACCAGGGTTTTTTTGACACATTTATCAAGGTTACACAATTCTAATCTTTTATTTCCCATTAATAAAAGATTAAAAGGTGCAGCGGTAGGCAAAGGAAGGGCGTTCTAATAATGCAGGTGGCAAAATACCAAAATATCATCACGTTATTTTTAGCTGGCTGGAGGGTGAAAAATAGTCCAAGTGCAACCTTGGTACACACTCAATCCTCGCAGCCTGGGCTTTACAAGACATATATTCTCCTGCATTGGTCTAATGTCAGCAGCAGCAGCCAAGTCTCAAGGAAATGTCAATGACAAGGATAGAGCTGTGCTAGGGTAGCTTAAGAATGCTACAATTCATATTGGGATTTAATGGGATCACACTTGATGATACCACCGTGACTGACCAACGTGTGCTATATCTCTTGAGGGAATATAAAGCCACTGCATGCTTCACATGTTGTATCATTCACTCTTAGGGTCTTTCAGTTTTTGATCTCTTAAACTTACTGTCAGTAAAAATTCCGTCCTGAGCTTTTTCACATAGCATGACCTGCTTAGACATGAAGCACAACAATCCTGTGTGCGCTACACACCAGATATACGATATTAATGGTCTCCAGTTGCATTTCATCAAGCCCATTATTGAAGATATTTCAAATGACTTTTGTTTCGAATAGAAGACTAGATTAAATTTTGAGGCAGCATCTGCCAATCGATCAGCACAGCACGGCTAAATACTCCAAGAAAAATAGTGTAACAGGAGACACTCTCTCGACCAACTTGCTGATGGAAAATATCCAAAGGACCTCTATAACGGACCCAACTGACAGCACTCTAATTCGATCACGTGTGTCGCAGTTGCAACTAAGCTGCCTCCAAATACCCCCGTCTATTTTAAACCGTGTTCAACAATGACAGGCCGCGAAGACTCCAGTATGCCTGAAAAAACATTACGCAAAAGGAAAGAAACCAAACACCAGAGCCGCTCTCTGTCTAGTAAGTGTGCGTACGTATGTGCAGGATCCTCGTCATAGCCTCGGTGTGCCTTAGGGACACATTTTTTTGTGCTTGTGCTATTACATGTAGCTGAGTATAACACTCTATCAGAAAGAGTAATGGGAACACCAGAGCGTGATGTTATATAAAGATCATTCATATAATAAATGCACTTTAGAGTTACAGTACTCAGAGTCAGAATTTATTGACTGTACAGCAGTAAGAAATAACATTGAGGTTATTTCTTTCCCTGCTTAATCAGAGCACACTGGTGCCCTACAGCTGTTGTTTACTATTAAAGCAGGATTAGGGCCAAGTTTTGCCGGGTAGTTCCAGGAGACAGCACCGATCACATGGTTGTTCCCACAATGCCTGGGTCTTTGAGATCATTTCCTGCAGAGTGTCAAGCCTGTAGGGACAAAGGCCCTCTCAGGTATGAAAAATTTTAGGTTGGACTATTTCTTTCACACACACTTCCTCCTGTTTCCCATGTTGCAACAAAAGTATTTTTAGTTATACATAAATGACCAGGCTTGGAAACAACAAAGAGTAAATATTGCGGCCCTAGGATCAACTGCCCTGTAAATGTGTAATGCACTGTATATTGTGAAAAACAGCTTGAGGGATTTTTTGTTATTGATTTATGAATATCAGGGTAAAGAATGCCATCTCCCAGCTAAGTCTCGGTCCCATCAATAATGCAGCTACAGTATCTGTGTCCACACAACAAACGAACAACACACTGGCTTCTCCATTATTCATAAGGGATTCCACCTGTGGCACCGCAGTTGTATAATATGTGTCCCATAGGAAGATTTGCAGGGGCTCTGCACAAGCCATTAAATGCACTATCTGTAGTGGTGCTACACTGATACTACGATGTTCTGCAAATGGAGCTAACACACTTTAGTGCGACAGCAGAGATAAAACATTTCTTCAATACAACTGGGACGAAAAAAATAATCTCAATCCATAACTAATGCAAAATGTCTTTGTGAAAACTTACTGATTACCATTCTCGCAGAATAATGACTTAGATAAATACAAAATTATGTAATTTTCATAATAATAACAACAGTCTTTCAACAAAATTAACCAAAAAACTAGACATAGTTTTGAGAGAAAAAAAACACAGAGTTGATAAAGAATGTAATTTTCAGCCATTTTCTGGTTTCATGATATCTGGTACAAACATGAGCAGAGTCACCTTTAAAATTAGAGGCAGCTCCTAGCTGTTCTTTGTTGTTTTGTTTTCCCAGAACAGGGAGGAGGACAAAAAGCATCTACCCCTGGCAGTTACTGGAATGGGAAAACAAAAAAATGCAGTTTGCCTCTGAACACTGTTGACACGGACAGAGACCATTTCTGAGCACCAAAACCATTTGGTTGAAAAACTTTGATTGTCTCATTTTGTCCTTCACTTTAAAATCTAAAAAGACAAACTACATTTAAGGCCTATAGGTGTGCATGATGAAGCACACGCCCAAATACAATTCTAATATACAATATTTTAGCATGTAAGAAAGCTTGGGAAGTTTGAACTCAAAACATTTCATATCTAATTTGATCACTGAACCCCCAAAAAGTTACTGTTCTCCAACATCAGCCTCTAACATGGCAAGGCTATTACTTTCCCTGTGTCACAGTAAATGAACCTTGCTCCTCTGTGAACCAGAAACCAGGAGGTCACAGCCTCCCAGGAGGTGAAAGCTAGGTCAGGCTTTATGACATAAAGACGGCCACAGGAACTTTAGCCTGGCACTATATACAGTTTAAGCTGCACACTGTATGCATGTGGAGGCAATCATACAGACCACTTCTGGTGCTGTGTCATTTAAGCTGAGGTTATTATGACCAATTATATTAAATTTACTTTAAAAGAAAATTTCAACATTTTGGGAGACTGGTTCTTTGGTTTCAGGATGAGTAGCTCCGCTGGTTAAATCACCCATAAATTTGTAATTTTTACACTTTGGTTTTTGTGAGGCTTGAATAAGTGAGACGTGCGTTGATATGTGTTAATTAGCACAGATATTGTAGCAGGCGGATTCTTTTACCTTTTGACACAGCAAGTCAAGCTGTTTCCCTGGCATCCACTTTTTAGCCAGCTGCTGGCAGTAGCTTCATTTTTACCATACAGATATGAGAAGCGGGTTCTCCAAAATGTCAAACTTTCCCTTTAAAACTGTCCTTCAGACTACTTTCTGGAGCCCCAATTTACTTGTTTCCAGCAGCCCTTCTCTCCATATTGTCCTGCCCTGCCTCCATGTATGCACACTGAAGCACTGAGGTTGCACAGAAAAGAACGGTAAACCACCACCTGTGTAAGTGTCAGACTCCTAATGCTTTTAATGGTGTGTATATATGTGTGTATGTGTGGGATTCGGGTGTGGGGGAGGTCAGTTAGGGTGGCGTCCGCGTGTGTGCTATATTATGTGTGAATAAAAACAGCAGGCCCAAGGCTGGCCCTGAAACAGCAGTAAATCACATTATGCATTGCCACCGCCATTCTGCTCACAGGCTTCCCACTGCAGTTCCACGTCTGCTCAGTATTTCACTACTCCACAAAGACTGAACTTAACTCAAGACATCACAGGATAACATTGATGAATTCATAATGTTTGGGATAATTAAATGTTTTGTGTGCAAAATGTCCTTATCTAAAGTAGCTGCAGTGTAACAAAGAAGCTCTCTTTCTTTGTGTTATTGGACTGGAGTGTGGAAGTGGATGTAATGACTAGACTCTGGACGGCTGAACAAGGCTAAGAAAGATCCTCTTTATCTATTTATAACAAGGAGATGTATTTCCCGACTTGTGTGTCTTTGTTCTTATCGCCTGGCATGCATTTTTAAAACACATAAACCCTGTATTTCTCACGCCCACACGCACCCCGTGCCAAGAATGGGTTGCTTTGATCGACACGGGGCACGGCAATGATCGTCAGAGGTTGCACGTCACAGTAATTACAGAGCAGCCATCTTAGCGAGCCAGAGCTAGTCCCACAGGAAGAGGAAACAGCAGCAGAGCAGCTTGCATAGGTAGACACCCCACCTCTGCCCTGTTCACTGGCTCGTCATGTGAGAACACGCAGACGGCTAATTTCTCCTACGACCCTTGTCAACTTTGACCCTGATCCCCTCTGAGACAGGTGAAAGGCTCTTTCTCCAGCCATGCCCAAGTTACAGAAATAATCCATTTATGATCCCCTGAGCAGGGGTCAACTCCCTAAAGGGTGGGAGGGTAAATCACCATGAAATAAAGACAGAAAGGGCAATTAATGTTGTCATAAACTGTCAAAAACAGACAGCTGACGATTGCATCTGTTTAGTCCGCTCCTGCTGTTCATCTTTCTCCCTTTCACCCCGTTCTCATCATACTCTCTTAATTCTGAGTGACTGGTGAGGGCAACAATGCTGCGTTTCCACGTGTCTTTTGTGATATGACTTATGATCTGCTCCCCCTGTGTTTATATCCCTGAGGGCAGAGGGCCAAATGAACAACAAGGGCTTCCCAGCAGAGACCACTCTTGCCTGACTACCAAAACCACAGACTGTGGCTCTTCTTGAGGGGGCGAACAAATGGGAGACCTGAAGGACAAAGACAGATGAAGATGCTTTGGAACAGGAGAAAAGGGGAGAGAAAGATGAAGTGAGCGATGCGGGAAAAAGAGAAGCTGCCAACAAGTGGGGAAATTAAAAGGGAACAGACTGATAGAGAGCAAAAAGATGAAAGCAAATTTTCAAGCATACTTCTGTTGCTCATACTCACTTGAGGCACTGTGCAGTAGAGCAGCTGCTAAGCCCAGCGATCTCCTGTTCCAGCCCCTTTCAGAGCTCAGAGCACAGGGCAGCGAGACTATTCAGAGCAAAACCCAGCCTCTGTCCATCAGTACTGACCATCACAATCACTCAACTCAATCAGGAAATCAATCACTAAGCAAATTAGAGAGATAAGGTTCTTAGATGTTCATGATTTCTAGAAATGCAGAGGAGGGAGGCGTGGCAAGGTTATGGAAGAAGATGAATAATGTACAAAGACAAAATCTGTATCAAAAAAGAAAGAATTGTGAGGAAAAAGAAAAGTATTTACATTCTGTCACTACCTCCATGCACCCATGCACTGTGTTTGACAATGAAGTAAGGGCTGACAGCGACAACAACAGATTTCAGACCTGAAATCTCAGAATCATTATAGACATTCAGCCTGAAGATATATGGCACGGATGGAAGGCTGAATTTAAACTTCCCCTCACATATTTTCTTTTCTATCAGACTTTTTCACCTGAATGTCCAACAACGTCACCAAATCTGTTACTGGCAGTCAGGTTTTTTGAACAGCAGAAGTTTTTAGAGAGGGATTTATTAATCTAAGTGTTCTTTTCATTTTTGTCAAGACATAGCAAATGGCCGCACTCTAGAGTGAATTTCTGAGTCTGAGCTCTGTTTTTAAGTCTCAATTAAAGGTGTGCGTGGGATAGTTCTCTCAATCCCACACATGCCCACTCCCTCGAGATTTCAGACCATTACTGCCTGTTCCTGCAGATGTGCCAGCCCACTCCTGTCGGCAAGAAATGTTTTTACTCAAAATCTCTCAGCCCTCTCCCACAGGGAATATAAAGCAAATTAGCCCTCATGGATTTTTTTTAATGCTATGTTTTTACAGTTACTCAAGTGTTTAACAAGCCACCTTAAGAGGACACACACTGATAATAATGTGCTGGTGATTGTGCTAATGTTTAAAAACCTAATCCCACTAATGGTTTATAAGTAATCCATAAATGTAAATATACTGTACTGACAGGAATTCCAGATTACCCTGATTATCCTTTATGAAAAACATGACCGACCAAATTGCCACTATCACTATAAAAGCTCTGTGTTGTGAATGTATAGTATGGTTAGTTACAATGAAAATACAGAAGTAAAAACATAAAACAAAAACGTATCATAAATAATCAATCAATCAATCACAATGATTTTTCTATTTCTACATTACCAACCAGTGGGTTTAGCTGCTTTTCACTGCAGACCAAGAACAGGTGGAACTAATAACACTAATTATGGCTCTGTTCCACTCGCCAACAGAGAGCCAGCATGCACAATACCAGAGATCTGGAAATGGTAAACTGAAATGGAATGCAGCCATTACTAATGTTATTAATCACACACATACTTTTCCTGATGTGATACGGCGAAATGTCTGCTATGATAAAAGAACTAACACTAAAAGAGCCAACACTATCAGCAGATATTAGCACACTGGATATATTTTGTTGACATGTTGCATGTTGGCTGAAGTTTAGTTGGTTTCAGAAGTTTAACAGAGATACATTTGCCAAATAAATTAGTCAGTCCTAATCCTTGCAGCTGGATTCCTGGCTTTATTCTCACACACACAATGGAAAGATTTTCTCTGACTGTTGTTTTTTTTTAGGTTCACGATCTTAAACAAATTTCTTTTGGCTGCGTGATTTCTGCAGGCCAACCTTTCTACTTACATAAGAAATTATATATCCATGACATTTAGTGAATGCATTTATGTCCCCCAAAGAATGAACCCTGTCAATTCTGAGCACTCATGAGCTTCCTCCCAGTGGTACCCCTTAGGCCAAAATGTCAACTTTGCACATAATGTAATCTAATATGCATAATCTAATAAGCAGATTGCCATGAAATTTGCTGAGCCAGTGCTCCCAAGGGGATAAACTACCTCCTTTAGCCCCACTCTTATAACAAACTTTACATTTTTAGCCCCACTACTGGTAAGTGTCTTAGAATAACACTATCGTCAGTATGTTTGTTACATGCAACACTTTGGCCTTGCTGTCAGTTTATGCTATGTTTAATAATTCTAGCTCAGTATGATTCCATTCTGCTCCCATACATTTGTTTCAAGGAAAATACAAAGGAGAATGTTGTGTTGTGTGCAATGCTCCAGCTCCTTACTACAGTCTGTGTAACACACAGGGATATTCAGATAGTCCTCCCATGCACCACCAGCACTCCACTGCTGCTATATCAGCAACCTCTTCACATCCCTGCTTAGTTTCAACGCAACCAATTAATCAATCAACAATCAATTCAATCGATTTGAACAAAGAAACTTCATGAAAACAGTGTGTGACTAAAAGTTTATTTATTAGGAAATTTGCTTTAATCTTGTTTATTCAAAGTCTGTCTATTTCAAGTTTTTGAGACAATCTACTCTATAAAAGCCAGCTTACTTTTCCCCGTCTATATTTTTAGATTAGAAACAAGGTGCTCGAAGCAAAGATATGAACAGCATTACAACCAATTTTAAGTACTCAACAGCACAGAAATAGCCACCCATACAGGACATGCGTATGAGAGGCCTTGCTCGGTCGCCTCGTCCTGAGCTCTCCATGGTGCTGAAAATCTTCACTTGTGTAGAATAGCTGAGGCCCACAGCCGTCATGTTTAATACATCCTGCCAAAACACAGAGATGGAGCACAACTGCTGTGTGTCACCGTGGCCAATGGATTCCACGTCTCAGATGAGCACTGTAGACAGCATTACGTTGTCTGAATATTAGAACTAATCCCTGCTACTCCCCTGGTCAACATCATAATTGAACCACACATTTCAACACACACCACAAACTATCCAGAGGCATCCAGAGCGTGAATCCCGACTGACAACGGCGAGGGAAACAACATAGTGAGCAGCAGCAACCATCAGTGCTGAAACAATATTACAAATGACTTTCTTATCCTACATACGTAAAGTTGCCTGTCATTCAGAATCAATAGTGTTCTCACATTTGACACATTTCTAAGACAACTATCAACAATAACGTAATCTATTTTGTATTAATTAATGTTTCAAATACTTACTAAGGAGCCACAATTCTGTAACCTGGCCTCCACTGGCAATGTGATTGCACTACAGTACAGAAAGACTTCTCCACAACTCTATATACATATGCAGTACTTTATGGAGCAATGAAAAGGAAAGGGAGGGATGTGTCAACAACATGTACACTCCCAAGCATTATGCAAGTCCATCTGACAAGACAGGACCAAAGAATGAGGCATCACATCTGGCACTGAAGCCATAACAGATGCCCATTACAGATACATAATGTGTGAGTACAGCTCCCATGATTCTAACCATGATGGATAGACTTATAATCAGTAATACATCAGAGTATTTGCTGACTGAAATGACAACCAGATCAATTTGTTCATATGAATGCATATATTTTCTATGTATGTGAGACTGTGTGTATGGGCATGTGTGCAGTCAAGTGTATTAATTTACATGGTTTCTAATGAGGCTCATAAATAGCCATTTATAACTTCCTGTGAGAATCACTGACATCAGCACTAAAAGCACTTTATCATCAGAGGAGATTGTCAGTTACACCTCTATCTCCATTGTTTGTCATTAATGTATAATTTCATCCATGATGCTCAAAGTAGCTTCTGTTCATGTGAGAGACACAGACATTAATAGATTAAAATGTCTACTGTCCAGATGGTTCCCAGGAGGGCAGCTACGTAACTTAATAGACTTACAACTACCACACAACTAAAGTGTTTCTTAAACTTGATGGCATAGGCTGTCAGAGAGCAGCGTGGCAGCTCTACGATATCATCCATCTTTAATGAAGCATCCACCAATGAACCCATGTGCTCTGTGCATCATCTGGACATGATGTCTACACATGCTGTCATTTGGGGCTCAACACTAGACGCATCATCTTACAAAGCTCATGTCACTCTGAAATTGGTCTGCCTCACTTGGTTCATGTCAAGATACATTTCACAGCTTTCAGAGCAATGCTGGGCAGCAGACGGAACCTGAGCGAGACAGGACCTTCTGGGGTTTCACTTTTGCAAGCATCAAACAAGGCTGTAATTGACAGGAGCGCTATTCATTCTGCGCAGCCACTCTGGAAAATGTCAGAAGTCGTCAAGAGGTAAAATCATTGTGTAGCAGGCCCGCTCACTTTGGCTGAACAGGGTTCAACTTGTAGGCTGCCCTTCACTGTCAGTCAAACTTGCATTTCACCATAAAAAAACATTCCACTTTATTAGTGTCAGGTGCTCGCTTAACTAATAGACACTGACTGGGATGCTGCCAAATGGAGCGCAATCTTAGCATTGTAGAATGGTGGCTATGAAGGCACATTGCTGGCACCCAGAGAGAACGACAATTAGCATATTAGCTTAGCCCCCTTAAAGGTTAATTGAGGTTGCTAAAGGGCAGTGGCTGTTGTGGTGGTTATGTGGAATCCTAACACTTTCCTAACCTTCTCTGAGAATGGAAGCTCTGCTTGTATGTTCACCCACATGGTCAACCTCACAGAGTCATGTCTGTATGTATGTATGTTGCTAAGAGAGAGAGATAGAGCTGATGTCTAAACAGGAAGCAGAAACACTGCCTGCTGAGATTTTTGAAGGTCACTGCAGAGTCCTCTACACATTCCCCCTCTCTCTGTTTCCAGCTCTCTCTCTCTCTCTCTCTCTGTTTATCAGCGCACACAGCTCAAAGCACCAATTATTACATTAACTGCGTTTTGATGTCCACATATCAGTGCTCCACGGGCTTCCCTGATTTCTGAGGGTGGGTGGTGGGCTTAGAGGAATGGAACTAAAATGAGGGGGAGAGTAGGAGATGGCTGGCTCTGCCTGATAAAGGGCTGCGCATGTGCTGGCCTGTCTGGTTGATGTCATTTCATGCAACGGCACAGACGGTTTGGACATTTCTAGTATTTTAACACTTTTGTTTGTCAAATCTGAAATAAAAATCTGATTATACTGCTCAATATGAACACACAGTTTAATGTCTAAAACAGTGAGAGAATCTCAGTAGTATAAGAGTACAAATATTGCATGTGTATGTAACCTCTAAGTAGTACAGAACAATACAATTAAACGCATACAAAAACACAAGCAGACCTGAAATAAAATAAGTGAGCATGAAAATGAAGCTGCAAAAGGCAAAGTGAGGCCCATATGCGTTACAGAGCAGTACACAGTGGTACCACTGAAAAATACATATCGATGTCCTTGTGAAAAAAATTTAAAAATATTGGTTAAAACACACAAAACCAAGACATATCCACATGTGATTACCAGAACCATTTCAAAGTAACAGCAGCTTAACCCTCACGAAACTGCTGCAGTGTTGCTTGTTCATGTTTCATGTTTTTGATTTCTATGGCCTGGTTATAAGGTGAGCAGCCAACCTAAACACACACACACACACACACACACACACACACACACACACACACACACACACACACACACACACACACACA
>JBBMJY010000003.1:10226776-10269414 GCA_037833715.1 Toxotes lorentzi
CACACACACACACACACACACACACACACACACACACACACACACACACACACACACACACACACACACTTCCTCTGATGTTAAGCTGTTTAAGGACAACAACAGCTGAGGAAGAAAGCTGGTAGACTGGAAACCATAAGCCATGATCCCGCTGGCTAGCCAGGCACTAGCTGGCTATCTCCCTCCTGCAGGCCTCCCATGCCAGCTTAGCCAAGCCGGTCTCAACCAGCAGATCTATATGCAAATGGTTTTCCACTGCCAGTTTGACTAGGCAAGGATCAGGTGGCTTAGACCCTATCACACATTTTCAGTGATGGGAATGCCAGTCTAGCACTCTTCCCCCTTGTGGAGCCAGGTACACCCTTCCCCTCTAACCTTTAACCTCTGAATATTTCCTGGGGCGTGGACGTCCTTTTAATAGTCCAGTGACTGGCCAAAGAAGACATAACAGCATGACAGCAGGGGAGCACAGTTTGGGTACGGGGGGTGGACCTCTGTGTCTGCCTCATGATATACATAGTCAGGCCTGATATATGGCCTCTCCTTGTCCGTGGATTAACATACATCAGCATGGCACACTGGAGTTGTCCCTAGATGGCCATCAAATCAGGCCCAGAGAATTAGGGATTAGGGCCCAGAAAAGGGTGGATCTCCATTGAACAATAACTCATGAGTCACATACTCCACATTAGAAGACCATGAGAAAAGAAGACAGAACAGGTTTGTGAAAGCCTACATCATATCTACTGTGTTACTTCAGTCTGATATCTATTTTTACATCTTTTTAGAATTTAAAAGCAGACCAAGACAGTGAGATCCCAAACAGAGCAAAGATTCCAACATACACACTCAAATTCAATGATCTCAATTGACTAATCTTCACAAAACATGTTGTTCAGTCGGGTTTTTAAATCAATGCATCATTTCAGTCACCTATCAGAGACAAAATGCTGCTTTTCTCAATTTTGTGCCATTGCTAATTGAATATCTTTGGATTTTGGACTGCCATCTTGACCAAACCAGGCAATTTGAAGATCACTTTGCACTCAGGGAAATTGTCAGGCATTTTTTTTATTTCTGACATTTTATAGACTAAATAAATAATCATTCACTTTTATTCATTATCAGACTACTGATAATGAAAATAATCATTACTTGCAACCCTACTCCTGATAAAAAGGGGTGGGGACAGGCAAGCGTGGAAAGTAGTCACGCTTTGCACCGAGACAGCTCTGAGGCATGCTCACTCCCAGCAAGTGTCAACAACACATGACAAGACACATGCAACTCAGCCACTGGTCACAAGAACATAGTAGTCTGCCCAAACACACATTCCTGAGATGACATCAAAACTAGGGAAGCATACATACATACATACATACAGCCGTATGTACAAAACAAGTCAAGTGTTATCCACGCCACAGCACTCATATTCATTTCATCAGGTGTTCGACTGGGGCATTTTATTTCTTGAATTAGCTCTGGATTTCAGTACACTAGAGTGGGATGAAGTGGGCCGAGCTGGGCCACGTTAGGCCGAGGTTAGTGAGAGCGACAGCTGATGGCAGGGTGTGTGCTCTATGCTGCTCTGGCGAAATGCAGTTGGTCCGTTGCCAAGCACAGGGGAGTACACAGGCTCACAACAGTTCCTCTCTGCAGGCACCTCCGCAATCCATTCCACTTTAAGGTAAGCGCGGTGAAGAGTGTCCCAGCATACCTCATTCGCTCTGCCATAGATTTGGTTTTTCCTTGTCACATGGGCAAGACCCAAATGTAGACACAGATACAGACACATGCAAACAGAGGTGGATTTCAAAACTCAGGTATGATTAATAGCTCTGCAGTAAAAGCCGAGCCTTAGAGCATAAAAATCAGTAACAATCTTCAATTATGGAAATGCACTGTAATGATTTAAAATTCACCAACGCTGCCATATCTCAGATGGACGATCACAGGATGGATTTCTCCTTGCAGAAAAACAAAGAAAGAAAGAAAAGTCCTTTACCTTTTCCACCTTTAAACTTAAGCTAATGATTGTTAAGTGATAAGACATTTGCTTTATCATGAACCCTTTAACCAGAGACTGACAGGGGTCAGAGAAAATTAAGCACAAGCACCAGATGTGTTCTCGCTCCACCTCTTTATCAGTCACATCACAGGAGCAGGGTCTGGCGCTCAGTGAGGACAACCAAAACACAGCACATCAAACTCTCATTAGATAAGATGAAACTTTAATGATCACATTATCACATGGGGACACAGGGCTGGAGCAGCAGCAAACAAGCATGAGAAACAACCCCAGCTAAATACAAATGATTTAGGATAAAAGGGAAAAATAGCACTTTAAATACTGATATTTGTTAAACATTATTAAATGTATTGGTCAAAATGTGAAAAGATATGGTTTGCAGCTTAAAGAGTGTTTCCACGCTTGCAGGGGAAGAAGCATCAGATTTCAAAACAAAAGAATTAATTGAAAAATATGTTCAATATTCAGGAAAAACAATGCTCTCACATATTCTGAAAGTGCACATGTTTGAATATATAATTCAACGGCCACACAGACAGGAAATATTGGTTGATGGAAAAAGTGTACATACACACAAAAAAAAATGGATAAACATAAGAGATGTAAACACAAGTCAGAAACATTGCAACAAAATGTCATCTACACTAAATTCGGGCACAGAAAAGCTAAATGTCAAGATTAGATTGTCCAAGCAGAGCAGGTACACTGCTCCGTCTCCCCTCTCGCTGAGCTGTGTGGACAGAAACAGTTGTACAGCCCTGACGGCTGTTGGCTCTAAAATGCACATAAAAACACTCCATGTTGCACCTTAGGGGGATGAGGGGGAGGCTGAAGGTGCTCAGTACAGTAGCTGCATCAGCTGTTGTACTGAGGTAAGGTGGGAGGTGTATTTTTGTTATTTTTTTTCCAGTCCTCATTTAGTATATATCTCAACAAAACACACCGATATAATGTGTAGTTTGGTGCTTGGATTGAAATACATGACAGTCCACTCTGAATTTGTTTATACAGTTCCTCTGCACTGTCAGTTCAGACCAGTTTGCAGCTTATATGTAACTGAACGATCGGTCTCCTAACTGCTTTGGGACAGGTGTCAGGGGCTTGTTGCTCCCTCACAGGTCCACTTGTTTTTTCTCTTGTTTTGTCCCATGTTCTATTTACTATACATAAGAAAAGCTTTTGAGAAGCTCTAACCAGAGCATGATTGATATCTTTGTTTGACTTGAATAAGTGATTATATAAATAAAATAAATGGAGATTCATTTTCTGTGGATAGATTAATTTATTAATCGAAAATTAGTTTCGGCTCCAAAAATAACAGTTTAGGTTCAATGAGCTCTTCACAGCTCTTGCTGCCTAGCACTTCAAATTTGACATTTTCTGTGTCGCAAATGCTTCGAACAAACCTTTGGCTAAATTCCATTGGCTGTTGTTTCAACACAAACATTTACTGGAAAACTGCAACATGAGTTTAGTTTGATAAAAGATTCATGATCTTAGGCAATTTGGTTTACTCCCCAGCCTCACAACAGACCATGTCAGGTATTCAAAGTCATTTTCTCCAGAGGATGATGGTGCCATTCATGTTTGAATAGAGACTGCCACAAACGCAAAGCCTCTATACTCCTCCTCCCCACGCATCCCAAATAACAGAGGCGTCATATAAGAACTCCTGGAGGTGGCATGATGCAGAGTAGATAACTAGACCATTAGATAACCATACAGCAGTGAAGCTGCACCGCACAGAAAACAGTACAAAAACTCAGCAAGACTAAAAGACCACAGGGAAGGGAAAATAGAGCAGGCTTATATGCTAACAAGCCTTGCAGCACGGCAGTGGCTTCCTCCACTTCAGTATAAGTGAGTGGCTGTGCTTACATTTCTGTCAGTCATGCATATGGATTAGCTTTGTCTTGAGTGAGTCTTTCCCTTACTAAGAAACCCTTTATTTAGAATGTGTGAAGTCTCCAACCGTTCTATAAAAAGAGAATGAAATAATGCAGCTCATCCAGACAGCCTGAGAACTGGCGTTTGCAGGGGGACTTAGGGCAAATCAAATTACAAATGTGGTTGATATGTGTCTTAAAAATGGCATTTGAACACTCCGAAACACCCAGCAGATAAATGATGCCATAAATGTTGCCATTACTAGCACAGTGTTGGAAAAAATCAATATGGGTTTGGTTTTTCTTTTTCTTTTTTGTTTTTTTATTTAATGTTGCTTTTTTTTTGTCCACCCAATAACACATTGTTTGGCCGTCCACAAAACAACTGTTTTGTCTTGTTTTACAAAGACGTAGAAAGAAGTAAAAAGTGATTATCTCTGGTTCTTGGGACTCTTGCCTGGAGTCCCGCATGCATTTATTGGCTTTGCAATAAAATGAGCAATACAATACAGGTCGACATCAGGCCATAATTCTGTGTTTTACAGACACTGTCGATGAACAGTGCAGACTCCAAAGGCTCCAGAAGTTGCACTGCACATTTTTCTTTGCGGCATCCCCTTATCTCTTTCTTTCTTCCAGTACGATCTGTGCGACCCTCAACCTCTCCCTTTTAATCCTGACAGAGAAGATGACCATTTCAAAGAATTAGGACACAGCTGTGTGTCAGTGGCAAAGCGCAGGAGGACCCCTCCCACTCGAACCCTTCATCACCCTCACACCCACTGTTTCCACTTCCTCCTGTGTCGCTCTCCGGGTTTCCAACTCTATTTCCTTGCCCCTGATACCAGGTTCCCAGTATTGCCAGAGAAAGCCCACCGCCTCCCACATCAACTATGCATCCTGTTTCTGACACATGCCAACCTAGCAGCCTGCACTAGTCAGCTGAACACAGATCCAGTTTCCCCTCCTTAATACTCCTAACAAGCCTTTTCCCTCCGCAGCCAAGTGTCAAGCCTACCAAAGTCACCTAACGGGATGGCTCTGCCTTCCACAACACAACAACAACACAGAGAGGGAGCACTAACAGACATGCACTTTCATTTTTACGGTTTCTCCACATTTACAAGAGATGAGATGCAACCAGATACCCACCAGCAGTCACAAGATGGACGCCTCATTATGTTTGCATGGTTTATTTTCATCACTTTCCTCGCAAGATGGTGTGAAGTATGAAGGATAACATATGGTTTGGTGCCATTTCTGATACTGGGATCCACAGGCATAACAAAACGACAGGAGGCTGACAGCCAAGTAATAGCCTAAATAACATACTGGGAAGAAATCATCTCACAGTGTAAATAAGACCTGTTTAGATGGGACCATTTTTAGCGTACTTCACTTCACTGTTTTGCAAAACTCCTCTCAAAAATGTGAAGTCTCAGTTAATTTTGTTAGTTTTAATTTCCCTTTTTTAAGAATTATTCATTTTGTCAACTGTTTTTTAAAAAACCTTTACATGTTGCAATCATATTACATATGATTCCACTGAATATGAATAAATGAGAAATGATAACATTCAGCTTACACAAAATAACCAACAAGAGAAAACAAGATAAAGATACATTAAAGACCAAACCAAATAACCAGTATTGCATCTTACACCACTCAGAGTATCAGAGAAATGAAGGGTATTTGCTGTGTCTTATTGTCAGTTAAGGATGCTCTCTATGACCCATCTCCCACCTGTCATACTACCAAACAGGAATGGGCAGAAAAGGACCAAAGCCACCAACAGAACATGACAGAAGAGCAGCAGGAGGGACACGGCTCATCCAGTTGAAGAGGACACAAACCAAATACATATCGAGGACGAGGAAGCTCACACTTGCTCTGTCTTTCTTCTGTCCATGACTGTCACTACACCCTTTTTTTTAATAAACACCTCGGCACTGAACACTAAAGATCAATTGGCACTGTCAAAGAACTTGCCTTTACCTGATTTTTTTTATTATTTAAATATCTACATATTTTCCTATTCCAAGCAAGCAGTTTTAAATAAAACATGTTAGGCCATGTTTTGCACACTCTGAGCAACAGTACCTTTCAACTGCCCCTCTGTTCAGCCAGGGGACCACTTGCACTACACACAAGTGTGTGAGTCATGTATGGAACAGGCTTTAATACACATGTGAATCAGCCATGATTCATCCTTAATGCAGGCCACCCCAAGCAACATAATGGGCAGTCGACCTTTTTATCCTGTTTCTACATTAGTTCAGGTTTTGTTCATCAGTCCACAAAGACATTTAATGTGCAGCATTCAGCCACCCCTGAACATAGACATTAAAGAATAGAATAACAGAAAGCTGTGTGGAAAAAAAGGAATGATGTTACCATAGACTTAATATTGCGGAGCTGTTGCACACTGTGTAAGGGACAGCCTTGATGTCATTGGGTCTGCATGAGAAGTGCCTGTGGACTTCATTAGGTCTCCCTGGTGGAGTGCACACGGATGTTTGTTTTGGTTACAAGAAACTAGTGTATGGCCCCCTGAAATGTTTACTTTTAAGTTACGAGCATGAGGATACTCTGATGTATGTTGAAGCAAAATGTGATGAAGGAATTGCTCTCCTCTCATCCCACCCATATCTGTCATGCAACACCATCCCCTTCATTCAAGAGTGGGAGCTGGTAAACACAGCCAAGGGATAATAACAGTCATCTTCAAGGGATGCATTCATTATAAAGGCACTGCAATGGGCCCTTAATCTGTTTAGTGGGTGCAGATGATGAGAAAACCATAAAATTCAGCTTAGTGACGCGCCACTTACACAGTGAAGGCCATCACAGAACAAGAGGTCAGGCCAGTGTGACAGGAATAGGCTATCTCCCTTATGTGCATGAGTGAATATAGCCTGTGTGTGAGGCGTTTAAAGAAGATTTCACGTGTACATACTGACTGTGGAAGCAGCAGCCATACCTTGTTTTTGATGTTACAGTGGCAGCAAACAGTCCACAGATATTTGAGGGTCCTCCACAGCAGGATGATGAAGAGACCCCCAAAAAACGTCACCATGGAGGAGGCGAGGAATGCCCACCACATGCGCTGTCCATTATTGTCGCAGGGCACCTCAGACGAGAACGGGATGACAACGTCTTCCATCTTGGATATTAAGATTGAAGAGTCCGGATTTATATTATTATTGATATTGCTTGTCCTCATAGAGCCGTCGCTTCCATGGGGAACGGTGCCATCTGCTTCAGCTAGCATTTAGGAGCCTTGGAGAGCCTGTGCCAGCGTCCCCAGCCCCACTCACCAGCCATATTGCTTGAAGAAAAAAAAAAAAAAATCCCCCTCTTCGCTGTAGATTATGCTCACCCACCCGATGGAGTCTCTTTCTGTATTTTAGCAGCCTATGAATTGTTTATTCGTGACTGCGTGAGACACCGCACACGCGGACCTGACCAAAATAGTGGGTCGGTGGCCCTTGGAGAGAGGCATTTAAATCCGCAATAATGACGAATCTTAGGCGCTTCTCAGTCTGAGGGATTTTCTGGCACTTTCACGCCAAAAGCCATAGTAGAGACGGCGCCGTTCGCAGCCGCCGAGGCTGCCAATGATGTTTCGGATAATGGTAAACACAACGACAGTGAAAAATGTCACAGCCTGTTCTCGGCGTGGCGACCTCTCTAGCCGTCTTCCATTCAGGGATCCTGTCGATTAGCAGGCGGGGAATCGATTTCACTTTCTTTAAGCGTCAATCGACTGTGAACGGTTTGCAACAAAACGAAAAACACACACACACACAGGGGAAGAGATATAATTCAGTTCTACAATTAGTTAGCTGTCACTGCGGCGCTGAAGACTACATGTTCTTGCGGGCGTTTTCGTTGTCAATTCTGCGTAAAAAGGACTGACGCTCGGGTGGATGTCGCTGTCTCCATTCGGTCCCCTGCAGCCCTGGCACTGAGCGGCCAGCTGAGAGCGCCTGTCAGATCCGCTCCAGAGGAGAGCGGGGAGATTTACAGGTAGGAGGGCGGAGCGAAGCGCTAATAATAAAGATGGACAGAGGGCAGTAATACCGCGGCGATGTTTATTCCAAGTGCCGACCGGTCTCTGCTGCACGGGGTGTATAAAAGAGGTAGGCAACAATTGCGCCTTTGCGTCTTTAATGCACGCCAATGACGCACGTCGCAAAAAAATAAAAAAAATAACAATAAAACACGAGCAGGCTTTTGAAATGCATTATAGATTACTAAAAACCCATCACAGCAAATGATGATTCCCCATAGGAATCTTGCAGTGATACCAGTGGATATAAAACGACAATAAAGTGAGGTTACTCATCATTGTCAACAACACTGTCAGTCCCTGCTGGGGTATTATGCTGTACAGAATTTTCATTAAGGATAGTGCTCCCCTTTTTCACTTATTGAGTCTGTGGCTTTTCATCCATGGATGATGGGCGTCCCTGTTTTCATTTTGAGAAATTAACTTGATAGAAGGCCTCACACTCATACACATACACACACACACACACAGAGAATGAATGTCCTTCTCGGTCAATTACTGTAATATGCTTACACTTTTAGCTCAGTTAGGTCAAAAACAGGTGTGGATTGGTGATGACGGTGAGGTATGAGTAGCGATAGTTTATGGCTGCGCACAGGATGTCCCTGAAGCAGCCAGCCAGACCAATGGATATGGGGAAACAGCTGGCTTAGGGCCCTGAATAACCACTGACCCCTGAGCACCAGACCAGGCAGGTGCACACAGCCACCTGCGTCACAAGGCTCCAGACTTCTTGGAGGTTGTATGCTATAAACGTTCAATAATCTGTTCCCCAAGTCCTTATGAATGCTTTAATTAAGTGGAAGTGAAATTAATGTGATGAACAAACATCAAAAGTGTTGTTCTAAGCCTTTTTTTAAAAAAATAACCCAGCAAATGTCCCATGAGGCGTGGAACTATGACACCTGATCTCAAGTACAGAGATTCTATGATGTTAATTTATTGTCTGGGAAATATTAGTGCTTCTATAGAAATAGCTGCTGTAACAGAACCTTTTAACCTGTGAGGGGGGTGAGCAGTAAAACACAGAAGACAAGGCATTCTGTAAATTATAGCGCTTCAGAGTTATGAATGTCTATGCAAGCATTATGGCACCACATAAAACAAGGGAAGTGCATGAAGTGAACTGAATATTAGTCACAGGACAAGAGGAAACTCCATGGCACCATGTTTTAAATGTTTTTAATATACTTATTGATTTTTTTTGTTTTGTTTTGTTTTGTTTTACCCTGCAGCACAACAAGAATCAAAATCAGACAGGCAAAACTAAAGTTTCAGTTTTCAAATACAGCTCTAATGCTATGCACATTGTCAAGTCTGATTTATGCCTTGTGATGCCACTGACAGCATCTGATCAGTAAGTGCTCTGGCAGCCTGATAAGTAGCAGGATTGGCCTTGAACAGCAGCTTTGAATTTGTCCTCCTGCTGGTAAAATGGTGAACTGTCACATTAAAGGCAAAGGATGCTGCTCTCCAGCAGCCTAATGGGAGGATCCACTGACATTTTTCTTTTTCAAATATTACTGCATCTCAATAAAAAAATGAAAAGTCTTGCTAGAACTGAGGCAACACATGTCAGGAAATAATAAAGCCATAATTTCCAAAGCCTCGCAACGATGAAATGTTTTATTAATGCTCATCTTTATTAAATAAGTGATGTAATTTTCGGGAAACAAGTAAGGTGTAAATCACAAGTCCAGTTAGCAGAGGCCCTCTATTTAGAGCAATAATTTTTATTCATGTTGTGGATTCACACAGAATTACAAATATACTGGCATATGATTTATGCTGCATATAATCTGACAAATGTACAAGAAAGGAAAATAACAGGAAAATCAATACTACCACCATAAATACCCCAAATTCCAAAGCAACAATAAGCCCTCAAAGAGGTCACAGAGAGTGAGAGCATCAGCAGCACATGCTACATACATTATGTGTTACAATAAATCTTGCCAAGCACAGCAGAAGGGACCTGAATTGATCATCTGCCATGAAAGGCCAGCTGTTGGGGGAGCGGTTCCTGTGGGCCATCAGAACTTTAGCTCTATAGGGCCTCAGTGCTGACAGATGAGGAGATTAACATGAGAGCTGTCAGGTGGTAATCCTGCAGGACATTTGGGGATGCTAGAGTTAACATGCTGGACAGATTCATCCCATCGAGCAGAGGGATGGGAAAGAGAGAAGCATGCCTCCTCATTTTGACAACGAGATCTGGCGTGAGCTGGGAAAGGCCACGGCTTGCCACGGTGGACTACAAAGATCATTCGCTGTCAGACTTGAGACTTCTCAAGTTCAGTTGAGCTGTCAGCAGCTGTCTTGAAACAGACACCCCAGCAGGAGGGCCGGAGACCCTACCCCTTTCTATAATAGGCAAGAGGAGACTTGGAGGACATGAAGAATTTGGGACACGACATAGCAGACCTGCACCTTAGTATAGAAAAGCACTGAGTAACATCACAGCAGCTTGTTTCAAACCACACATGTTCTCACCACTGTACCACTGAGTTGCAGTCAGTTTGAGGCAATGGTGGATGTTTCGGAGACACTGGGTGCTCTCTTGCCCCAGTGAACCTGACAGGCAGCTGGAGGGTAATCATCCACTGTGACATCATTGGATTGAGGACCATGTGACCCCGGAGGAAACAACCTCGAGCTAGAGGCACCCAATCAACCAGCAGGATCTGGGTGTAGCTACAGGGTGTCCAATTGCATGGAAATCAGCTCTCACAATATGCAGCAGAAATATAAGTGTGGCTATTTTATATGTTTACTATATTCCTAAGCCTGGGCCTGGATTAATCACACTTCTTAGATCTACACTCAAGAAAGCCAAAAGAAAAGTTCTTTGCACATTTATTATCAGGCCTGCTCCTTCTTGCAGAGCAAAGCATAACATTTGGGAGTAATTCTCAAATGATCACATGAGCAGGAGTAACCAATCAGAGAGAGTTATTCACCCTACATCTGCCTTGTTCATTCTCAAAAAAAAAAAAATCCTTGCATTTCACCAAGTGATATGTTTTTCTGCAAAATATGTGATTTATTTGTTCTTTGCATTTGTTAGAGTTCCTTAATATCTCCAGTAGGAATTAACAACCCAATATATTTGTAAGGTAATTTAATGTCAGTTGAAACAAGAAGAAAGTAAAAGTGATAGAAATTCTTCTGCTGGTAAATGATAAATGATACAATAAGGAGAATTTAGCACCACACTGACTTGTGCACACAATGAAGAATGCATGGGAAGGCTCTGCAAACAAAATGAATGCCAGCTTTTTTGATGTTTTCCCTGACAAAGGCAAGAAATAGTAATGTTTCATCATCACCAATTATATTTTGTACAGTTTGTCCACGATATGTCTGAGGAGATTGGTGCTCCCCTCTGTGTCTGTACTGCAGATATCTAGGATCTACTCTTAACCAGCTTATATATAATATAAATAAATTGTAATTTGACAAATAGCTTTTGATCTTGTTTAAAAAAAGAGATTTTGATCTCAATAAGTGACTTATATAACTGCATTATACTTTGATTTTGTTAACTGATAATTAACTAAATCTCAATCTTTCTTTTAGAAACAAGCTTATTGGGTGCCATGGACTCAATGTTCCAATATGAGGGCGACACAAATTGACCTGTCACTATCATGAAGTATGACAGTGGTGCTGCTGAAGAACACAAAGGGCTACAGCGTCTTTTAAAAGTGTATATAAACCGAAGAACGCAGCTGCTTCTTTACTGCTGAATCAAGGCCACATCTTTATCGCTCTCTCCGAGATCCCGGCAGATATTGTTATACTACCTTATCTCAACTCAGAAATTGATGGCTCTTTCATTTGCTGCAGCTTTCAGCAAAATGGATTCACTTCCACCCTTATACATCTCAGAGGGACACTATCACATTTCAGCAAGAAATTAACAGAAAATTTGCTCTCTGCTTTGCTTTCATTCTCTTCTCTAAGACATAATCTAAATAAAAAGGATGAGATGAAGCAAAGTGGTTACCAAACAGGACGATGTGGGAAGAAAAAGATTCAAATTTAAGCGTGACATTTTTCTAGCATTATGGCAGTAGGAAAAAGTAACAGAAATTCAGACTGAGTCCATGTTGTGATACAGAAAATGAGCTTTATTCTCATGTTAATGTCTCAACATACAAATCACATTCTTTTTAATAAAAGAAAAGTTCAATCAGTACCTGGAGTCTAGATTCTTTCTAGAAATACAACTATTTTATGTTGTATCCTGCTCTCTCTCTCTCTCACTCTCTCTCTCTCTCTAACTTATCCTATCTACTCAAAAAAATAGTAACATTACAGTTTATTTCTGCTTACTCTTTTAGCCCAATAGTCAAACTTGTGGACTAATTTTCCTTTGAAAAACTGTGCAAGAATAGATCCCTTTTTAATAATTCAAATAAGAAGTGATCCTTTTTTTTCTAATTAAAAATAAAAAGGCCATCAATGAAATGTAAGGAACTGATGTGATACATAAAATGTGAATTAGTTACAGTAGAAATTATAGTACCTATTCATAGTCTACTGGAAACCTAGGAACAGTTACATGTTTAAGGTTCACAGATAAACAAGTGCAAAACAGAAGTAAAAAGGATAAAGTTGCCTTAGTGGATTTTGGCACAATAAGATACAGGATACGGGTTCGAGGAAGGGCAGAATATTTTTGTCAATATTTTTTGCCTCCTGAATAAAAAATACATTTAAATAACAATAAAAAGTCACTAACATTTAAACAGATCAGAGGAAAATCCTTTAAGATATTACCCTGCAACTTTGCTTCATAGTGTCTCTTTTAATGAGTACATCGATAAGTGACTGACAACCACAAAAAAAACCTAAAAATAAATTCTTAAAAAAAAAAACATGCTAATACCTGCTAAGACATGACTTGACTGCCAGACGTTCCTAGGCATATGACCTAGTGAAAATACATGTAATATATATTTTTATATATATATATATATATATATATTTGTTTTTGTTTTTTTTTTCAGATGTATCTGCATATTGAATATGTTATACTCCATATTGTTGTTAAATATATGTTAAAGAGATAGAATGATAGTTACACAGTGGTCTGTCTAGCCCTGGAGTGCATTCTGAGGAGTTAACCCGTTGGCCGCCGCTTCGGCCTACCCTCAAAACCTCGCCATTGTCGTGCACTGTTCTGTTCTCAAATCAGCCCCTAAATCATCTAGTCCGTGACGGGTGAAATGATATATGGGATCTTGAAGCGAAGCTTTCAAAAATCCTCTTTATGTTCTAGCTAAGTGACCAGGGGCTGGTTTCAGATCAGGCCTCTTCTCCGAAGGCACTTCCGAAAGGCCCATTAACTGTCCACACACCCGGCTACTATAGAAACACAATGCATAGAGCAAACATCGATGTGTTTTGAGTTTTCACGGCCGTCACTGCTGGCAGTCAGATTCAGTAAGAACGCAGCTACATACTTCAAGAGGTTTGATGCTTTTGCACTTTTGCAATGAAACGCCACGAGGAATGTGATGTCTGATCCTGGCATTCCATTTCTATAGCATCGTATTCACACCAACAAACAACCATGATTCAACTCATCTGAAATTGTCATTACAATTATGAACAACAGTCTCAATGCTGTTTTCTTTCTCACATACACACACACACTCACGCACAAAGACAAACACACACGATTAGTTGTCAGTCGTTGTCAAATGGGTGCATAATTGTAGGGACACCACAAATGTCATTTGGTACACAGGTGGGTCAGGGGGTGCTGAACTTCATTAGTATTGAGGTTTGTGTTCACAAGGGAAGGGAAAGGGGGGGGGCACGCATTCAAGCAAATATTGAACATCAATAATCAGACTTGTCTTTTGACTGTAAACGGATGCTTACAATGCAGCATTACAAATACACCACCAGACCCCTAGGGAAGACTCAATGAACTTTAACGTTGAGATCCAGTGCTACTAACCTGCTCCGGAGTACATAAAGAAATAAAGGAGGCTCTGATTATAAATCATAAAGACAAAATAAAAAAATATCAATAATTTACATAACTAGCTCGCTGTAGTGTACCTATTGGTATAGTGTGAAAGAGTTAATTAGTGTCTGGGGAATGGAGATGAAGGCCGCAGCTTGCTGTAGTGGCAGCCGGTCTCCTCTAGGGGCAGCCAAGCGGAGTCCACAGGACTTTACTTTGTTCTTGATCAACTATAGTCATGATCTGAGTGCAAATGTAAGTGAGGGTGCCGCCTTGGACAATACCTGCAAGGGCAAGGTGAGTCAGTGAAAAAGAAGAGGGAACACAGTCTAAAGAAATCGATTTGACAGTTTTCTGTAAACACATAATGGGCATATCATCCGTGGTCTAGTTTGTTTTTCAGTTTTTTTGTTAATGTTTTGACTGCATACAAACCTGTGAAGAATTTGCTGTACTCTTGCTCTATCTTCTGTGCATTTTCAAATTGCTCCTTGGAATGTTTTTGAGATACTTTGTCCCGCAGATAAACCGGATCTTTCTGCTCCCTGAGATGAAAAAAAAGAAATGGAGACAGTCATTCAGATCAGAGCCTTGGAGATATGAATCTAACACCAGTGACCACTTATCGTTCTTACATTTTCATTCAGAGCTTCTAATACTTAACGATACTTCAGTCACAAAGTAGTCAAACTTTGTCTACTGCTGATCAGATATTAAGGTACTTATTCTAATGTATGTGGCAACAATGTCTGATGAATCCTGGTAAACATTTATAACATACAGAGAGTGAAGAAAGGACACAGCACTCGCACTGAGAGATTTTATTTTAAAAAGAAAGGGAAAAAAAAAAAACAGGCATGTTTCACCAGATGTTTGGGATTATGCAAGTGTGTGTGGTGGAGTGGGGTGCTTTGACAGACACGCCAAAGGGTGAGATGGAGAGTGTGAAGGCTTATCCTGCTCCATCCATCCATCATCCACACACACACACACACATCTACACACAGGGCAGGGGTGTCACTGTATCAGGACATGTCTATCCTAATACTTCTGCCCTAGGGACTGCACTACACAAGCATTCTGCACCAAAACTAACAATGAATGGAGATCTCTGTGTCCTGATCTGTGTTATGAAGGTTGTCACTTACTTGATCTGCTTGGCATTTTTGTAGCGGACGAAGACAACAATTGGATAAATGTGAACGCTGTGGAGCCTTTCGATGGCGTGAGGGGCAATGTCGAGCAAACAGTGACAGCCCTGTACCCCCCCCCCCCCAAAAAAAAAACAAAAATTCAATACACTGTTTCATAAGGCTTGATGACAGTCAACATTTTACTGAATCACGCCTTTCATTCATCAATATCTAAGCATAGCGACAGCTTATCTCGACCAAAGGCAGAGATTAAAGACAAACAGAAGCCACTTTATCGTTCCTGATAAAATCTGATGCGAAAGAAAAGCACTGATTAACACCTTATCTGTTATTTCCTTTATAGAAGCAACGGTCGTCACATCAAAATGGCCACTCCTGCGCTTGTAGTCGATGAAGAGGCAATCTTTGACGCCCCGCTCGATGGCTTGCTGGGATGCCTTCATCACCTCTGGAGGCAGAAAGAAAGAAAGAGAGAGTAAACAAAAATGACCTGTAGGACAAAGCAAACACCATAGATGCACGATTTATTCCATTTATTTTCAGGACTGACAAACATCTGGATGAGATGAACTCACCCAGTACACATCTGCAGAACTTTCCAGGAGACTCTTTGACTAGCATCTCCTTTACGGGGTCAGTGAGCGGCCCAAGGATGAGTACCGGCCGCGGAGAGGTGCACTCTACCTTCTGGACCCGCTGGTAGGCCAAGCTCACACAGTCTGACACAAAGAACACACAGGTCATTCAAAGATCTGTTTCAGCAAAGACTTTTTAATTAATTATTTATTTTTAATTACAAAACATATCAACTTTTCTTCTTACCATCAAGGAAGGGGATGGAGTCTGTGCTGATGGCGTCCAGTGCCACCATCTCTTTGCTGTCTTTGGAGCTGCTGCGCTTATGTTTCTGCTTCCTTCTGAAGAAGGATCTACGGGCCGCTGCAGAGAGAGTCTTACTGGAGTCTTCCTTCATTTCTGTCACACTGTGTCTGCGGTAAAACTCTTGGTCCATCCTACACAACACATTCACAAAAAAACTGAAACATTTTCACGCGTGTGGACTGTTATACAGAGAGAAGAGACAATTTATTGTAATAAGGTTAGAGCAAAGGTTTTGGTTGGGGATGATTCTGAGAGTCAATAAGAAAATAAATCTTTATTAAAGCGTACAGAAAAAAAAAATGGTGATTTTAGCATTTGTTTAGAATTCATTGTAGTGCAAAGACAAAATCAGAATCACCATATTAGCCAAGTAACGTGTGCAGAAATTTTGTTTGCGACATCAATGCATGTGTACAGAAACGCACACTGAGAGGACAACAGTGCCTTGCAGTAAGTGCTAAAGGACAATCCAAAACACATGGAAGAGAAGTGACATTAGATATTCTTCCTACATTGTAGCAGTATGGCACAGATTGTTGTCACAGCTGTTACAAACTCCCCACTAGCTCAACAGTGTACGTGTATAAGCGTGCATTGCATTCTAGACGCACATGTACTTGCTGGGGATCTGCCCCCTCTGGATCTGCTGTGCGTTCTCGTCTAGCTGCCAGGCCATCCAGGTCCCAAAGCTGCCCTTTGGTAAAGACTCATCCACGTACAGGATGTCATCCTTCTTAAAACTGAGGTCCCCCTCGGACTCCCCTACCCGGTCATAAAGTGCTCTGGTAGGAGGGAGAGACAAAGACACAGAGAGTTATGAAGAACAGGGCAGAACGAGGGAGCGTAAAGCTGATAAAAGTGAGAGAGGACGTGAGATATCAGGCAAGAAAGGTGCAAAGAGAACAAGATAAAGAATCTCACACAGAAGGAGAGCAAATCAAAAAAAGGAAGTGAAGAGAGAGTTTATCTATCGACAGTATAGGCCCTGCTTGCCTCCTGTTGGAGCCTCGTAAATCATACCCGGGCAGCCTATCTGTGACAGCCCGGCAGGCTGAGTGTATTTACTGCAGATGACATCACAAGCTCACTTGCCTATATGACAAGTGACTGCGGCAGCTGCGGCAACACGCCCGGACAGACTCCCGACAATAAAACGTGACTATTTTAGTGCTTCATTTTTCCATTCGTATACAATGTATTTCTAATGACCTGGTGTTGGTTCTGGTGTATAGCGAGCAGAGAGATTAGAGAACCTAAATTTGCGGTGTGATTAGCATCGTTGCAGTCACGCAGTGGATCTGGGACATAATTGCTTAGATGAGAAAGAATCCAAATTGTCCAAGGGCCACTCCAGTGGTGGTTCTATATATAGCAGCGTGGACAGAGATGAGGCTGCTTGGGGAAAATATGTGTGGTTCTTTTTGCAGAGCTGTAACACATCAACGCCCAACAGTGAACTGTGTGAATGTGTAACGTGAGTATACACAGTATACAGGTACCTAATATAAAAGCCATCTCCTGGGACATCTTTGAGCATGCTGAAGTCATCTGGTCGATGCTGCACCTTGAATGTGACCACGTCTGCAGGCTTCAGCATCTCAACGTACACCTCTTCTGCCGTCTTATTCTTCATATTCACCGAGTTATACTGAAAAACAAGAGGTGATGAGAATGAAAAAAGAACAAAACAAATAGGGGCCAAGTGAACTTCACATCATGAAAAATAAAACAAACTCTCAGCGAGGAGAAGAGAAATTTGGTGAGTGTTTACACTCATCTGTGAAATCATTTGCAGCGCTCTGTGAAGGGTCCGCTAGTAAACAGCTACATTTCCTCCGAGCTTTCAGCTGTATTAAAGTGTTGCTGTATTGATTTGTGCCATGTATGGGGGAGGAAAACAAACAGGATGGGAGACTGAAGGACAGACTGATGCTGTGCAGCCTGATGACAAAGCTGCATGGCAATTCAGATAGCAGGCCCTTTCTGGCGCAGAGCTAAGTGGGAGCATGCCAGGAATTCTCTGTTATGAGTTTGCGGTGCTCTGGATAGATCACCGCTGTGGAGTGCAAGAGAAAACGCAGAGGAGGAGGAGATCAATGAAGAACAATGACAGGCAGGAAAAAAAAAAAAAAAAAGAAATGCCTGTAGTCTGAAGGTCTGAGGTAACAGCAGCACACAAAGCTTTTTAAGAGTCAGGAGACTGCAAATGTCTTGAGTTTAGCTTTGAGATCACTTCACAGAACTGAAATTACACCTACATCTCTTTATGGTCGAACAAAAATCCTCAGCATCATGTGAAACTGACTCAGACTCCCACTTCAAAATATCTATCTTTCCAGATTCCCTACTGCCTGAATAAAAAAATGTACTAAAGAATCATAAATATGAAAAACTATAACCTACATAAATCATCAGTGTTTACACAGTATATTGGTCAGTTGATGAAGTGTTCGTGAAAGTTCACGCATGAATTATGAAACTCCCAGACAACAGATTGTGTGTCTGTGCATGTGCGTTTGAGTACAAACAGAAATGTGTGAGTCCATACCTCTAGGATGAGGTCCCCAGGGAGCAGCCCATCAGGGCCTCTGGCAGGACTGTCCTCATCCAGACTCTCTATGTAGACGCCCCGTAGGTTCCCTCCGCAGAGTGTGACTCCCACCTCCACTCCAGGCCTGCGCACCGTCACAAGCCGTGGCTCGGACACCTTCCTGCTGTCCTCAGATGGCATTCTGGAAAACAACAAGTGGTCAGTTAGAGACTTACTGGAGTGTAATAGTGTGGCAAGAATCAAGCACTCGTCTTTCGCACAACATCTTATTATGGAGAGGATCATTTTATTTGATCATTTTACATGTTTACCTGATGAAATTGTGGGGGCTGGTAGTGGGTGTGGTCTGCTTGGAGGAGGGAGTGAGCGTGCCCTCGTCCTGTTCGCTGAGTGTATCGATGGTGGAGTGATTGTCGGGGGTGGCCGCTCCGCTTCCTTGGGGAGTCGACTGAGTACTGACCGGCTCCAGACGAGAGCTACAGGAATAACATTAAGTGAAAAATTCCTCCATCAATTAAATTATATCATACAATGACCTTAAGTGTCATGTATTTCACTGTAGAGCAGTTACTGAGAGGACTTAATATATCATCTGGGCGTGTTAAAGAATTAATCTTTCATACTTTTTCCAATAACAATTAAACACAAGAATAAAGCAGGAAGCTGCTTGTTATATAGAAGGGTTCAATTAGAAACTCAGAGTCTGTGCATAACATAGGAGCTGTTGTTCAAAGTTGGTATAGTTTCATACCTGCTAACCTCTTCTAAGCTGTAATGGAGCTATGGTGAAGTCAGTCTTCAAATTTATTTTCTCACCAAGCACCAAAAACATGTCAAAATCTAGATTAAGTGCTACTATTACTGAGCACAGCGTTGGTCGCTGGTGGGCAATAAGTCAATCAATCTCAAAACATGTTTTGTTTTTTTCCACTGAAGCTCACACTGGTCTGCATTTTGCTTTGTGTACATTCTCAGAGTTAGAAACTAGTAGCTGATTAGTTGCAAGAAACTGTAACTGCCCAAGTTATATTTGAGGTAAATTAAAAGGAGCTCTTCTCATCAAACAGTCAGACTCTATAATGCATATTAAGAATATTTAAGGGAGAACAGCTAGACAGTTAATTAATTCTTTATACTTAGCACCTAAATGAACAACTGCTGTTTCAGAGCATCTGTCGCATTGCTCAAAAAAAAAAAAAAAAAAAAAAAAAAAAAAAGAAATAAAAATGAATAAATAAAAACCTACACCTGGCATCGTGTTACATCCTGTTACCTGGAGCGAGAGTGGTTGCCCAGCTGGTACATGTGTGGGTTGTACTGGGCCATAATGGTGATGGTGTCACACTGCTGGCCGATGATGAGACGAGCCTGCTGCTCTGTAGCGTTCCGCAAGTTGATGCCATTATACTGATAAAGGAAGAAAAGTGTGATTAGTGAGAGTTTTAGGGGAGATGGGGTTATTAAAAGAACAGAGAGATATTAACACAGTATGTGCCCAGTCCATTAAGGGTTTTAAGTCATTAGCAGTACTTGGTGGAGAAGATACTCATGAGAGTTGACAGGGGATTATCTTTACACCCATTTTCCTAGACTCTTCCTAGACTTAGAAAAAAAAAAAATTCAAAGAGACCAGCCATTATTGTGTTATGTATTACTTGTGTTGTGATCATGTAAATGTAAAGTCACCAATACATATTTCTGATATATTTTTTTTGTTTTTGTGACACGGTTACACTGAACAGAGTTACAGATCAGGGGGATGTCATCTATTTAGAAACTGATTTGTAAGGAGGCGTGACAGGCATTAGCACTGCCAAAGGGTCGACCACATACGTGATAGTGAAGCACATTAAATTTAGGTAACAAGCAACTAAGGTATGATAAATTCGCTCACTTGAAAAATACTCTTCCTCAGTCTTTTTTTAACTACTCAGACTGTGTACTATTCACAAGTAAAACCCTGCTTAATGTGGCACTGGGACAGAATTTCAGCTTGCGCAGCCAGTTTATATGCAGTAAAATGCATTTCTGCAAATATTAAAATCTTAGGAAGTGTGACATCACTGATGAATATGTTCCCCGAGGAAGTGAGGCCATACAGAATAAAGGAATCTGAAAATGCATTCTTATTTATGCTGCTTAAAGCTATAATGTTTTTGACATACAGCAGGTTGTTCATACCTCCAGTAATTGGTCTCCATACTCCAATCCTGCCTGGTGGGCGATGCTTCCTCCAGTAACTTTAGAGACAAAGATTCCTCCGTTCTCCCCGCTAACGATGGAAATGCCAAGAGGCTCTGCACCTTTGTGCACGATGACATTGCGGGGCTCCTCCAAGTATGGCCTGGTGGAAAAGGGGGATATGCACGAATGAGCCGCGTCATAGAAAAGTAGCTCCAGGATACCACACAGGAGTAGGCTGAGAGGGAAGATGGTAAGGAAACATTGTCACAGCTGGGCTGACCAATTTATTTACAGCTCTGGAGAGTTACTTGTTACCCAGGCTTTTACTCTACTTATACAAAATCCATATACAAAATCATATCTGGTCCAGATTATAAACATTATCAACAGAAAGACTAAGATGAATCTGAGAAATGTTTGAGTTTAAATTTCCCCCCAGGCCTGTAAATTGATCATCTCTCCAGAGCACCACTTTATGCCTGGCATATAGAAGAAACCGGACAGGCTTAGAATACAGGGACACTGTGTTCAACATCATGAAAGCACAGGCAAGTGAAATCCCTTCACATGAAGGAGATTTGCATGAACTTTGAGTGTCTTCATAACAAGTTGGATTTGGACATGGCATACAATTCCATGAAGGCAGATAAGAGGAATGGATTATCAGCCAGAGACAGGGGTAAACAGAGTGGTGGTGTACAAACAAGACCATGACCCAGAAGCTCGGGGCTGAATAATAATACCGTTGCATAACATACATACTGCAGACTAAAGGGTGACTTGGCTTAAGGCCAAAATACACACATGCATATCGACCATGTCGTCATCATGGGCATGGACCCTGCATGCAATATCTGAGACTCAGGTGGGTTTTCCGACATGGAGGGAGACAAGTGCAGACATGTAAACACAACACTGAACCTTTGAAGTTCACTAAGTGTAACTAACTGGGCTTTTTTGTTTCCTAAAGGCACAAATCATATACTGTAGCATGCAAGGAATTAGCAATGTGAAAATTAAGCTGCGCTCTTGCGGAGGGTGAAAAAGATCACAAAATCTCTTTCTGCATTCCGTATAAGCTGCAGTAGACTATCCTGCTCCTCCATATTATGTACCCAACTCCACTGAAGCGTGTGAACAACGTGAACTTGGGGGTGGGGGTGGGGAGGGGGCATTCCCTTGTTTGTAGCACTGTGAGGGAGAACGAACCTGAGGCTCCTGAGAGAGGAGAACCTCGGCCTTGCAGCCAGAGGAATCCTTAGAAAAGATCGGTTACGGTAAAGAGATCTGGAAGCGGAAGGTTACAGAGAGGCGGGAGGAAGATAAAGAGGAGAATGGAGGACAGATATCATACAGAGACAGTAACGGAGTAAAAGAGTGATGTCGGCGATATAAAATGGGACGGAAATGTTGGAGGAAAGAATAAAATAAAATTCCAACACACCGGCAGATAAACCCTTCTTTTTTTTTTTGGAAACAGCAAGAAGCGTCAAGAAAATTATTAAACAAGTTTTAATAGGATTTCAATCTGAATTTCAATGAGCGATTGCAAAGCTCTGACCAGGACAAACCTGTTGCTTGGCAACGCCCAGTGAAATAGCCTGGGAAGATCCCTGAGGGCAGACGTAGGCCATATTGAACCCGCTTCTAAAGTGATCCTTATTATCATAGTCTCCATCATTCACCCAACATCTGCACCATCTGTTGAGCCATTTTCTCAGTATTCTATAATAAACATTGCACTGATCATCTAAACACTAATATCAACCAACTGATTCATATTCTTAAGAGCTAATCCATCTCCCTTGCCCAATGTAAATTTTTTATAATGCCAGATCGAGAAGCTAATTTGGAGACATATCATTCAGCTGGTTAGGGGCAGACAGTTTCTGGTAAACTGCTTTTTTAAATCTTTATCTGTGAACACTTGTTTCCGTCGTACCTGTCTTTCCTGCGCTCCCCTATTGGCACAGGGCTGATTGAGAACCGAGGTAAAGTGGAAATGGAGCCTTGCGATTGGCTGCTGGCAAACGAGGAAGTCTCCAGGTTGAGTGGCGATTGTGGAGGTGTGATGAGACTGGGACTGCTACACTCTGAGTGTGAGAGGGAGCCTGGGATTTAGGGGAAGAGAAGCAGAAAGGGACAGAATGAGGCTGCGTGCAATCTAAGATGACATTTACATGAAAATACACTTCTGGAATCCACTGAAATCTGATTACACTTGCAACTTCACACCATTGTGTGTTATGTACAGATTTTATAAACGGACAATAAACACCTAATCTCAATTGTCCCACATCCACAAATATCCTGGTACTTCATTTTCAACAAGGATGTTGCTACTGGAGCTGCTTGTCAGCAATTTGTTGTTTTCTGTTTCTGTATCTGCAAATAGAAGCCTAGTTAAATTTAAAACCCATAGTTTTTGCACTTGATGTATAAAAAAAAAAAGTACTTCTAGCCACCAGAGGAAGTGGTTTGGATGATCAGATATTTCTTAACAAGAAATTTATCTTATAGCTCAGTGAACCCGGCAAAGTTAAAGCAGGCCTGAGGGTTGGGAAACAGTTTAAAAAAAGACTAGAAAAAATATGGCCAGATCTATAGCTGCTGCTTTGGAGTTTGATCTAAGGTTCTCGTGTGGTGACTGTGAAGTGTGTTTTTAGTGGTGTGAGCCTTACCTCTGTCTGACCCCAGCATGGAGCGGGGGTAGCGGGGAGTAGAAGGGATTTTGATCCTCTCTGTGCGGTACTGGACATTATTGGAAGAACCTGGCAGCGGGATGAGATGAAACAGGAATGAATGCTGCGACATGATATCCGAAAAGAGAAAGGGACAACGAGTCCGTGGTCTTTATGTGTGTGCGTGCCTGCGTGCGTGTCAGACTGACCGAGCCGTGCGCTGGAAGGCAGTGAGTTTGTACCGTGTGAAGCTCTGCTGCTGCGTGACGATGACGATTCAGAGTAGTCGCTCGTGCGCTTCTGCTGGCTCAGGTCCAGGCTCAGACGACCCTGGTGTTGCGGGCTGTGCACAAAAAAAAAAACATAAATTCATTAATTAAAAAAAAAAAAACATTAGGGCAAAGCAGCCCTACAAAATTATTTTCTTTTCCACCCTAAACCAAATTTAATTATGTGATTTTACCTTTGGGAAACAGGCTAATTTAAATTTTTATTTATATTACTCATCATAACAGGCCCATGATTTTAAAACAGCAGTCAAGGAAAAGGATGAGTGTGAAAAGGAGGTAACCTGGTGTGGGTGTGCTGGTGACATATCTGAGAGGCAACAGTTGGGCAGTTGCTGGTATGAACGCGGTGACTGCGCACGGTGTACACGGGATTCCTCATCACGGCTGTCACTGCGGGGCAAGGAGCCAGTCCCCGGTGGGCTGAATCTGACAAGGCGCAGGCACACCACCACGTTAGAGAGGAGGGAGTCTATGATTATGGTGAGAACTTGTGTGTATGTAAGCGTTTGAGAGACTCACTAGGAGGTAGGGTTCCATTGTAGACTGTGGGGACGAAGCCGACACTGTGCCTATGGGAGCGGCTGGGGGAGGAACGCAGCATGTCCCTTGGCTCTGGTGAGTGCTCATCATTAGAGTAGCTCTGTGATGAATGACAGAAACAAATGGTTATCATTTTCCCTGCAGGGTAACACAACACCATTATGTCTTGGGAGAAACCCTCTATCCTTTGCTGGAGACTAGCATCGTTTGAGAGAACATGAACATCCCACAGTCCAACAGTAAAATTAACATTCATCCCCCCTGCGTTCTCCTGTGTGTCTCAGGGCTCGAAGAGGTAGCCAGGCATGGGTGTCTGAGCCACAGGCACTGACTCAGCTCCTAGGCTGGGTGGCTGTACCAGTGCAGAAGCATCAATCACTCAGACACGCTGCCTCAGAGCCAAGTCCCAGAGGCATAACTCTGACGGGGCTGTAAATTCTATTATAAAATGGATGCTTTGGCCCACTGGGATGATTTGAAATGTTGGTCCCATTTTTTTTTTTTTAAACTTCTCAAATACATCACATTCTCCTCTCTTTATTAGAGAACATTTTAAAGGAGAAAATTTCAAGAACAAATGTCCCACATAAAGACTTCTGAGACCTTAAATGGACTAACTTGGAAGGTGGGAAGAGTGATGGTCTGGGGGGTCATCCTACGGCGGAGGGCGGGGGCAGATTTGGGGCGTGGTCTCTTCACTTCTGGCTCCTCCCCTCTGGTTCGGCCGATGTCCTCGTCACATGACTTCCTCGAGGTCAGGACTTTGCCGTCCAGGAAATAGTGGTTTCCATTCCTGTCTCTTTCTCGCTCGCTCCGCTCTCTGCTCTCTCCTGCTGCCATGGAGATGACAGCCTCTCCCTTGCCGTCTGAGGTGATAGTGCAGTCAGAGGCAGAGCTGCTTTGATGTTTGTGTTTGAACTTAAAGGAGTCACTGCGAGTAGGAGGGGTTGGAGGGGTTGGGGTAGGGGTGGATGAGGAGGAGAGCGACTCTGTCTTCGAAGGCTGGGGGGAGTGGGAAGCTGCAGCGGCTGCAGCTACCACTGCAATCTGATTGGCTGCCATGTACTCCATCTTAGAGGAAGGTGTTTCGGGGCGTTTGAAAGTGTCTGGGTCGAAGATGGACTTCCTCTGCTTGGGCGATTTGTAGATGGAGAGCTGGGCCGCTGCTGTGACTGAACTGGTGTTATCTGGTGCAACAGACATACCTCCCACCATCATCTTGGGCCATGTGCCCCCGCTGTGCTTTTTCTCCAGGCTTGTCTCCATTGTGATGCAGTCTGAGGGCGACACAGGGTCAAAGGGCAAGGAGGAAGGCGCCTTTGTGTAGGGACAGCACTCTTGGAAAGCACTGGGCCCGTAGCGGCCAGAGCCCAAGTCAGTGGCCGGCCGAAGGCTAGTGGCATGGAGGGAACCTGTGGAGAACGGCTTGCCGATGTCGCTGTACACCTCCTCAGATTCACCCCTGACCTTCCTCCTCTCCCCAGAGATGCTACTTGTGCTAGTGCTTCCAACATCGGGGCAGAAGATGTCAGTCTGTGTCGAGCTGTTGTGTTTGAGGTTGCGACTGTTCCGGGAGTGAATCTCTGACAGGTGAATGCGCCCGTTGGACTTTTCAGATGACTCACGCAGACTCTCAAAGATGTTCTGGCCTGACGTGCTGTGAGGGAAGAACTGCAGGGAGGACAGATGAAGGTATTAGCCACACCGCATGAACACAGCTCCACATTTATTTAAATCACACCCTGGTAAATTAAATGGTAATGCATCAGATAATTCAGCTGTCACAAATCACACAGCTGAAACTGTAACACTAAGTAGGAAATGCAAAAGTAGAAAGGAAGCTCTTGAAGATTTTAGGCAGAGGTGAAGCAGAAAAGGAGCTAAGAAAGTGAGATGACTGTGGCTCACCTTCATGAGAGAGAGGCTAAGAGAGTCCCTGCAGTTCCTCAACAGAGCCTCACACTCTGTCACAGACTTGTTATCCAGAGCAATGCCATTTATCTGGGGAGTAGAGAAAGACATCGGAAATAAGGACAAGTCCTTCAGCACCAAAGCAATGCACGTCTTTTTGATATTCCTCCAAGACGGGTGTGTATGTCTTGGGTGGCAGTATTATTAAAATAGATGCACATCTACAAACACATACAGGTGACATCTCCTGAACATGAGAGTGCCTGGGGCCTGAGATGTGCCTCACTCTGCTGCGGTGGGGAAGCCGCTAAATATTTGGGCCAGCACATTTCAGTCTGAAGAACCCTCCCGCCGCAATCTGTGCATTTCCATCAGAATAGGCTTGACATGAGGGAAATGTTTTATTTTGGAACAGTCAGAGACATTTAAGTGGGTAATATATTATGGCTGAGACTGATCAGAAAACAAGTTCAAGAAAGAACTTTCGGCTTTAGACCAGAACAAGTCTGATACATTTTATTGAGCGTCTCTGAGCCATGGAGCTCAGCTACTGACATTCAATTGCACCCCATGCATATTTCATTGCAGATTCAGCACTCTGGACTCTTTTTTATTTTTTTTTACCTTTTACAAACGCAATTAAGCATTTAATAAGTTATATATAACCTGATACACTAATGTGATTAACATCCACAAGGGCATGATAAAATACGATACTCATCCATGATTACGATCTCCTAACGCATCATCTGTACTTACCATTGCTAATTGTGGTTGCAGCTGAGCTATCATCTAGCGTATCAGTTCCCTGGTTACATGGAAAAGACTGCTGTGCTGCTAAATGGTGAGCAGAGTTATCTAAGTGCTGCTCTATCTGCTGCCACTGGCAGATTAGCATTAGAGACAAGGTCAGTTTTCAAAGATAGAGATGGATATCCATAGCTCCATTTCTGACACTTGTCTTTTCTCTTCCATTCCCTTAAATCTGAATATATGGCAGCTGTGTGTGCGAAGACAGGTCCACCTAGCCCTGTAGCACTGTAAATTTTCAGGGATTTAATCAAAAGGTGGAGACTTTCCTCCTTCTACTTCACATGCTCAGCCAAATCCCACCTTATCTGGGGTTGGATGGGGGATACTGGAATGGATCAAGGCCTGGATTAGAAAGTCAAAGGAGCTAGTGTGAGCTGTAGTGTGGTAGATGTGCAGGAAGGGTGTATTTAAAAAAAAAAAAAAAAAAAAGTAGAAGAGGATTTCATAGAAGCTGATGGTGACTCACAGCGATCAGTCTGTCTCCAACTGTGAGAGAACCTTCCCTGGCTGCTGGACTGCCCTGGACGATAGCAGTGACAAACACGCCATTCTCCAGACCAATACCACTGTCTGAGATACAGGGGAGAAAATACGGGTGATCAGCAAGAAAACACAAAATAACACTGAAGTGTAATTTAGAGTAGAGTAATTTATCACTCTAATATACCTTTGTGTCCCAAGAGGTTGATGTGAACAGGAGTGACCAGCCTTCCTCCCAGAGACTTCCTTCTTCGTACCACCATGTTGATCAATCCCCCACCATTAAGGACAGCCTTCACCACCTGCTTTCTGTCCTTATTGGTCAAGTCGATGTCATTAATCTTCAACAACCAATCATTCACTCTGGAGACACAAGAGGACGGACGATAAGACGTTTAATAAACCGTTAGTCCAGACAAGGACACAAGTTATCTTCCTGAGGCAACTCATACCTTAACCTTCCATCTGCAATACTTCCTTTGTCCACCCTTGTAACAAATATTCCACAATCTCCTGGTAAATATGGATCATTTACCCCCTCAGCGATATCAAACCCAAGCGCCTTCAAATCCATGTCATCCTGTGAACGCAATAATATAAATGACAGTAAATTCATACATTTTGACAAACCTCTTTCAATATCATCAAGTTTTGGCAGTCTTTAGAGCTCTACTGGTTCTCAGGAGACTGGCATGTCACCAAATCACTCTCAGTAATAAGAGCTGAGCACCACTCTTACCCTGTCTTTCTCAAACTCCACCACCTCTGTCTCCCACTCCAAGGAGTCTGTGTCGATGGCTGAGTCGTGAGAGCTGTGGGCCATTAGCTGACAGAACCGGGCCTCCTTCTCCAGCTGGCTCTCCATCTTCTCCCTTAACAAAGGAAGACATCGCACACGGAGTCAAAGGTCAGTCACTTGAGGACGGATTGGCAGAGACAATAGAAAGAATCACACGCAAGCCAGTCCGTACAATGGAAAAGATTTATCAAACCTAAAGCATACTGTTTGGAATAAAACAGTACAGTGTGTGTTTGTTTCATTATATATGAAGAAACTCAGCCTAAAATATGGTTTATAAAGTTTTCATCCAAGGGATGAAAGAACGTGCAGAAATTTAGAAAGTATACACATTTTAACCTTCTTTTTAACGTGGAATCAGGTGAAAACGTTTAGCATCTTCTCAAAATACTTCCTACGTTCTTACTCACACAAGCAGCACCTTCCACTGTGCGCTTTAGGGAATCAAATTTATATTTACCCATCAGAAAACTAAAAGTGGAATGCACACAATGCCCCGCTGTCAGTAAGATATATGGTGTCCTACTGAGGCATGCCTTAAGGGTAGCTGTGACATTAAAACCCCAATCTTACATTGTTCTTCACAGAGGATAGAGAAAGAAATTCTCAAAGTCACAGCATACTGCACACTCCATACAATGCTTTGACTCAAAAATGGTTGTCATATACACTTTGGCCAGCAGAGGGAGCTTTTACATGCAATATGAGCACATTCATATGCAGGGAGGTAGAGACAGTGAGAGACAAAATGTGTATGTGTGTCCAAAACATTGACGCTTTCCGGGATTACGCTTTTAATCTGGGCACATGGAAATGGCGCCAGAAAAACAACTGAGCCCCAAGATGTCTCCAAAGGCAGAATATCACAGCTTATGCCTTGCCACACACTGAGTACAACAGCTTATGGAGACAAAGACAGTAGAGAGAAGGGCCAATGTTCTTCTGTGCTTGCTCAAACGCAGAAGGATTTTCTCGGGATTGCAAACACGACTCTCTCTATAATTTCCATCATAACTGAGGCTTCAGAACCACGGTGAAGACTCACTTCAGTTCTTTGAGCTCTCTCAACGCGTCGTTTTTCTGTTTCCGCATATCGTCCAGATTACGCAGGGCATCGGCCAGATCGCTGACTGCCCGGTCCCTTTCCCGCCTTAGGTTGTCACACAGAGTCCTGAGGAAGAAGAGGAGAGAGGTGGTGAGAGGATTTCAGAGTAAAGGGTGGAGTGTACTGGGTCGAGCAGATATTTGCCAGTCATTCTCCAAGATATACTAAACTGTATGCGGCCTCAAACTCTGTGAGAGGTCTTTACCAAACCAAAACACAGACTGACCTTATGCTCTCCCTCTCCGCCACTATTTTGTCCCTCTCTTGGAAGGCCCAGTCCCGTCGACATTTGGCAACCTCGGCCTCCTGTGTGGCCTCCTTCAGTTCCTGAGACATGGCCTCATACTGTTTCCTCAGCATCTCAATCTCCTTGTTGGCTCGTTCCATGTCCAGGGTGGCCGAGTCTTGTTTCTATGAATGTTGAGCATACATGAATATTATTCATTAAACAAGTGTGTTACATGCTGCGTTTTTATTTGTTATAACATCGAACTACAGTCCCTGGTGTGAAAAAGACGACAGAAATACGAAAAGCAGATGATGATCAGACTAATCAGATGTGAGACATTCAAACAAATCAAAGCTTATCTTCCAGGTCTTTAAGGTTCAGAGACATGTAACCTGCAGGGTCATCGAATGATCAGACAGGGGTGTAGCCTAAATCCACTTAAGGGTCAATCCACTGACATTCTGTAATCCACAGACTGACAGCTCCCTGGATGCACTAAGCTCTTTATCATGTGTCTAACCTTTGACTCTTTTCCTGTCAAATCTAAGGTGTGTTGCGTTTGTTACCTGTCTGGCCTGATAGTACTCTCGGAGTAACTGATCCCTTTGAATGATGGCCTCCGTCCTCTCCTTGCGGGCCACGTCCCTCTCCTCCCGAACCGTCTCGATGTCCTTACAGGCCTGGCTCAGCTCCTTCTGGGCCTCAGCCTTGTCCTTCACCTCGTGGCAGTACTTCTCCAGCAGCTCGTTCCTCTCGCAGATGGCCCTGTCGCGGTCCACCAGTGACGAGTTCAACTCCTGTCGAAGGGAACGAAGGGAGCGAAATGGAATGAGGGCATCTCAACACTGTGAGTCATTAATGTGATGTGAAAAAAATGATTTGAGGGGCAATGCACAGCCTGGCCCAAGTCATGCAACAGACTCACTAAAAACCTGAGAGGCTCATATTAAATTCTCACAGAGGAAACTGTTTAAACTGACATTTATATTGTTGAACGGTACGGTGGACATGGACATAGTGGTTGATCAGCTGTCTGCTCAGTAACTGTCAGTAAGACAATAAGTCCTTGGGGAAGCTGTGACAACTTTTATTCCAATATGATAAATATCAATTTTTTAGAAACAAATTATTTTAACCATTTAAAACACACAGTCTCACACACGGGCATGTTGACACAGAATTGGTTCAGACTTGTGATTATGGCTCTAAAGTGTTTGCCACATTGAAAGTACTACAACCGGCCTCTAACTTCTCTTATACTCGTTCAGACTTTTTGGTTATAAAATTGAAATAGTCCCCTTACACAGGAGACCAGGGTTATGGCTGTAATCAAAAGGATCGAAGAACAGTGACCTTCTTAATTTGGGTACATTATTTTCAGGCTTGTGCACCTAATGGGGATGTCCGGTAATATGTTAAAGGAACAGTTCGACATTTTGGGAAATGTGTTTACTCGCTTTCTTGCTGAGGACTGAAGGAGACAATTGACAGAACTCTCATATTTAAATGGTAAATGCATAGGTGGATGTGTAAAAACAGCAATTCACCATTTTATGGGATGTTATGTGCCGTAGAGTTTCATGGCCAGAACCAGTAATTTCCTGTAGTCTCTGCTAGTTGCCTAGCAACTGAGGCCGGCCAAGAAATAGTCCAGCACGTAACCTTTTTGGATTACACAACAAAGATCTCATGTGATCATCTAGAGGTGCCAGTAGACAGATTTTTGTTACCGCCATCTACCCCCAGTTTGTTTGTTTTTATGCGAAGCTGAGCTAACTGGTCTGATACACGTTTACCACTGAGACATGAGACTGGTATCAATTTTAAGCCCATTTTCCAGAATGTGAAACTACTCCTTTAAATTTCTCATTCATCAGATTTGGCGAGAACAAGTTTAGTGATCATGTCATTGATTAATCTCTGTTTGATACTGTCCAAAACATGTGGCATAATTTTATATTCTTTGCGCTTGTTTCTGAGAATTTACTAGAACAGTTGTAATGATGTTTGTTGGTGCATTACTTCACGTTCAGCCTTCACTCTTTGCGGCCAGTAAGCGCTCTGCATATTAGGAGTACACCAGCTATGACGAATAATATGAACTAAAGTTGTGTGCACCCAATACATTCTTAAGCCCTTATACCTGTCTGAGTGCCTCCAACTCTTCACTGGCCACCACTCTCTCCGAGGAGGTGTTTTTCAGTCGCGCCTCGGCTGCCTCCAGTTCTGTCTGTAGCTTGTCCAGCTCTTTGATCACCTGGTCCCTCTCACTCATGATGAGACGATACTCGTTGAACACAGAGTCCCTCTCCTCCTTGTACTTCTCACAGTCCTTGGCTGCTTTCAGCTGCAAGTTCTTGTAGCGCGTCACCTCCGACTGCAGGCGCTCCATCTCCCTCTGCAGCTCCTTGTTCTGGGCTGCGGACTTGTTCAGCTCCTGCTGCACTGAGTCAAACCTGGGGGCGCAGAGGGAGATGGTGAGGCCTGAAGGGCTACATTTTATGGGATACTATAAAATGATGTTGTGCTGCCTGCAGCCTGAGTACAGCACATCGCAGCAGTTGTTCTTATGAATGTTTACAGGTGTTAGGTCATCGCCCCCCCCTCTGCTGCACTGATTTCTCTGTATGTGTGTGCAGCTGATGTTGCTCTCACCTTCTCATGGAGGTGGAGTACTGCTGCTGGTAGTGCATGGCTGAGTCGCGCTGTTTGAGCAGTGCGTCCATCTGCTTCTGCAGCCGCCGGTTCTCCTCTTCGACCTGCTCCAGGCGGCTCAGGTCTGTGTTATGGTTAGCCACCTTCTCACTGTAGCACTTGCTCAGGGCGTCATACTCCTTCTTTACACCCTCCAGCTTGTCCATGGCTGTGTCATACAGTTTGTTTAACACCTCTGATGAGCCTTTCTCTCTCATTACCTGGTAAGGACAACAAAAGTCATATGATGCGTCATTGCACATCTATTGGTGGTGTTCAAAATGTTGTTGGCATCGCATGAAACTGAGCTAAGCCTGTGTTTGCTGTGCCCCACCTTAGCAGCAGATGGCATCAATGTGTAGGCAGGGTTCTATTTTTACAGCACAAGCAAATGCAGTGCCAGCTTAAACAATGGCTTTTGTAAGTGCAAGTGCATTTCTACAACTGCATTTAGGCATGCAAGTAAAATCAAACGGCTGGTCTGCAAAATTAACAGTTTTATATGCAGTGCGTGTCCTTCAGAACGCATTACTCATTCTCTGTGAGACCGAATGTCTTATTACTTGCTGTCTTGCTGATATAGTCTTCCTGATTCCTGGGAGAGCTGCTGTGACCTGAGGGCTGTATTGACCTCATTGACACTGCACAACACTGCATATACGCTGATCTTGTAGCTACATGGTTTGGGTCAGTGTGCCCTTTGCCCAAGCCACAGCCCTCTCCTTCTGTGCTTGCCCTTTTCAGAAATGCTCTGTATGCATTTCCCTCTGCTTGGCTGCCCTGTGCCCTTAACCACTGCAGTGTTCCCGGGGGTGCTGTGTGAGACAGTACTGCACACTAGTCCAATATGTGTCACAGCACCCCTGAGAACAAAGAATTTTGTGCACAGAAGACAATAAGCAATGTTGTGAAATGTCACAAAATGTATGACTGCAGAATATATAGAGGTGAAAATCCATCAGGACTTTTAAAAATGTGTGATGGGATGTGTGAAGGAACAAATACTATTGTGAAAAAGTGGTCTGATTTTGTATATTGGCTGTAACATCTGTGCCATTTCAGTAAAACAAATTAATCCAATTCCTGGCCTTATAATATCTGGACAGCTACAAAAGAAACCGTGTGTGTGTGTGTGTGGACAGTACCTGCTGTTGCTGGTGCCGGAGGTCTGCCAACTCTTTCTGGTCTTGACTGTGCAGTCGTTTGAGCTCCTCACAGTTCTGTTTTAGGTGGTTGTGTTCTCGGACCAGTTGGGCATTGTCCCTCCTGAGTGTCTCCATCTCCTCCTTTAGCTGTGTCTGTTCGCCCAAGACGCGGCTGTGCAACATGCTGGAAAGAGGAAACGCACGGACACGCAGGAGGAGTAAAGACATGCATGTTCGGAGAGATACACTGTACATGCGAATGTACATTTATATAAAATGTCTGCCTGATTAGCTATTAACTTAATTTGATTTAACTTTTCTTTCACTTCTATAACATTAGAAAATATTCTAACCAGCTACATTCTCATCATACACTGTATGATCAGTTATGAGGTGTGTCACATAAGTATCACATAAATGCCTTTCCATGCTTTTAAAGTTTAAGTGCATGGTTTTTATTGTAGAGCCAATTTCCTTTTCCTTCAATGCGAAAGCCACCTATAGCTCTTTCAGTTATGTTAATTGCATCACTGCGCCAGCATTTGCTACAGTTCCAGTGAAACAATGCAACAAGACCTAATCATTTCTATGCTGAAAAGCAGCAGGTGGCTGCTGACAGAATGTTCACCTTGTGCTTACAACTTCTGGATAATGAGTCCCGACACACGTTCACCACTGCTTTTATATGGAAATCTCAGCAACTAGGTGCACTGCATTTAGACTACATAACTAACATAACATAAATATTTAAAACTTAATGACTGTGATGAGTTGTTCGTTAGCAACTACAGAGAGGAAAACAAAAGAGGTGCCATGACGCTTAAAAAGGGAAATACTTACTGGTAGAAGTCAGCCTCTTTTACAGCCTCCTCACACCTCTTCAGTGTTTTGGTGTGCTGGTTCTGGAGAGACTGCAGATCTGCCATGGCCCTCATGCACTGGCTTTTCAGACGCTCATAGTCATGACTAGCTTTGGAATTCGGCCTTAAGGAGAAAAGCAGCAAGGAATCAACCCTTTATCCCGCAGCCTTGTACGATAATGTAGCCAAACACAGCTCAGATAGGAGGCTGACCTTCCACTAGTATGAGAATTCATAAGATAGGAATGAAATGTTTGACTAAATGTAAACAACATTAAAAAAGTATGCACTGATGTAAGCAAAGCAGCCCCTCATCTCATCTGCTGCACAAGAAACATCTGGTAACTAGAGCACATTAATTAAGCAGCCGGTGTCAGTGGCTTCTCTCTCTGCAAGGTGGAGTCAACATTAATCCAGACAGCAGAGAATTCGTAGATGAGAACATGGCACCCAGAACTGAGGACACTGACAACACAGTGCCTTTAACAGGCTAGAGAGAGTAAACATGACCAGTCATAATCTTTGCTGCTCTCAGAGCAATGAATCTCAAGCCTGAGTCAATAGTTGGATCTGATGTTTTTCATTTAAGCCAAAAAAAAAAGCATCAAGTGTTACCAGAAGGAAGAGAAAAAAAAAAACAGTAACAAGAACTTGGCAGGCAGGCCAGGATTTGCACCTGCAGTCATCGAAGGTGGTCCCAGGCGATGCCAACGCCAGACGCTTACGAAGCTCATCCCTCTCTCTGGTCACCTGGCGGAGCTGGAACAAAATGGTGTCCAGGTTGTCACCGGATGGCCGGTTGTCGTTGATTGCTGGGGGTGGGGAGGACGCTTCACCGTTAACAGGAGAACCTGCAACATTGAGCACATTACCGGAGGCTAGAGCGACTGATCACCACGCAATGGAAAAGTTTTCCTCGCAATCCACATCATCACTCAGAAACTGTGTGATATACCTTAGCACAGATGCCATTAAATGAATCTTCATTCATTAAAAAATTAAATGTGAACACTGCAACGCACCCAAAGGGACACGGACAGCTTATTGAAGCATGAAGAATACTCTTGCAATCAACTTTAATATCAAGAAGCAAAAGAAGTAAGTCCTGCCCAGTGGCCAGTGCAGCAACTCCCCGGTATGAAATTCCTGTTTAATCTGCTCAGGGCGTGGATTTACAAGACTATACAGCATCTGTAATCCCTAACATGAAAATGAAAGGCAGAAGGAGCAGATAGGATTCTGACGATGTCTTGTATCTCTGGCACTTTCTGTGTATTAGGTACTCCCTGATTAAATTTAAGCAACTGTGTTTGGAATGCCAGGAAATCTAAAGTCTCTGTAAAGCAGTAATAATTCCACACTGAAATACTTCAACTACAAAGGCTGTTTTCTAGAAAACATAATTCTCTTTACCCTGGCTTTATGTAGCTATCACACGATCTGGCAGTTCAATTCTACCTGTCATGACTGAGGTTCCAATTCACCAGACTGATCTTAACAGAGGTGGATTTGTCATTAAAATAACAAGGTTTACTCTGTGTACTTGACACCATGCCAAATAGACAGATTCTGACAAAAATTATAGATAATTAATGAGTCATTTTCAGGGTTGTTTTCTTCATAGAAAAGAACACCCATGGCAGGAAATCTGAGGATTATGTTCATCTTTGGCTCAACATTTGGCCCTTTTAGAGGTTTATGTAACACAGCTGAGTCATTTGGATCTTTGTCAAAACTAGGAAAACACAAGCACGGCAAACTTCCTTAAGGAAAGAAGAAGACATTGGGAGAGTGCTACTGCCTCAATATGGGGTTTATAGCGAGGGAAAAATAAAAACACTTTCTTCCCGCGTTGTGTAACCCAACAGACAACAGGAATTACGCTAACAGCAGAAAACCGTAAAGAACATCCTGCAAGTCGTAATGCAGCCAGGCCGATTTTACTTTTGCGCTGTTATTGTGTGTTTGGAGGTTGTATACAACTTGTCTGACCTGGCATAACACAAACACACACACACACACACACACACACACACACACTGCATAACAGGCATCTTGGGTAAATATACATACCAACACTACTGAGGGAGCTGCTGCTTTCTGAGTCAGAGGGCATGGTGGACAGAACGCTGTATGTGGAACCTGCCAAGACACAAAGACCAAGAGAAGAGATACATTCAGACATAAAGCACTGATAGATTGATTAACCAATTACACACAGGCCTGAATTAATAGCTCATAGAAGGTGGAAAGAAAGCTCCATATTCCCTGCACAGCTGTATGAAAAATTTGGTGCAGGGTTTATACTCTGAATAATAACTTAAACACTCCTTCTTAGCGGCTCTATATTATCACTCCAGACTGCCGTCGTTGTTAAACCTCCTCTCCCTCACTGTGCACTCTGCCTTGCTTTGATGTATAGTCCCTGTATGTTTCTGCTACACAGGCAGAATGTCACAGCTGAAATGGGATTTTCTCTTTTTATGTCAAGCACATGGAGAGAGAGAGGAGGGGTGGGGGGGGGGGGGAGAAAATTACTCTCTATCTGAATAGCTGTACACACCGTTAAGCTGGGGGATATTTCACACTGGCTACCACAATCTATAGGAGAGACTATGCAGATCCCCATTATACTACAGAGACCATGCTCCAAAGGGCAACATAAATATGGCTGCCAGCGTGGACAGGATTTGTTTAAAAGACATCTTAGATTTATGCTTACGGCAGAAGACATCATCTACTCTATTGTATACCAAAGGCGCTCAGCTTTTTTGTTGTTTTTTTTTTAAAGCAAAATTGAGATTTTCCAAGAGGAGCAGATGTTTTTAAACTCATTTGTACCCAGAATGTATGTCCCCCATACATACGTCCCCCATGCTGTAAGAAGACAATGATCACCGCAATTTATAGTGAATAAGGTCCTCTTTCAACCAGCACTATGGCTTTATGCCTTGTGCTTCCAGTAATAAAAACTGAAACAAAAATGGGGAAAAGATAAACGAGCTGCGGATACATGCCAGAGTCCCTTTCAATGAGTAAAAACAATAAATGGTTTAACTACTGAGTGCTAGCCATACAAACAGTATTTTCTCAATCATTTTTTTTTTACACACATTCTTGGACTGATTTTTTGTTCTCTAAAAATACACACATAAATTCAGACCTGTAGCTAACTTTTTTTTTTCATTATTGATTTGTCGGTAGGCTATTTTCTTGAAATGTCTTGTTTGTCCAAAAATCCATGTTTCATTTACAATAATAAGAGAAAAAACCTCACATTTCAGAAGCTGAAACCTGAAAACTTTTACTTTTACTTTATATTTTACTAAAAAAATAATAAATTATCAAATGAGTGCTCAGCCATTTTCTTAGCTTAGAGATTGATCAACCAATCATTTCAACTCCAAATAAATACCAGTCTTGAATTCTTGTGTACACTGAGAAATAAAAATGCATAAAAACAGCACAACGAGACACAGATTATACAAATCTAATGTGATAAATTCACACCAAACACACAGGGTTTAAGAGAGCAGGGGAATGGTAGCTGGCTTTGTCAGCAGCCGGCAATAGATTGACGCCAACTGTTCTAGATCTCCATCTCCGTCCTTGCCTCCCCACTGGGTTTAGCTACAGTTCTGGCTCCAGCCCTCAATGTGTGACAAGGCCAAGTCTAATTAACTATGAGCTCTGTGCGACTGAGCCGCTCCATCTTAGGCCTCGCAGGCAGAGGAGAGGAGAGGAGAGGGGGGCAAGAGGGGAAACCAAAGAGAGGCATGGAGCAGAGTAGGACAGATGAAAGGAGATAGCCTAACTAAGTCGCAAAAGAGATAAGGAGGGAGGGTGTTTGAGAGACAAAGAGAGAGAGGAAACAAGAGAGAGAGAGACAGAGGGAGAGAGAGGAGCACGGCGGAAAGGCTTTTAATCTGTTCTGACGTTCCCTGATGCTCAACACTTTTACTCTGCGAAGTGCTCGGAGCACACAGCTTTGATTTCATATTGTTCCATCAGACGTGATGAGAACAGCTGCGCGGCATTAGTTCTCTACAATCGACACAGCTATGCAATAGGCTCCTGCACATTTCCATGGCTGCACTCAAAAGCAGCAACTGACTTCTTGAACCCAGTTTCTGACTGACGAGGTCTCACAGTGAAAGATGTGAGCCACTGAATGGTATTATGCCAGCTCAGCTGAAGGATAAATCTTTTTAAAATACCGTACAGAGTCAGTAAAGCTCTGTGCCAAAAAAAAAAAAAAAAAGCTTAAAAATGTAGTTGTAATTTTTGTGATTTGGAAATGAAAAACACTCAGATAAATTAAAATCCCAGTAATCTCTACCACTGGGGACACTCGCCAATCACCAAAGAGCCATTACTCCCACAAACAGTTCTGGGGACAATCCTCAGTATCTCGCAATCTGATTTGGCTACAAGGGCGAACATGCGCACCAAAATGCCCATATATAGATCAGTGTAATGGGCTGATTAATTAACCCCTTAAGCACACCAATGGATGAGGTATGGATTGCATGTCAAATACAAGCCAGCTATCTGGTGGTCGATGGGTCAGTGGTGTTAGCCTTTTCCAACAGGCTTTTAATCATCGATAGCAATTAGCAGCCGCCACAGTCAGTGGGGCTGATCATTTGTAAACACGTTGGCTGCATCCATCTAACAGGCATCCATTAGGGCAGCATAGATCTGATGAAATGCTGTGGGAAAATCCACCTGTCTGACAAAAACAGACAGACAAGGACAGATGAGCCCTGAGAAATCAGACCCGACATGCGCGTTGAATTCTAACAGATAAATACATCATTCATCCGGAGCTATTAGATATGCTAATAAGGAGCGAGCATCTGCTACCGACTTCCATCAAGAGATGCACTTTAAGGTGAGAAATACTCCAGTGGAGGACCTGAGGCAACAGCAACAAAGGCCCGTAGCTGTGATCTAAATAGGTCAGGGGAGTTCTCGCCCTACCTAAGGGGTTCCACTTCCCCCACTCCAGTTTTCTCCACTATGTTTTCCTTCCCAATCAAGTGATGTGCTCAACCACCAACAGTTGCTTCACACAACCAGATTATGTTCTCCAGCAAATAAAGCAAGATGACACACATTGCCATGGTGAAGCTGGATGAAAGGAATAGTAAATTCTGCAGCATGGTGAAAAAGAGGAGCATAAGGGTAGGGAGGCTGATGGAGGAGAGCCTTATCAAACAAAGATGCAAAGTCTGGCTTCCACCGTCGGGTGAGACTAAATTATTCATCATCTCCAGAAAATTCTCTTATCTGACAATGAGAGTGTCTCCCAAAACATAAAACACGTATGATTATCATCGCGATAGGACTCCGCTGCTGCTTCAAACTCACTTTATCAGAGCACATTGACAACCCTTGAAACTATGGATTCGAAGCAGCCAAGGCGCCTGTTCTGTTCCCAAGAACGCCACAGACGAAATATTCAGGGCCCCTTGTAAAAAAGCAGCCTTAGCATTCCAAAAATAATACTGGGTGCTATTCTTTATTAGCTTGTCAGCTCTTCTCACTGTCAGGGAGCAACAGTGATTAAAAAACAGTCACACACCAAGTGGCAAGCAGAGTCTAAAGTATTCTACGTGATCCGTCTCCTTTTGTGTCCTCGGCTTTACAACCCTTAAATTACAGAAGCGTAAATAACAGCAACACGAATAATATGGTTGAAAACTACTTCCCACTCGTTTTACAGTGTACTTAAGTGAGGCTGAGGGATGTGTCAGCATTAAGCCAGTGAGCAGAAAGCATCTCTTTCCCTGGCATCCCTCCTCTAAATCCTGGTTGTGGTTCTGCTGTTCCCTGCATGGAGGATGCAGTTTGAGGCAGTGATGTGGCGATCCCACCTACTCTGTCTTGATGCTGGATACTAATCCAAAACTTGGAATAGTTTGTAGTATATGTAAGGTAACATGAAGCTGTAACCTCACATCGCAGCTAAACTGTGGAGATGTTCAGACACCGACATAATCTTAAGGTTTTATCAAATTTTATCATTGTTCTAGAAGCCTTATAAAATTACATTTTCACATATGTATAACAGTGACCATGAAACCATATTTACAGCAGATCGGTCCTGTCTGAGTGATCAGTATCGCTGCTGTTACAACACTCTGCAAAAAACAGTCACAAGGACATAAAGACTCAGGCGCCAATATCCAATCCTACATCTAATAACAAGATCTGTTAAAAGTTTAAATTGTGGTTACTGCACAATTTACATCTGGGGACACAAGGGAATAGGACATGATTTCTCTTGTCCAATTCCCTCCCTGTACTCTGCGACTTCCACTGAGCCGTGCAGTGGGTCCGACTTCTGAGGAGGCAATGACACGACACGTCGAGATTCTGGGCAATGAGCCAGTGAAGCCTTGCTGCAGGAGTAAAGGATTGATCATCTGATTTAAGGGGTCTACACGAAACATAAACAAGAAGACTTCTAACATGATGACTCCATGAGCCAGGATTACTCAACCACACGCACATCGCCTGACTCACAGCTCCGGCCTCCGGTCAAACCCACCCACCTTTTTCACTCATAGGTCCATGTCTGCCCTGTGGCATGTCTCAAAATAAGTTCTGTTATTCTGTTGACTGAAATGCCGGAACGTCCTCCTGAGATGCAGCAATATAGTCATTTTAGATCTGTGTAAACACTGTGGGACGTGAAGCGAAAAACAAGCATATGTGTAGAAGAAAAGCTAAAAGGCCTTCTGATTTCAGCTCAGCAGACCTGTCAGAACTGCTGAGCAGCACCAAAGTCCAAAAAAGTCCCTGAGTGCAATCCAGCCCAGCCTATTATAAGCAAGACATAATGGGTTTTCTCTCTGCAAAGACCTCTAGCTCAGCATAAATGAGACATAATTTCTTTTTGAACAGCTTGCCTGTGCCAAGGGTTGGGTCAAAAACAAAAAGGTGAAAGATGCCTGCAACATGTCCTCCAAATGCTCTGCCACTACGCAGCCTCGTCACAACTAGAAGCCAAAACACCGTCAAAAGCCTGTCTGTGTGGAATAAAACCCACTATTGGAATTTGGGTAATCTTAGTGACATTCCTTTCACATTTAATCACAGAGGAGACCATGTTGATTCTGAAAGCATTTTCATTGTGTGTTGAGAGAATTCTGTGATTAAATGGCACTGTAATTTTTTCTAAAGGTCACCAAGAGAAAAGGATCTAGTGTAGAGGAAAAGTGCACATAATCATAGGTCAGACCTGATAATGTGGATGTGACAGGTAGCCCAGCATTATGGGTTTAGCTCCCAATCATGCCACCGATTTTAAAAACATATCGCCTAATTGTACTTCAAGGCATCTGAGTCAAAAAAAAAATACATCACTGCTTGTTTGCTACGGGTATATACCCACAACAGTTCACCTGAATCTGATCTGTGACCTCCGCTCTGTGACCTTTGCTGGGTGTCATCCCTTGTTCTTGTTTCTAATCTATACAAAAGTGGCGGCAGCAAATGCAATAATCGTCACCATCGCTATCACTTGTTGGTGATTACAGGTCACTTTTGACCTGGGGTCACGTGCCTGACACTGGAGGACAAATGGCTGCAAGTGTAGTCAGCACAGATAAAAATGGTAGAGAATTAAAGAGATGAAGACACAAGGTGAGTCAAGGGTGGAAGAAAAAGCCAGAACACCATGATGGGAAGAGAAGAAAGGAGAGGAGGGATGGAAAGAAAATACCGCAGAACAAAGCGGCAAGAAAGAAAGAGCCTGTTAGAGGTGGGGTGGGGGGGTAAGACAAGAAAAGACGCTGTTTATTTCCATGACTTCATTGCACTGGTAAACATTTAGATGCTGGCATTTCCTCTACCTTGCGGGGTAATTAGAAAGCGGAGGAACATGTGTAAAATGGTAATGAAGTTCTCTTTCACAGTACAGCCTCCTGGCTGTGGTCCGCACATTCAGAGTGTAGATAAACCTGCCATCATATATTAATCCTAAAGTGAAAAAATATACAAATTTTACACAAAAAAGATCTTGTGTTAGAGAACAACAGAGTTAAATTGGCCCAATAACACCAATGACCCAGTGGACGCAGTGAGGTCAGCCTCTCATTAGCCTGGATCTCAGGCCTTGATTAGAGAAAAAGTATTGTGCAACATTACTGACAAGAGACCCTATACCATTAGCAGTGCTAATTACAACTCAACTAAGGCTGCGACTAATGATTTCATTACTGATTTTCAATAATGCAAATTATCAATTCTTCGATAAAAAGTAAAAAAAAAAAGAAAAAAGTGAGCTCAAGGTTACATCTTCAAAATGCAACCAATAATGCAAAATGTAAATATATTCAAT
>JBBMJY010000003.1:10269514-10379622 GCA_037833715.1 Toxotes lorentzi
TATAAATAAATTGAGACGTGATGTTGATCGACAGAGACAATGTGGCCCGGTTCAACTGCAGCCTGCATTGTTTGTTGTGCAGAGACACTGCAACGTAATAAAACTCAACACAGACGACTCAAATAAAATGCCACCGACTCAAATGTCATCAATCACGCTGAAGCAGCTGATGAATTGATGGCTCCCTCTACACAGCAAGAAGGGAATAAAGTCTGACTGCGGTAGAGTGGCGAGGGGGAAGAGAGAGGGGTGGCAGTGTGCATCACAGAGTGACAGACACCGACACAGACAGAAAGACAGAGTGACGAAGTGAGGAAGAAAGGTCCACCTCGTGGGAGATACTTCAGTGCAGCGGTCTGGACAAGAGTGTCAGGGTCATAACTCATTCTGTCTGTCCAATGTGGTTTATAGAGTGGGACAGAAACGGGTTGACAGAGAGGAGAGCAAACCCGCCCCCCACCCTCTTCAATAACACACACACACACACTGGCCTATGTCCTAGGCTGCTGTACACAGAGCAAGCTGCTGACTGGGCACTTTGGGCCTGCTCAACTTCTCAACAAAAGGCTTGTTGTCTACCTCTCTCTTGCTCCCTCTATCTATCACCCTCCTCTGTCTCTGTGGCGTATCCCTTCTATTTCAGTGTGCAGAGAAACGAAACCGCTCAATGTAGGGGGGGGGGCAGAAACATAATAAGTCAGGGAAAAGAGAAGGAAAGTTAAAAGGGATAGACGGTGAGTCAGAGAAAAAAAAGACAAACGCACGGGACTGAGAAACCAAAGCAATGAGAAAACGAAGGAAAATGGATAGCAGAAGAAGAAGAAGAAGACTGTGGACGTTGCATCCTGTCAGGGAGAATTGTGTTGCCCTCCTCTCGGAGTGTGTTTAAATCACTGTCACGGGCCCTTGAGTCTGAAAAGAGTGGGGGGATGTGCAGGTACATCTCCTCTACTATTCTGTTCCTTCAGGTACAATGTTGTCCATGTAGCACAAGGGGACGAGGACCCAGTCCGAGGCATGAAATCAGCCTGATTGCAGCTGCTTGGATTTATGAAATGACTTCAGTTCAGTTTGAGAACTTGTGTTGCAACAGAACAAGGCCACAACTTCAATCATACTCAATACTCTGAGTGAATATTCTCCACAGCAATTTAATCAGAGTTAGAAAATGTGCTAAAAAGCGTGAGCCACAGTCCCGGTACACTGATGGACAAAACAGGCTAAATAATGAATGAATTGTTTGTATGTTCTCTACAGCAAATGTGCTTGAATTTGTCAGCAAAACACTAATAATTTACAGAGCCCAAGCTTTAAACAGCCGAGCATTTGTGCGTGCATCGGTATGCTTTTCCTTTGGAGCTTGGATGATTTCATATGTGTGCGTGTATGGTGGCTCAGCTGGCAAGGGAGGCGCATCTGAGAACAAGAGCAGGCAGGCAGCATGAGAGGAGGACAAGCTGAGAGCAGGTTGCTATCAGTGAGACTCATCAAACACCCATATTCCCTCTCTTCACATGCCCTGCGACGTTCACAGACACGCCGGGGCTCTCAAGGTTTCATCCTTATGTGCTGTTTCCACCCGTCTCTTTGCCTTAAGGTACTCTGTGAGCAGCTCGTCTTCGGTCTCTCACAAGTGTGGTTAGAATGCAGTAATCGCATCAGGCAAATCACAACACCAAAGATAATAAAAAGCACATAAAAAAAAACACAACACTTGAGTAAAAACACAAGGAGACAAGAGTGTGGTGGCTAATAGAGAGGGCTGTGGAGGCATGATAAAGCTTGTCTCACAGAGAGTTTACACCAGAGACAGGGGAGCAGGGCCTAATCCTCTGTTAAATAACCACAGGCTGACTAGCCACGCTCACTACTGCTACTCACTCTCTCCTAGTACAGGGCAGGTAAACTCTGAGGCCCAGTGCTACAGCCTGGACAGGTGTGTGATGAAAAGCCCAACTGCACATTGTCAAGTCCAGCCAGAGTCAAGGGACTAACAGAGGGTCCAATTTTGCAGCTCCTCACAGGTAAACAACTGTCAATGTGAGTGTTATTCTGCGGCCACAACACTCAGTACAAGGATGTAATAAAGCTTAAGGAAGCATTAGTGATCCAGTCAGCAGAGCAGCAAGACACCAACTAAGCATTACCAGCTACGGTCTGCCTGCTGGTAGTAGAGAGAGACAAGCTACAACTCGGCAGCTGTAAACTATGGATCACACTGTGTATTTAAAATACAGTGTTTGAAATAAAGCTTCAGCTAAGTCAAAATGATGTCCAAGACAGGCTGTGGTGGCTGTTTTACATGTGGAATATGTTAAAGAGAAGCATTACTCTGCATCTACTCTCCACGTTCGGATCTCAAAGCTCATCCTGCATTCAGGCCCCGGAGGCATGACGCTGGTTGTGAGTAAGCCACTGGCTTCAGTCATTCAGACAAAGCAAAACAGGCAAAACTAGACAAGGCTTTTACACTTGGTTGCCCTTTGTCTCTGTGCAACAACAACCAAAACCGCTGAAGTGGAGGCAGTTGCTGTGAGGACAAAGCCCAAATCAAAATACTGCAATGAATGAACTCTCTTTAAAAATGTAGCGTTGGTCTGGTAGAATCTGCATCTTGTTAGGAAACCTACGTGGTTTTCTCCCCAAATGGGAAGGTGGACTGATCGGCACCATGCTTTGCGTTTGTCAGCGTGCATGGGTATGCTGCACACACACACACCCATGTACAGGTCGATATGGGCACACATGTCACTGGTACACCAGTTGTCATGGAAACAAGTCGGGCTACCTAATGTACCTTAACCTCATCGTGCCACTGATAACAAATTGAAGACTGTGTTGGATATGAGTTAATTGATCTTGCGTTTGTTTCTTTGTTTTGTTTTGTTGTTGTTGTTTTTTTTTATCTTCACAGTACATAAATATCACACTTTATGTTGAGAAGAAATCATACACCGTACCTGGCCTAACCATCTACACCATGGATGTGAAATCTGATGTGTTGCAGTGACTGGGAGGGAGCCTTCTAGGTACAGGGTGGCTGAGAGTAATGACAGAATAGTCCATGGATAAATTAATCACAAGCTGTGCAGCAGATCTGCAGGCCATTGTGAATATCTAGGCTAGTGCGTTAGGTTTTGCACATTTAACAGAGCATAACGTTGCACTCAGTGAGCTCTGATTGCAAATGTGCAACCACGTTGCAAGCAACACTGTCACCTGCCCCGGCAACCTTCACATGAACCTTTATTCTCATTTTATACAGTTTTTAGCTAAACAAAATAAATCAAGTTCCAAGCCCGCTGTTGTGCACCTATCCACACACGGTCTTCTTACGCCAGACCACCCAGAGAGTAGTCACGGTAAGGGCTATGCAGTGGCTGGTCCACTCGTTTTTTACATTCAAGTGAAAGCCTATACATGAGTAGTTATGTCTCAGCTCTTACCGGTGGAGTGGTCCACAGGTCCACCGCCGTTGTTGCTGAACAGGGCAGCGTACAGGTCAGGGTATGCCTTCTCCAGGGCCACACACAGGTCGAGGAAATGGTCGCTCTCCTTGTTCATCAGCATCTTCAAAAGGTGGTCTACTTTCTCGGCGCTGGACGAGCAGTTCTGGTCCAGTTCGAACCTATCGAGTTGACTCAAGGTACCAGAAACTATCAGCAGCTCGATCACTCGGTCCGCATCTGTTATGGACTCCAATAAGTTCTGGTGGCACTGGTCTAGCAACTCTTTGTGCTTTGGCTCCATTGCTATGCGCTGTAGTTCCGTAGCTTCCCAGCTAACCCCGACGGCCAAGTGGATGTAATATCCTCACCGATCAAAAGTACCGAGCGATTACTGAACTCAACTTATCGCGGCTTGCAGAAGTTCGCCGGAGCCACCACGGCGTTAGGTTGCACGGGAGATCAATTTTTATAGCATATTGAAAAAGGCACAAGAAGCCATATTTGTTGCCCAAGGCTGTTGACTGCACTAAACAGCGATACATTTTTCCATCTTACTCGTGTGTGGCAGTTCAGGTCGTTTTTTGTTTCCCCTCAGAGTACGGTTTCGCCGAACACATTTTCCTCTTCTTCTGGATCATTTAAAGCGCCCTTCACCGACTCAACTGCTGGGAAAACTCACGTAACTCCGCCGCTGATCCCCACTTACACTGTATCCTCCGCCATGTCTGAGCAACTCAGCAGCTGCTGCCCGCTGTCAATCAACGCTCTGTTCAATGACCATATAAGGCGAAACGGGGCGGGATTTTCACCAAAAGCACACCCATTTCTTCAATGGGCGTACACATCAGCCCGTAGTACGTCGAAAATCCCAGGCGAAAAAAAAATGAGAATGGAGAGAATTTGCATGAAAATCTGGGGAAATTTTAAAGGAAATATCGACGTAGAGGTAAAGGTGGGTAAACAATGTCCTCGTATTTAGAGTAAAGCAAAAACATCTACATTAACAAAACACAAAATGCACGTTTCTGTTGTCTACAGTGGTGGGATGTAACTAAGTACCTCAGAGCTACTCCCGGTACAAAAAAATGATTATAAATCTGAGATCTTTTTACTTCACAGGAGCATTTCCTATGTGATATATGACGAGTCTGTAATATATAACCATTGGATACAGAGCACATAGCTCCACCTCGCCCAGCTACAACAGTCCAGTGCTAAATACAGAGTAATGCAACAGAAATTATTATCATACAATATAATGAATACTAGTATAACACTCACATTCTGTTTATGTTTTATGTGCACTTGACATTTTCAATGCAGAACTTTCACTTGTCATGGAGTATTCTTATGTTGCAGAATAGAGACTTAAGTAAAGGATCTGAATACTTCTTTCACGACTGGTTATCTGTTGTTGTCTTTGTGTAAATTCACTACATCACCACAGTGCATAAAATGAATTTATGTCATAAAAATTCTGTAAGCCTAAATTTTTTTGATGAACCAAGTAATATTAATCTGTCATCATAATACACATTAAATCAGAAGAACCCAATCAACGGTTGTCCTCACTGACTACATTAGGTATTTTATTTAGGAAAAATGCTAATGCAGTGATAAAAATATAAGGTCTTTATTCAGTCCTTGCATAATACTGCCTCTGTAGCCACAGGCTTGTGCACCACATTTTTCTATTGAAGCTGCAACACTAAAACCAGTTTCAGCGTGCACTGTATGTGTGTGCTGGGTGAGATATAAGACAGCAGTGAGCCATATGTGAACATATAAGCAACATGTGCAGTGACAAATGAAATGTGTATTTGAGGAGGATTTGTGAAATACAATATGATGATGATGGATGCACTCCGCCTCCAGTCTACAGCCGAATAAAGATTGTTGGCACAGAGGCAGGCGTCTGCGGGCATACCTCTCAAACCGTGACCTTATTCATGCATGCACTGAATCTCATTGTGACATCTACAACTCTCTCCCTCTCCCTGTCTGTCTCTCTCTCTCGCTCCCCCTCTTTCTGTCTCTCTGCTGTGCTGGCTCCATAGCTTGTGCAACCATGTGCTATCCCTTCAGATGAAAAATTAATTACAATTCATTCATATCAAAGGGAAGCAGGTCCCCACTGCTGACACAGATTGGACGGTTGTGTCTGTACCCTACTTCTGAGGACACGCATTTGAATAGAGAAGACAGCCTGATGCTTTTTATCTTGGGGGTATGAATGAGTTTATTATTTAGACAACAGGGGTTGTGTTCCTAGCTGCCTGATAATTTACTGAAATATTATTAAACAGATTTGTTTATCAGACAGCCTGGATCAGGGTAGATAATAGCTTTATCTTTCATTGAAGAGGCTGTCAAAAAGCATAGCCATCATTTATCTTGGCCAAATTGTCTCAAATTGAAAATTTTATGGATTTGTTTTTATTGACAGTCTGAATAGAGATCTAGTTAATGGAAAGGCTGTCTGCGCTAAGGGTTTATTTTCCACTCACTTTTATTTACTGCATCTGTGTAATTCATTCTCAGCAATGGCGTATCCGTTTTATCTCCATCCTATGAGAATGCACAAGGATGATAGTGTTCCCAAGGTGTTGAATGAATACATCCAAATTTGAAAAGGAGGCAGCGACAACACATTAGAGGAGAATAAGTTTCTTGGTGGAAGCCTTCATCATCATACTAAGACACTTTTAATGTAAAGCCGGTATTTCACCACAATATCTGAGGCCCCAAAGGCACTGAAAAATGATTCCCAAATGATTATATCACTTATAATGGACATTAAAATAGGCACTTTGTGGTTTTTAATTAACAGTGAATCACACAGCCTTCAGCTGGACGCCTGCAACAGATGGGAAGTTTTTGATGATAATGATGTCAAAAGTACAATGTTGGCAGATGCATGCTGAACTACTTTGAAATTTCCTTATAAAATTCATCTAATGATGTCTAAATTATCTTACTAAAACTAAATCTAATCACATCTAATCTTCATTAAAAGTCTAGTTATTGTAATCTAAACATCTATCTAGCGCCCTCAAGCCTTCTCTGCCATTTCTAGTCTATTTTAACACGATGTGATCAAAAATGATTCTTCCAGCATGGCTGTTACCCAGGGGTCCCCCAGGCCTCTGACAGCACTGTAGACATGCTAGACTTGTTTAATGTAGCCAAGGCAGCTTTATGGATGCCATCAATTCTATGTGCTCCCCCCTCCTCTCTTCACAGTTATTGATCGTAGTGCAGTTAAGTCACACACACACACACACACACACTACTGTAGCCAGCCAAGCGCAGAGCCACATCTCTACAGTCAAGTGTGTTCAACAGCATTTTAAGTGAAGCCAGCAGGACTTAATAAGGCATGGAGAGCTTCATGTGCAGCCACACGTGGTGGCCTTACACCCAAGGAAAGAAAAACTATGTATCTGTACTGACTGAATAAAAAGCTGTGTATTTATTAATCACCAATTTGTTTCTGGCACTGATTGTGAGACTTAAACATAGGAGGATTATGTGGCCTGTACACATTTAAACCATGATCATTGATCTAATACCATCATATGATGATCCATGTGAACTCTGCTTGTTGAGATCCACACTTTTGGTGTAGTTGTTGGGGTTGGCATAAAGACTTCACTACCCTCTACTGGAAAGCTGAGGCTACTACCAAGTGCTATCAGTGTCAGAGCCAGCACTTACTGGATGGACGTTAGAGGGATTTTCAAATAATTACGATGTATTATGCATGTGAGGAATCACAAATACTTCCACTGTGCATTCTCAATGTTTATTTTTTGAGAATCTTAAAGTCACCAACATTTTATGAAACGTAATCCATGATTTTACGTGGTACAATAACAAGTAAACAAAATAAAGCATCTACCGCAAGTACAGCACAAGTATGATAAACAACAAACTTTAAGGTGTGGACAAAATATAGGAGAGAAAATACAGTTGCAAACATTAACTTTGGTACTTAGCTGCTATGTATCTATGTCTCATAATTTATTCAGCATTAGAAAACTAGCTGATAAACATTCCAGATATCATTAGATATCTGTTCATATTGGCATGACTGAATTAATATATTATACAAATATATAGCTCTTAAAATTCAAAGGAAATCTGCTGTATGGCCATGTATATTCATCTCAAACAGTCAAAGGTATCACGAGTGAAAAAATATAAAACTTTTTTTGTGTATACTGTATATAGAAAAGAAACAGTATGCAACAATATGAATGAGGTTCTTACAACTGGGTAAACATTGCACTGAAAGCATTGGCGTGGCATGCAGGTTTGCGGTTTGTGTGTAGTGCGCATAGATAAGGCAGAAAACTGATATTTAGAGAAAATTTCTAAATTTAGTGGACATTGTTTCCAATTTAGTCACTGCCCCCACAGAGCTTCAATAGGAGTTTCTTGTAGTCTCCTGATGTGTCTCCCTGTCAACAAAAGAAATACATCAAGTTATTCATACATTTGTCTTATCATGACTGCTTGTTGCTTATAAATCATCCACACTGCTGTGAGGTTATTCCCTTTGTCTTAAATACAGTGCACTGTATGATGAAGATACTTACAGAGATGTGCGTGTACAGCGACTTGCCGTAGTTTTTAACATACTCCTGGCGAATATCCAGCATGTCAACCTCAGAACGGGAGACCATGATCCGGATCAGGGTTTTGTCCTTGGTCCCAGCTCCCTGAACACATGCACACACACACAAGCATGCAAATACACATATATACACAATGAGGGTGATATAAATCAAATATTATTCTGCACTTATTTAGTGATGAATAGAAAATTAGAATCCAAACACGATGTCTGTGCTCACCTTCATGGCTTTGTAAAGCCTCTCAGCAAAGTAGGCAGTTGTGTTCTTAATACACTTCACTGAAAGAGAGAAATTACTTACTTATTTCCAACACAGGCACAATGTACTAATTATTTAATTTAATACAAATAATATCACTAAATCACTCTTGAGTGCGAGAGGAAATTTGCAATATTTAACACTACAAAATAAGAACAATGAAGACAGCAACGTTTCATTTATGCGCTAAACAGTGAACTACGTAAAATCAAGCTTTGCACACATCAAAAGAATATAAAAGAGGAAGACAACGTAAAGCAAACTTAAAGCTGGGTTAATCAATATTATTTTTATTTAATGACTATGTGCTGAAGGGGGGGTCACTTGTAATAAAGAGCACATAGACAATTATTATAGCACAAAATGGCAGACAGAAAAACCTATCAATGATGATGGAGATGGAGCTGATGGATGAAGTTTGACATCTTGCTAAAGGGCTAGCTATTTCTCTTGGAAAGGGGTGGAGACCACCACCTGGACTTATATTCATCAGGTAGCAAGAAACATGAACCCTGTGAGGTGATAATGTTGCTATGTGCCTGCTATATATGCTGGCAACTCCTTATATGTTAGCCAACAACAATAACTTTACAAAGATGATATTAAATCAGAGCTGTGTTTGTTTCTGAGATTTCCTGCCCCCAAGTGGCCAAATATTGATTACTGCAGCTTCAAAGTGGGTTCAATTCTGAAAACAATGTAAATTTGAATGAGATGTGAAATCAGGAAAAAAAACACTTTCCAGGAGAGTGAAATGAAATACAGTGTCAAAAATAATGGCAAACATCCAACACTGCAGTGCAAACCACCTCAAAATAAAGATGTATAGACTAGGTGTGCATAACAAATGGAAGGAATTCAAATAAAACACATCTAAAACAGGTTACTGTACCATTACCCTGAGAAATGTTGGCAAAAAAACAACAAACAGAAAACAAAGAGATTACACATTTAACAGGAACCCTACCCCAGTACTGCAGTATAAATCATTTCAACAGTGCAATTCAGCTGTAATACCATATGTGATACTGTGAGAATGGGAAAAGTTTGATGGTAAATGTTACATCAAGCATGTACTGCAGACAAGCCTTTATATTTGTCATTAACTAATTATGTGGAGCAAATTCTGACACTCAAAAAAAATGGGTGCGGACCTTCTGAGACTTGAATAGGTAGGTGTGTGTGTATTCTTACCCACTGCCAGCATGCCACTCTCAAGGTCTCCAGACATCTCTCTGCCAATGCTCTTCTCAATATCTCTGCCACACATCTGCTGGTACTCAAGAAACACTATACACACAAGCATGCATCCACATCCACATCCACACATCCACACACACAAACAAACACAAACACAGACACAGACACCTTCAGTAATATATCTAGCCAAGCACTAAACTTGCATTTGTGGCCTGATTCTCAATTATCCTTTTATATGTATTGAGTGTTGAACCTTATGATCTGATGCTTGTCAACATATCGTCTTAAAGAATACCTGCTCTGAGATGGGGTTTGCTCCTGGCGCACAGAATAGCGTTGAATTTGGACTCATCTGTTCCCAGCTTGTTTTCTCCAGCAGCATACAGGGCCTTTTAGGAGAACACCAATGTGCGATTATTTAATAAAATTAATAATTTAAGAACTACCAAGTTGCAAATACCTCAAACATTAATTTTGAATGAGAATGAAGCTGACTTTACCTGAGCATCTTGTTTAGCCAGAGAGATGTCAACAGTTTCTCGTTCGTCACGATTACCCTTCAAAGTACAGAGAAAAGTATTTCTAATCAAATCTGAAAGTAGTTGCTAAGAGACAGTAGGTATACAGGTACTTAATTTGTACCATATCTGTACCTGGGCGAGAGAGATCAGGAGCCTGCGGAAGTGGCCTGAGGTATCTCCACTAATGGCATCCTCCAGTGACTTCTTGTATTCTGAAAGGGCAAAAAAAAGAAAGTAATGACGATTTGTTTGTTTTGTCAAACAAAACCAACAAACAAACAAAAAGCAGGTCACAGAAATTAAGATTATCCAAAAAAATCAGGACAGATACACTAGAAGCATTTCCAGCATGTACTGTAGGTAGGGGGACCAGGACCTCACTTCCTGGCAAGGGAAACAAGGATACTCTTAATTTCCACAAAAGTATAAAAAATAAAATAGGAAAACAATGCCAAACAATTATTTAAACAAAATATAAAACTGAAAAATTTGTTTAAAAAATATATAATACGTTTATGTATTTACAGTTACGAATCCATGATATCAATGTCTTATTATTGACTAAAACGGCCAGTACTAAATATCTGAAATTATGTGTGACAGATTCCTCACCTTAACATCTGAATTTAGAAATTTTATGGTATTACCCATATCTAGATACGCTGAGCTTATCCACTAATGTAATAAAATCCATTCAATACAGGCTTGTGATGCTGTGAGATAAAGGAGAACAAAGCAGTGGAGGAAAGCAGTGCATTAAACACCCTGAAGCATCTCACCTTGTTTGTAGATGCGGTTTATCTCCCTGATTTCATCATTGGAGCGAGAAGCCAAGATCTCAATCAGACAGGCTTCATCGGTTCCGGCTCCCTGTTAGGAAGACAAAACAATGATAATCCAACAACATCATCCTCCCGCTTCAGAGCAGCCAAAATTCTTCCTTCTTATTTTTTGTCTGGTGAATGTTCATTCAAATCTACACCTTATACAGTTTCTTATATAATTTTATGTCTTGTAAACATGCTTCTTTCTTTGTTGTTCTGAACATTTACCTTTATGGCACTGTTGAGCTCAGAGGCATCAAACTCAGCTGGGCTCTTCAACATGGCCATGACCAGCTTCCTGAAGTCTCCAGACAGTTCTGAATGCAGATCCTTAATCAGATCCTAAAAATGGAAACATGCTTGGAATAACTCAAAATTGTCATTAACTGCTGCTATGAAAAACTCACTGCAAGCTCTGTGGCATAACTGTAATGAGCTCTGAGGATATTCAATCCCCTCTCCATTTCACTGACAGCAGAAGCACCTGTTTCTGCTGGTCACTGTTAAACACTGCTAGATAATGCACACTGAGCCACTCATGATCCTATATCTATAAATGGTGTTTGTTGAGTAAACAACTTTTTTTATTCAGATGCGCTCTTAATGTTATCACAGTAACAGTATATACAGTTAACAGTGAGCATGAACAGGACTGTTACCTTCCCATAGGAAGTTTTGTAAGCCCGGAGCAAAGGCACACGCTGCTTGTTGGAGCGACTCCCCAGTAAGTCGATAATGGCTTGCTCATCAGTTCCTGCACAGACAAGCCCACGATGCCAAATCAGACACAGATCAAAAGACATGACTTAATTTCAGATTTAATATATTTAATTTATACTTGTATACTTATACTTTATGACAAATCTCTTTCTAAATACAAAAACTATAATGTGAAGAACAATAAGGCTGATTAAAGTCTCTGCCCATACCCCTCACTCACCAAAGCCCTTCATGGCCTTCCTCAGGACCTCCACATCTTTGAGGGGGTCAGCTCCAGGGAAGTCCTGGATTGTTCCCCTGAATCCCCTCTGACATAACAATCCAGCAAATGAAGCAATGTGACAATGTTATTCCAACAAATACTTAATTTTCTTTTTGTTATTGCACTGTAAATGTTTAAATGTGTATGTCTAACACATCCCAACACAGAAGTGTACTAAAAAGATTTTTTAAGGAATAATGTCAAAAAAAAGCATTTTCAGTGTTGCTTACATTGACAGGTGGAACTATTGGCATGGCTCCTCCTCCATAGGCTGGCATGGACGGATTTGGTGACGTGACCTTTGGGTATTGTGGCATAGGTGCTGGTGCTCCTCCATAACCGGACATGGAAGGGTCAGGGGATTGTGCACCAGGGTAGCCTGGCATAGGCTGGCCAGGCTGACCGGGGTAGCTCATCCCTGGGCCTTGGGTTTGGGGCTGTGGGTACAGGCCATATGACTGTTGGTTAGGGGAGGAGGCACCATACCCACCAGTCTGAGGGGGAGGTGGGTACCCCCCAGGGGCTTGGATGTACAAGGATGGGTTTGGAGTAAAACACCCCATGCCTGCAGGAATCTGGGTGGCCTGTGATTTGGAAAGATTGGAATTCCATAATATGTGCACAGATCCTTGATAATTATTATATGCAAAGCAGGCTAAGCCGGTCACACCTTTTTTGGATTAAAATTATTTTACTTTTATTAGCTTCAAAATTATTTTAATTAATTTTACTTCAAATTACAATTATCTGCATCAATGTTTAACATATTTTGTGAGGATCCACTATTCTAGATCTACCTTCAGAGAAGAAACAGAAGTTAATGTTCCTGATGTTCTGAACCTCTATCATTTACATAATGTAGAAGTATCCAATCAAAGTGTGGCCGTGCTTTATTATAGAATGAAAACTGAGACATATTACAACACAAATACAGAACAGACAAGACAGTGAATCAAAAAAAGAAAAAGGTTGAATGAGACTGATACGTTTTAGAAGCGTGGATAAGAATGAAGTATATGATTATTTTTCTCATGCAAGAGAACTTGAAACAGAAGCTGAAAAAGAAAACGGCAGAGCGGAGGATTTTAGGATGACGACTTTGGAAAAGTCTTACCGTGGAGTGATAGGATGTGATATTCCATTAATGGCTGTGTAACTCATTCTAACTGCAATATTCAACGCAATAATCTGATGATGTTGAATTACACATGTATTAAGAATTTTCTTGGTGCAGGTGAAGGTGATTTTTTTTTTTTAAAGATAAAGACTTACCATGCCAGGGTTGTACCCAGGGTTGGACAAAGAGTCAAGACCAATGGAGGGATAACCACCAGCAGGACCACCCCCCCAGCTGCCTGGAGAAGATCACAAACACAAAACTGTTCAAGAACATGATGTATTATGCTAATAAATCCTCGAAAGAACTGAGAGTATTAAACTGAAACAGGAACAACCCCTGTTCCTGGAACTTCCGGTTCTTCACTTTCCAAGAAGTTAACAGGCAGGTGAAAAGAGTGCAGGACAGAGAATGGGAGTACTATGTGAAGGGTGAACTGTGGAACTTGTTTCTCTTAGCAACAGCACAGGTTTGTTTGTTTCGAAGGGAGAAAAATTCCACTCTGTTAACTATGAGTCTCATGATTCCGGTTTCCTATAAACACAACATAACTGACTCACCTTTTCTGACAGGCACCAGAATATTGTGACCTAAACACTGTGTTTCACATCAATTACATTTTTCCGCAAGTACAATTAAATGGTCTAATGGGATGCTCGTGTTGCTCTGTGGTGTGTGCTTGTTGTGAAAGTAAGTAGTTTTGCTAACATTTTATACCATTTTATACCTGACAAACTGATTGCACATATGTTTATTTCTCTGAAATTAGTTTTGTAGTGTTTCTGCTTCTTAGTTGTCAGAGATCACTTAATGCAGATTTGAAGGAATAGTTTGACTTTTGAAATATGCTTATTCACTTTCTTGCTAAGAGCTGGACAACAGAAGAAAAAAAAAAACAAAAAACATTTTTTTACTCTGGAAAGAGCCAGACTACTGTTTTTCCCATGCTTCTAGTCTTAATGCTAAGATAAGTTAACTATTGGCAGTAGCTTCATATCCGCCATACCAGACATGAGAGAGGTGTCAATTTTGACTCTTGTCAAAAAGAAAACACATTTTTAAAAAAAGGCCAATTATTTGTTTTGCAGTGTTGCATGATTGCTTACCTGATGGTGGTGCCTGTGGATAGCCTCCTGCCTGTGGGGGATAGCCACCAGCCTGTGGAGGGTAGCTGCCAGGTTGAGGAGGGTAGCCTCCTGTTTGGGGAGGGTAAGCTCCAGGCTGAGGTGGGTACGCTCCAGGCTGAGGTGGGTAAGCACCGGGCTGAGGTGGGTATCCGCCTGCCTGAGGAGGGTAACCGCCTGCCTGAGGAGGGTAACCGCCTGCCTGAGGCGGGTAGCCGCCCGCCTGAGGAGGGTATCCTCCCGCCTGAGGAGGGTATCCGCCCGCCTGAGAAGGGTATCCAGGGTAGCTCATAGCTTTAAACAGAAAGAAAAACTGTCAATTGAAGGACTGCCAAACATGTCCTATTACTAATACAATGTTCATCTTGAGCAGCCACAAAAATGCACTTCCAAATCCCACTGCCAAATGTTGGTAAAGACGAATTAAAAGAAAGAACACTATACTGTTAATGGCACCCATAAAGCAAACAGAATGTATTGACATGGCAGCAAGAGAATTAAAAACACACCCAGCTGTAAACCTACCCCTCCTCATCTTTTCCCACTGGAAATACTTATTCACTGTATATTTATATACTATGCATGCTTTGAAAAGTGTGGCTCAGACTTATTATTAGTTATTATGTAATCTGTTGATGTATTGGAGCAATATATACAATATTAGTCTGCTTCATAGGTCAAGGTCAATGACTCAGTGTTGTGCCTTTTAAATACACCTATGGGCAAATCCTCCTGGTTTAATTTTTTCCTTATATGAAGGGAGTAATCTTTTCACCACAGACTGTGTTTCTGAATGGAGCAAAGTCAATGTCATTGTCACTGCAATCTAATGAAGGACAAACTCTTGATTCCAGGGCTGCTGGACCACAGACATTTTTAGGCGAGTGGTGGGGTGGTGAGGAAACTTTCGTTTTGGTTTAGCTTAGTATGAGAAGCCTTTGCTCCAATAGGCCTTCTTGTTCCATGGTAAAACTGACTTCAGGGGACATAAATGGAACAGTCTTCTCCAGTTTGCATTTTATGGACAACGAAAAAAACGTGGCTGCCTTTGAATAAGCACACAGGGCGGGGGAGCTACCCTGAGAAATACAGAAGTCAAATCATATGAGATAGAAGAATTTACATTCAGTGAATGCAGGAATAACTTATCAACTGCTTTCATGTTTTGTAGAAGAGGGGGAAAGTGCAATCACAATGACTCAGGAGAAAAACACTCTCAGCCTCTTATACATTTCCTCCCCATGCCCAGCTGCATCATTGCAACTGCCGTCTGGGGTGCAATGATGCTGCAGTGTGAGAGGTGTAACGAAAATCTTAAACCGCTGTAACAAACGCGGTCATAACAAAGGTGATTTGTCTGCTGCAGGGTTAAAAAGTTCATGCTCAGACATATCACACTTAACTGCTGTTCAGGCGTGAACACATCACAGCTAACTGTTGTTCACACGTCAAACTGAGACCTGACAAAGCCACGGCACAACATCGTTTGCTAAGATAGTAGGGGGTGCTAATAAGGACATTTATCATTTATCATACTAACAAAAAGAAAAAGTTTATTAGTATAAGATAATTACAACCTCCTAAAGGGGCACAACGTAGTTACGGTTGCTGTTCGGTAATGCTAACATCCTAAAGTTAGATGTGCCAGTTCAGTTCTTAAACATACAGAGTACAAGAGCGACCAGATACGTAACTAATCGATTTACCTTGGTTACTGAGTACACTTCAGTTACACTGACAGTTTAACACTATGTATGTAACATTTTTTGCTAGTCAACGGTAAACAAACATTTAGCTTAAACCGAAAAGTTTTAAGTCAAACGAAAGTCTGGTTTTGAACAGTATGAAATTCAACGCCACTTCTGGTCTTCTGTAGGAGAATGCCAAGTAGCTGAGCTGTCCAACCCGAGTTACATAGTGCGACGAGATTAGTCTTGTCAACTAAACCCAGGCCTACGCCGTATTTTAGCCTGCTAGCTAACCACATATAAACGAGCAAAATTTCCGCCGTAAACTGGAACTACGACCTAGACGACCATGTCGTAGCCTTAAATGGTTTAGCTAAACGAACTTCTGTGAATCTTAACAATGTTGGCCAAGCTATCGACAAGAGCAGAGTAACGTCACACCACGAAACGTCTCCAAATACAGAGACCAGTCTATCCAGCTATAACTTACAGCTGTGTGCTAATGTATCAGTTATTATTACAGCTCGGCCTGTTTGAATTAGTTAGTTAGTTGATTTTTTTCTTTTCTTTTTTTTTTTTTTTTTGCACTTACTTTCCTCAGCCCGCAGTTTCTTCCTGAAGGACTTGCTTCCTTGACCAGCCGCAGTCTTAACTGTAATAAACTCATGTGGGTGGAGACCCATAGTTTCCACTTAAAGAACCCACCCATTTATCTGCCCGTCACAGAACAATGACAGACCATACATTCTCGCTATTACCCATGTGACAGCAGCCTTAAACAATCCACGTTTAGATTCATCATTATTACTGACACGGTGGAAAATGTGACAGGTAATCGTAAATCTAAATACCACCCACTTAAACCACCGGTTAACCTGATTAGAGTATAAAGTGTATGAATTGCTACACATTTTATTACATTACCGTATAATTTTACAATGACCATTATAATTATTTTAATTATATTTATTATAACTTTTAGACCAATCTGTAAATGTACTCTGTAAATGAAATGAATGATTTTTTACACTAGAATAAAGCACAGTGTGCTTTTCCCATAGTACGACTGTTTATGTCTATGTTTTTTTTTATTGTGATGTGGTCACCAACAAGGAAGTCATACTTGAAGAAGGCAACACACCTTGATCATGTTAGGAGTGTCAGAACTTTATTGTGTGTGTGAAGGACATTTGCCACAAGAGGGAGTCCTTTTGAAGCTTTCTCCATATTACACTGTCCTGCCTGCTTCCTTCACGTTGGGTTAGAAGCTGGGACATAGTGCCCCTGAGAGAGGCCTGGGGGACTGATTTTATTGGTTGATTAACCGATTTGATTTTTGATCGATTGATTGCTGTTTTCTAATTATGTTCATGTTTAATCTACAGTTATTACAGCTTTTTTTCCTTGTTGCACGTATGAGGAAACATTCTTCAGACGGCTCAATACATTGGTGACAGCATTTTGAATTCAAATAGCTAAACGTCCGAGACTGTTGACTTAGGCCTTTACTACATTAACATAAATCACAGGGACACTCCAAACATTAGTTAAGTGCAACTACTCACCTCTGTACCTGAATAAACACAACGCCTATCTCTAACACACACTCCCTTTTTTTTCTCACACACACCACTTGTCAACACTTACAGACAAAACAAATGTTACAACTGAGTAAGTCTTAATCTCATCCTGTGGCTCATAGATGCAGTAGTCTGTTATTTGGATTAATTTAGTAACTGATGTGGCAGAAAATGTATTGTGGTGAAGCCTGAGCTATTGGGTTGAACCATTTGTCTCATGAAGTTGGCTATGAATGAATATTCATACGAACCAGACGCTGATTGGCCTGCGTCCTCGGTGACGCAGAGTCGTCTTCATTACATATTCAAAGTGCCTCTCGTTGTCCGCTGCAATAAAGGCAGATAGCGGACCATGGGGAGCAGGGGAAAACTTTTTATACTGACATGTTAGCGCAATGACTTTTGAGAAATATCTAACTGGGACGAGGCTCCCGGCGTGAGGAGGACAGGGCCCCTTTACGGGAAGGAAAAAAAAGGAGCTCTTGCCATCTGCCGGGGTACGGGAACGAAAAGCGAGACGGCAAAAGAGTTGAGACCAGTCCAAGAATCAACGGTGGAAACTCCGGTTTAGCCAATTGAATTGAAAGATGAGCTTGTTGTCTGCTATAGACACGAGTGCCTCCGTGTACCAGCCTGCGCAACTTCTCAACTGGGTCTATCTCTCCTTACAAGACCCCCACCAGACCAGCGCCTTTGACGCGTTCAGACCCGAACCCAACTCTTCCCACCCGGATCTCAGCTTCAGCAAGACTCCCGGAGCGGCGGACTTGAGCTCTTCCCTGAACTCCAACTATCTCAACAACTTCTTTCAGCTGCAGCGGAATGAGGTGAAAGATAGTTTGCCGCACACATATTTCGGATATTTCAGATTGTGGTTGAATTAGCCACAGTGAGAAACAGCGTTGTTTGATCTGTTGACTGTTGCACGTCTGTGCAGCAAATGTTTTAGCATGGACAGCATTGGCTATTCTGGTAGGATCTACATAACCGCCATGATATTTCTAATATGAATCATATTAGTTATTATTAAAGCAGCATTTTAGGTTGTTAACCTTTGGAATATTTTGTTGACAAACTCTTTCTAAACAATATATCAGGACATTTGATATATTGTATATAAAAGTATATAGGGTCACACCATTAAAATAAACTTATTTATGAGGACCTTATTTATACTCCAACTGTGGCAATATTATATAATTACAGTTTCATTTGGGTACGTTTATTAAAGCGTAATTAAGTTAGGATCTTATTACATAGTTTAATAGCTAAAAATCACAACAAGGTTTCTATGTATAGACAGTTCAATTCCCTTTCCATATAATGTCATTAAATAATTTAAGATAAATGAATCTGCTGTCAGTGTATTGGTAAGTTATGGTTCAAATTAAAGGTGAAACTGCTGTGCAAAAATATATTTTAATCAGACATGCCTCTGCTCCGAGAGATAAAGGTGGACAGATTCAGAGAGTCCCCTGCACGCCTCTGCCTGGAGAGAGCAGGCCACTGCAACCTCTTGCTGAGCTCTGCTGTCTCCGACTTCCTCAAATAGACCAGGTTGTGCAAACAAAGTCAATCCTTGTTTACATATTGTCTATTTTTGTAGCTCAGTGTAATTTTAGGGACAAACATGCTGATAATGTGTGCAGGGTGCAAACCTGATACTGCAAACCATACTGTGCAAAAAGGACCCCACCACCACACCCCACAACCGCACCAACTCACATACATGCAGCACACATAGAAAAATAATCACATACTGTGGCCAAAATGGTAGTGTAAAGCTTCCCAGTGTGTTTATTACACTGCAGCCTGCAGCTGAGCTTCTTAGATCTATGTTACCATGATGCTATGTGTTGGAAACTCTAGGAAACACTACTAGTAGATGGATGTTCTATTCACCATCTAGCGCCAGTGTCATTATTATGGTGGTAACCATAGAGGTCTTTTGAAGTCATTTAACATGAAACAGTCCTCTAAAAAATTGGGTGTGCACATTATACATTACATGCAATTGTGTAATGCCATTCAATCCACATGAGTCCAAAGTGCTTCAAATGGAGGGAACACACATACAGTCTGGAAACGGTTTGGGGGGGGGGTGCATTTTGCAACTTACTGTACCGGCCAAGCCAAGTAAAATAAACCACTGCAGGGATTTGATGATGAGATGAGTAATGCAAAATGTGGTTGTTTTTGCAGTGAAGGATCACACAACAGTCTACTTGAAGTGAAACCGTGATAAATTAATGGATTTGTTGTTGATTGGGTACTCATATTGTGGCACAAGTCAAGTATGCTTACCACAGTCTCATGTGCTGACAGCTTTGTTTAAATGTTTGTTACTTTTCTCCCTCATTATCTAGTTCTAGGCCAAGAAGACAAATACTTTAACGTGATTTTTTTTTTTTTTTTTTTTTTTTGGATTAATCTAACCCCACAGTAATTTCCTGTGGAATTTATCCTGCCTCAGATAAGTTTCCACAGCTCTGGTTTAAACATATCAGTGTGTGATTGCTCCCTGCCGTGTGACACCTCATCCCTGGACCTGTGAAAACAGTCACTGATCTGCTGCAGTTGTCCCCTTCACTTGGACACACAGTGACTGGTAATGATACCAGTTTCGTCCTCATTGTGTTGGCCAACACGCACATACACATCCATCACCACACACAGCACACACAGAACCTTCTGCTGAGTCAGTCAGTCAGTCTGTCAGGCAGTCACTCACTCACTCACTGACAGAAACACAAAATAAACAGTCTCACTCCACCATTAGCAGATGTGTGGGAAATCTGTTTCCTTTGGGCTGACAGAGGGAGCCTTCAGGCCAGACTGAAGAAATGTGTGGAACATAAACTGAGCAAGGTTTCCTGTTTTATATTTGTTAAAATAATTTAACAATCTGCACTAAGACTTAAGTTTTGCAAGTACACAAACACGTACATTTCTGCAAGGAGGGGTAATACATAACACAGTAATACACAGAGCTAAAACGCACGGCAGATGGAAAACTTGAGAAGCTACAGAGCCCTAATGCTTGATTTACGATGACTACATGTAATAAATGAACATGAGTCTTAAAGCTGGAGCTGGTTAGCAAGACAATCTTACAGCCTGCAGATAAAGCTTTGGCTTGCGCTGCTGGCCAGGTTGCCAAGTCTTAAGGTTTCTGTGCTGTGCAACATTTAACATCAACACTAACATTATATCCCAGACACAAACCTGATGAGGAAGAGTTTATCTGGGGATTTCATCATGCCTGTGCACTCAGTAAGGCTTTTACGTGCAAGTGGTGTTCTAAACATTTGTTATTAGTGCAGTTAAAATATTAAATGTTGAGGCAGATGACTAGTTAGAGTTGTTTAGTTAGAAAATTGTCTAAAACTGGCAGCATCATTTCACCCTGAGGTCAGGGCAGCTATTGTCTGTCGTTTCTGGATTGTATTTTGAACAGAGGAAGACATGAGTGAGAAGGGAAACTGCAGGCAATGCTTTCCCCTGTTATTAATATTCAGAGGGCATCTTCCATGAATTCACTGGGCCCTGTGGCATGCAACACTGCGTTCTGTGGCTCCGAGCAGACTACAAACACTGACCATGGCTAGTTTACCACCAACAGTGCATGGTGACATTGCTGATGTTCCACAGGCTGACGAGGGAACATGCCTCCCATCTTGTTTACAATGAGTCATCCTCTGTAAAGTCCTGTCTTTCTCTGTGGACATGCTCAGTACTTTTCCAGCTCATGAGCACAGCTGGGCCTCTCGCCAGATGTTCTGAATTTAATGAGAGAAATGATCTTGGAGAGTTTTTTTTTCTTCATCCTTTTGCGCAACAGAGAATAGGACATAGTATAGTTCACATAAAGGAAATTGATGATTAATTTCAACATTTTTAGATCCTCAAAACCATAAACTAACAATGTGTGTGATACTGTAATGTTGTCTGGCATAATGTATGTCAAGTCTCACAAACTCTGACAGTTGGGAATTGTCTGTGAATTGAAAGTGAAGGTGTCCCAAGAGTGTTGTTCATCTTATGTACAATATATGATGCTTGACAAACTTTAGCATTAGAGTCTGAAGAGTTATAGGTGAAAATTGAACCTTGTCTGGTATTATTTTCATTTTATAGGCCTTAAACAACAACGTGTACAAGAATGTGTCACCTTATGGCTCCCTGAACAACATCGTGGATGGACTCAACTCCCTGACGGACCATTTCTCAGACCTTTCCCTTTCTTCAGAGCCAAGAAAGCCCAACAAAAGACCCCCGCCCAACTACTTGTGCCACCTGTGCTTCAACAAGGGCCATTACATCAAAGACTGCCCTCAGGTGAGACTTGTAGCACGCATATATTACATAATCTGCGCTTCAGATAACACAAATAGTGTATACCATCATAAAAATCCCTATTGGTGGGTTATTGTACATACCTTTCAACTGTTAAATCACTGATCTTATGTTTTGAATTGTAGTAACTGTGTGACTTTAGACTTCTTCAGTGTCTTTTCATTTGGTTCATATAAACCAATGATGGCACTGAAAGTAGTGCTTGCTTCAGCCAATGCCTCTCTGTCTTTCTCTCCCTCTCTCTCTCTTTGGCTCTGGTCTGACCTACTTGTTAAACAGGCTGGCCTCTGTCTTCTGTAGTCATGTGTGTGAGTGTGTGTTTATGTGTGCTTGTGTGCATCTTAACTGCCACAGCATTACACTACATGAAACCATCTGTTATAACCCTGATAAATAAAACTTGTTGGGCTAGCTCAAGAGTCAAAGGTGAAACTGTCTGATTCAGTACTGGATCACCATGTTGTTTTCAAGAAACAGCCATCTTTTCTGACATGTAGCTGAAGATATTATATTAATCCCCAAAGTTACAGCTGCATTCCTCTGCCTTCCAGTTCTCAGCTGATTCAGAGTGTGATGATGCAGTTTTATTTTTCTTGTTTCTGTGCGGCACAATGGTAAATTCACTGTGAGATCCAGCATGGAGGCTACAGCACACTAATGTGTGACTAATGGGGTCCCAGCTATTGTCATCTCTTGAAATCTAAACTCATCTTGGAAAGCACCGGAGGAATTTTAGGTTTTATATAATCCCTGCTAGAAATGAGATCTGGGCAGAAATGTCTTGTTTAAGGAAAAGACCCTGGTTGGAAGCCTGTTGATGCAAGTATACGATCACTCAACATCTAAATGAGAGAAAAACTTGTGCTTATGAGGTACAAATACTATGTTCATGAAGTGATATTTTGCGGAGTTTGTGGAGTTGTTGAAGAAGGAATGGAGTATAAAATTGCTGTGGTGGATCTGTCATTGTGGCGTTATATATCTCCATGCTCTCTCTGTCTCTCCTTTGACTCTCCACTGTTTCTTCTCTCCCTTTCCCTGGGTGAGGTGCAACAGCCTAACCCCAGCCCTGAGTTTCTTTTGCATGGAATGGTAATGAGGAGCAGATGTGAGATTAAAATGCTTTGACTTGCTTTATGACATATGATGACTGGTCTCGAGAGGTCTGTAAAAGACCTGTGTACTGATGAAATATCTCCTGGACAGCTCCAAACTCCAATGTGTGGGAATTAGATCATCTGCTGACAACTCCAACGGGAATTTTGGATCGTAGTATAACCTGCAACATGTAATTTTTGCCTTTTTCCTTTATGTAATGCTGTAGTTGTTGATGTGGGCATTGATCAAATGATACTGACACTCAACACTGGAGCAGGTGTAAATTAAGCAATACATAATCTAGAATATTAATTATCTTTTCTAAGTGACCGCATTTCTAAAACCATATGTTGTACACATTTTAACTGATCATCTTTACTGTGCCATTTTAAATGAAGAGGCTGAAATGTTGCTGTTTGAAAACAAAACCCCTTTGACAGCAGAAGCTGTGAAATCAATCTTGCTGTAGATGTAAGCATTCAGGGGTGGACCTCAAAATCACACTCAGCCGTCTTCTGGTTTATATTTCAGCTGTTCGTTAAACTGCCAACAGTAACTCAGAAAGCAGCAAAGTCTCCAAACGACCTCCGCACCTACACAGTTCAACACCATCTCAGTTATTTAGGTCTCTCCTGGGTTTTTTTCTCCATAAATTGACCTTCCATTTGTGCTACATCATTTACACTATTGCCCAGTCACCTGTCATTGCATGCCTAGCCAAGGATAGCTCAGCCTTACTTAACCAGCTGAAGACCCAAATAACAGATGTGACACACATCTCGCAATAGAAATATGAGTTTTTAATGGCAAGAGTATTCAACTTACTTATTAGCCAACATTTGTGTCATTTTCCAAACAAAGATTTCTTGTCCTACATTATCCTTACACTGTTTCACAAAGGGCAGTGATCAGATGTGTGCCCAGGAAGTTTCTGGTATCTGCCTGCCCTGGAATGCACTTGAGGATGAATGCGGCCCTACTAATAGTTTGTCCTGTCTAGAGTTTTTTTTTGCCAATGAAAACAGAGGCTCCTGCTTCACAGAGCACTACTAAGTTTGTCATCCTGGTCCAACACAGAGAATTACATTCTGATGACATGTACAGTCTTCCTCTTCTGCTTCACCTCAACATGTTTTATTGTGTAGTTCTGTGCTGTTTTATCATTGAGCATAGGTATTTTTAGTCAGACACACTTTTGCACTGGATAACATTTTCCAACACCAAATATGTGTTAATCTTCGTCCTGTCTCTTCATAGGATTTATAAAAAAGAAAAGTCTAACATGCCCATTTTTTTAAGTGTAGGTTACTGTACACCTGCTTTGTCTTTTTTACCAGTACTAAGCTTTTGACATTCGAGGATTACGATTAGCCCTGAAAATAGCTTTCCAAGAATTAAGTATTTAATGAGGTTTGCTCACTGTGCTCACTGTATAATTACTGTTAACTGAATTAGTTATTTTCTCCAATATACATTTGACTTGGTGTATAGACAGTTTGAATCAAGAAAGGGAGAGTTTATGATCATTGAGTCAAGGATTTAGATGTTGGTGGATCCATCGCCTAGTTGATGGTTTTTCTAACCTTTCCAGTCTCCCAGAAGCCTTTCCATTGTTTCTGGGAGACTAAAAGTTGGGCAATTAAATAGCTGAGGTTTCCAAAGTGTTTATGCATAACTTGAAATTTAAGACCTATTTTGTTATAACATGTTAATAGTGGAAATACACAGAGGACGCCTGTGGCTGTGCTAAGAGAATTATTTCTCAGGGAACTCTTGGTAGTTGAGTGAAAGCCGCAGGCCTGGCAGCAGCTGCCCAGTGCTCCCTGTCATGGGGACAGAGGTGTTATGTAAACTGGCTTTTATTCGGAAAATGAGGTCGCTCCCCGAGTTATGAGCAGAATGCCTCTCACTGCCACGCTTTGGCCCCCTTCCAAGATGTCTTCCACTTGCACTCATGATTTGGTTTTGTTCAGTGGACTAATCCTTTCAACAGTCGGCCCCGCCTCTGATTTGAGCGATCAAAACCATGCAATGAATGACATCTTCTTGCTATGTCTCCCTGTAGAAAGATTAACTCATGGAAAATGTCTTTGCCGGAATGCAGGTTTGTGGATATGTGGGGGTGGATGCTGCTGCAGTGTGTACTGTGTTTTATGTGTGTGTCTGAGTTACAGTGGACTCCTGAGTTACTATGCCCCATTCCTGGTCGTAATGCATTCTCCTGGTTCAGTGCTTCAGAATTATAGTTTCCTGGGCATGTTTTTTTTATTCTTCTGAGAAATTTCAGATATTTTGAAACTGGTAGAATACTTATTTTCATAAAAGCTTGAAAGCCAAAAATAACGTACATAACATTCATCACTACTACTGCTTTCACCCTCTTTGCCTATTTCTGCTGAAGCCCAAAAATGTGGTTTCAAATCTTAGATGCATTATATTCTATAATCTAAAATGAAAATTTTGTAAATGTGCAGCAATCAACGTTTAAAACCAATGCAAGGCACTCTTCATTAAGAAGTAAAAGCTCTGGGAAAGACGGCTTCAGCCAGCAGTTGGTTAACTAGGCATAGCAAAAGACTGGAAACACAGGGAGACAGTCTGCTCTGTCCAAAAGTATATAAAAAAAAAAATCCACCTACCAGCACCACCCTGTAAAACAACAACCTGTTTAAAAAAAAAGCAAATTAAACAAACAAAATATAACATAAATTGTGAGCTTTACAGGACAGAGCCAGGCTGTTTCCTCTTGTTTCCAGTCTTTGTGCTAAGATGAGCTTCCCAGCTCCTCTGTAGCCTCATATAGCACATAGCCATAAAAGTGGTGTAAATTTTCGTATCTAACTGTCAGCAAGAGCACTAATAAGAATATTTCCCAATATGTTGAACTTTTGCTTTCGGGGCCAGTGTAGCAATAAAGCACTTCTAATGTCAGGCTGCTGCATCTGCATATTTTCCATTACTTAGACTTGCATTAGCTTACTTGCATAGATAAAGATTGAAAAGCCAGTGATGGCATACAGATTTGTCACACACATTTATTTTGTACTACAATAAGCCAGTGACCACACTTAAACATGGAATGCTCTGTGTGTATCCATCTGTGAAAAAGAACAGGGAGGACAGACAGAAGTGAAGAGCTGCTCCAAGAACATCACAGTTAAGGTGTTGATCAGAAACACATGGAGCCCATCGATCCACATACAGAGCCTTCTTTATCACAGCAGGATAATGTGCCTTTTGTTCAAACAGTTATGATGTCTGTGGAATGTGTGTGTATATATACAGCATCTATTTCAAACTGGATTTTTTTTCTTTTGAATTCTCCTCTAGTTATCTGCAGTGATATCTGACTTGGAATAATAGGAAATAGCACAGTCTTAGTGTAGTAAGCTAACATGTGCCTCATGTGAGACATATGCCGATATGTAACTGAATCATTTATGTTACTAAACTCAGCTGAATGATACAGATGTCCTGTTTCACCTTAATAAGTGCAAGTGTTGACATTTCCTCTCATCCGTGCCCCTGTGATTTGGCCATGCCTGAATCTCCTCTTGCATGTACTGATCTGTATCTGTGGCCATATGCCAATTACTGTGATGGACCTCACACCTCATGCGGCGGTAATTTCAGCAGCAGTCTGTTCTTTGTGACAAATGGTCACCATAATCTCCCATAACAGTGTCAACACCGAGACCTGAGGCGAGCTGTGAAGTGAGGGGCTCTTCACACCAGAGGAAAATCACGCTTTTAGTAATGTGTGACTTGCCAAAATGCGAGCTCTCCTTTGGTCGTGGTGATAAACTTAATGACTTGTCATTACTGCAGCCCACTTTGTCTACCATAACAAACATCAGTGCTTGTTGTTTTGACAGAACGTATTTGCCATTTCCCAGTGTTTGCCTTTGACAGAGCAGTGATCCTTTTCCGAATTGGTTGGCAGTCGTGTGGGGATAATTGTGCAACCACTTTGCTTTAATGTTTCAGTTTGTTGTTGTACTAGGGGATGAGGGTAGAGTAGAGGGGGGTAACGTGTCAAATACGCATCGCAAGGTTATAATTTCCCAGTGTTACATCACTGCACAGCACAGTCTGTGTGCTTCACTCTTGGAAAACAATTATTTTAGCCCACTGTGGGCACACCCAATTTCCTGCTGTATGTCTGTATGTAATTCTAATATTAAAGTCTTAATTGAATCAGGTTAAGGTCTCTAAAGGAGTTCCACCTTTTCAGCATGTACTTTCTCTACCTTTTCACTAACAAATAGACATAAGTTAGGATCTTAAGGGCGCAAAGAGACTTAACTCACTAAAAACTTTGGAGAAAATGTTTTGCTTGTAAATAAAGATAAACTATTTTATTGAGAAGAAAATGCTTTAAGGATACAAGCAGTACCATTTTTTCCCCCTAATTTATTTTACCAGTTAAAAAGTACGGATATTTTTGTATTCACATAAAAGTCCCAGGTGGACATTTGCAAAAGGCGGGTAGGCTACCACATCCACATCTGGAAGATGGAGTGCTCCCAGGGTGTTATACTGTTGGCGTTTCAGCTGTAACAGTTAGTCAGAAACTGTTTAAGTGCCTTGCTGGTGGGTAACTCTGCGGTAGTAAAAGGATGGAAAAGCTGTCTTACTCACTTCACCCAGTTCCTGTTTTTTTTTCTCTCAGCTGGTCCTGGGATTCAAACTAGCACTTTTTCCTCTTCCTTTGCAGAGAATCTGGTTCATAACCTAGCCTGTAACTTCCTATAAAATTCTAATTTTCCAGTAAAATAAAAAAAAAAAAAAAAATCCAGCATAATCTTGAGTTCAGTTTAATAACAGCTCTGCCTCAAGCCTCGGGCAAAACATTTGTCAACTCTTGTATTGGAAATGTGCTTTTAAAACTGTCTAAAATAGCTTGCTAGCCGTCTTTGATAGTTAGTCCAGTGCTGATTATTCAATAGTTCAACAGATTATGTGGGCTTAACGTCGCTGGAGACGTGAGCCGTCTCCTGGAGGCAAATGTTCCAGGGAGGAGAAAGAGCATAGATCGTACATCTGTCCTTTAGCTTTTCTAATCTCTCCTTAACCAACTCCTGACTTCACTGAAAGATATCTTTAGTGAAATCGTGTATTTATATTTTCCTCTGCCTCCACCAGCTGTTTTCTGTCTTCTTGTCTTTGTTCCACACTCTCTCTCTCTCTCTCTCCCTCTCTCTCTATGCATCCTGCAGTTTGTTAACCCTGTCAATAAACAATCTCTCAACACCACAGTCACACTTCAGCATTTGTCATGAGAGAATGTTTCACATTTTACCCCCATGATCTCTGTGCCCTGGGGCCATTTCTGACACGGCGGAGGTTATTTGTTATGGCAGGGAAGCAGTTTGGATGTGTCACTGTCATGGCAAGGAGCACTACTGAGTTTGTCTGTGTCAGACATGGAGAGGGTGTAGTTCAAAAGCCTGTGAAGGGCACAAGAGCTGAGAGACAGCAAGCCAGCGAAAGGGGACTGAGGGTACTTCCTTTGAAAGGAAATCAAAGTTAAAAGAATGATAAAAGTGTGGTTTCCTGCCAGCTGGTTTGTGTTCAGTACAGAAATCCCATTCTTCCTCTCAGTTTTTGCTGAGACAACAATTGGACCACTTCCTGTTTTGGTAACTGTGACACTTATAACCCCATCTCTGGGAGGCAGTGCACTGTTACGGCAGGTAAACTCACAGCTGCTCTTGGATTAAATTTTGAAACCGGCTGAAATGATTGTTAAATCTCCCAAATGCATGATCAGGAGAGAGCTGTATGAAGACAGTATACCATCGGCTGAGTTAAATATCAAAAGACATAATTTGGGTTCTTTTAAGTGAAGCTAAGCTGACACTAAGTCCGTCAGTTGTCTCTTCTCAAATGGATTTTGCACCTCCTATCATCTGATTAACCCTTCTTTAAAACTATGGGTGTATTGCCTAATGTGTGCTAGATCTTTATTTTCCATTAGATTAATTTCAAAAGTGTCTTATATAATACCTTGTTGTATGAATCTTTTCCCTGCCACGCCACTGTGCCAGCACTGTAAAAACGCAGGCTGGAGTTAATAAAAAGAAAATAAACAATAGAGTTTTCGGGGCAGTTGCTCGTCACATTGCTTTATGTAAGCTTGTCTTTGCAGCATGAGAGAGAAACCAGGTCACCACTCATTTTAGAATCTAGTTCCCTCATGCTTTATCTTATCTTTATATTTACATCTTATGGTATAAACTCCTTTCAAAACACAACATTTTACCTTTCTGCTGTATTTTGCATTTCTGCGCCATAAGATTCTCAGTATATCAGGATAACAGAAAACTGATCAGGGTCATACTAAAGAATAATGGCACCAGCAATCAGTTGTACAGTGACAGCACTTTGGCTTTTGTTCGTAGCACAGCTACAGTGTCATGAGGGTCAGCAGCCATACACTGAGGCTTCAGGAACCAGAACAGGATGGTTTGCCTTTCACTGAGAGGGGAAGGAGGAATCAGAGGGTCAAAGGTCAGATTTTCACTACAGCATGATGTCCTGTTAGCACACCAGGGCCAGGAGGCTTTGTTGGCTCATACTAAACGCTAATGTTCTCTCATGTAAAGACTTCTTGTATAAACCATAAGCCTAAATGATATATCATCACATCTATATTCACATCTGTAACCTTCTGTATACTATATATGTCTATCATATACAGTGCCAATATACAGTTGGTCACTGTTCCTTTTTTATGTTTAAATATTTACATTTAAAAGAATGTTGCTGTTTACAAAGTAAATGACTTTGCATTGTTTATAGTTGCACTGTTGTTGCATTTGATTGAAGCAACTAGCTGATGAATCAATTAGTTGATCAAAATTATGTTAACTGGCAACTTATTTGTGGCGGTCGATTTATTGTTTCAGTCTTTTTTTCAAACAAAAATGGCTTTTCATGTTTCCAGTTTCTCAAATGTGAGAATTTGCTGCATTTCATTTCTTACAGCATACCACATTGTATTTCTTTGAGTTAGACAAAATAAGGCATTCAAAGAAGTTACCTTGGGATTTTGGAAACTGTGATGGACACTTTTCATTGTTTTCTGATGTTTTATGACCAAACAATTATTCGATGAATAGAGAAAATACTCTACATGTCAGTCAATACTCAGTAATGATAATAATTGCTATTTTCAGCCCTAGATGCAGCTGTTTTTTGTGGAGTGTTATAAAACTTGCATACTAAAGGACTGATAGCCAACAGCTGGCAACTGCATCTAATTGGAATTTAAACTACCTGATTAAGCTACCTTACAGACTTAACAGACACTTCACCTGAGGTGTTTCAATTATTTTCTACTCCGTAACAGTTACCATAACCACGTCTCTCTCCACTCATTAACAAGCTCAGAGAGGCAGAGGGTGAAAACGACCTCACAATGGACCGCAGACCCACGACTCATACATCCACATCAAACCGGCAACATTTCATGCTTATCTCCACTGGCTGATCGGTATGTGGTCGAACTAATTGCTCCCTGTAGCAGCACCGACTCTTGTCACACATGAACAACAGAGATTCTTCCGTGAAATGAGACAGACTGACAGAGAGGACGGACAAGCAGACAGGCAGACAGAGACACTGTGAAGCTGCGAGTGCTGGCACATGGGATTGGATTTGGTGTCAAGAGATCAGGGACTGACACTGCTGGCTTTGTGTTGCGCTTGAATGGGCACCTTCGGGAGAAACTGCAGCTCTGAATGGGCACCATTGGGGAAAGCCCTAGTGGTGGGAATGGAGTCTGGTAATTAAGGCAGCCATTGTATGTCTGTAGGATCTGCTAGACAGAGAGGTCAGGAAGGCAGGCCTGTATTGTTCCCCCAGCAGGGCCCTCACTGCATCACAGTGGTGCATCAGACTGAAGTATGTTTGGATAGAGCTTTGGATCTTACAGAGAAAAAAGAATTACAACAGCAAACCACACAGGCGGCACCATATAGTCTGTTTGTCTAAATGTCAACATATAGCCTATAGGGGCCCTGTACTGTGGTTTTGATTTTGAAACAGTTTTCTCTCTTTATGTTTACTGTAGCTATTTTGATGCCCTTCTTTGGCAGGCTACCCAGGAGCTCCAGTCCTCTCAGGAATCAAGATTGTGTTAACCACAGACTGACACACAGTTTTGGTCAATATGTAATGCCAGTCTAAGCCTAAATTAGCCAGTAACAGTATATTGTAGGGATGTGCTCTGATTTGTATTATTTTTTTTTTTATTGCACAAGTTAAAATCAAAGTACATAAAAAATAACAGTGGAAAGTGCTGTGCAGAGACAGCGGAAAAACCTCCCACACAGGGATTATTCATTCCCGCCATTCCTTCATTACCGCCATTAAATAATATATTTAGATTATGTAATAAAGGAAGCAAAAAGAAGTTCAACTCCTTTTAAACATGTTCCTGTGTATCTTACTGAAAATCAACCTCTGCATTTAAGACTGTTGGAAAACATTTGCTGTATACCATGACATATAAGTTACATGAATATGAAAATGTAACGTATCAACTAATTAGACTTTTATCAAAAGAGTTAAATAATTCTATGCTTTTGGAGTGAGGCTATCTCCAGGTCCTAAAGTGTGAAGACTATAGTTCTTGAGAAAGTAACACATTTTCTTAATTATACTATTAGATGTACATATATTTTTCCGGTCAGAATGTGTTCTAACTCAAGTTTAATTTTAGGTTAGGTGTTAGGTTCTTATTATTTCACATCACTCAAGCACTACTTTTATAACTTTAAAGTGAAAATAGATTTTGCTGACTTCCCCTTTCCTTACTGTGAAGAAAATGACCTGCATTTCATTTAGAAACGTTTTCTGTCTCTCCTCTCTATCTGTATGCACGGCCCTGTAGTGTGTCGGGAAGTTTCTGGCAAGGATGAGGGCTTTAGGGGGGAGGGGGGGTTGCACCATGGGAATGTTTTTACAGAGTGACCCCTGATCTTCCTTCCAGTCGCAGCAAAGGCTCTGAAGGCCCTGCATCTGTCTCTCCTCTAACACTCACTCAGTCAGGTTAACCGAAGAGAGAGACAGAGACTACCATGTAAACAGATAAGGCTTATCAGGGATGCTGGAGACAGGCTGTAACAGACAGCTTTTCTCTTTCAGTGTCATTGCAGGGAGAGAACTATCATCACTGTGAAAAACTGCTGTGGCCAGTACCTGTCAACATATTTTATTTTTGGGGAGTTATACAGAGAAAGAGCTTTTATAGTGAGAGCACTGAGAAACCATATAGGGCCATAGGTCCAATATAGCATTGACACCAAGTGACACTGAGATTAGCAATACACGTGTTCAGTATATCCAGCAGAGTGACGTACAGAAATATACAGACACACACACTCACAAACACATCCATTCACATAAATACATTTACAAGCATTACATGCAGACACAGACAGCAGTAGTAGGAACTTCCTGTGGCAGATGACGAGATGTTTTGTGCACCTCTGTATGCCCCAGTCTGCCACTCAACCTGCTCTTGTCATTCACCGGCCTGGAAACCCAATGCTGCTGTGCAGCTGTACAGCTCGTTGGGCTTAGTGGGACCATATCTAAGTCCAAGGCTAGGAGAGGGCAGGGGGGGGAACTCACACCCACGGACACACTCAGCATTAGCCCTTATCACACAATAAATATGGTAAGTGTAGTTGTATGGTAAACTTATCCTGTGTTTGTCAAAAGAGGCACCTTCCATTTCTAGCTGGTGAGTTGATGGAACTGAGCTTCTGGGTTCCACCAGGACAGATTCCAAGGCCCAGTTGGCCTGTACTTGTGTTTTCTATGAATGAAGCATGAAGAGAGAGAAAGGATTCTGTCAAAAACATCAGTTTTAAAACAAGTGAGACTGTTATTGGTATGAAGAAAAACACCCACATGCTTGACTCTCAGGGGTACCCATCGGTCTTCCAAGAACATGACACTGAGATCCGTGTCCGATTAGGGAAGCTGGGTTGTGGAAATCTAGGAATCTGGGAATAGGGTTTTGGCAAAGTGCACGCTGGCATGGTGATACTCCTCTGCAGCTGTCTTGGACATGAATGACGTAGGTCTGTTACTGAGGAGAAAAACTTTGACGTACACACACATGCACACATACACACATGCACATGTGCATGCATGGCAGGGCTTGAATGCATACATTGTATAACAAACCTGTTTAAGAAACCTGGGGAGTAAGTTGAGAATATAGAATAATAGTGGTCTGTTGGGCCACCAGTGAAATTTCACATTAATCAATATATTTTTGGAAGAATTTCCCCCCAAAATAAAAATCCTATCATTACTTGGCTTGAAAAATCAAATGTAAGCGTATCAATTGTTATAAAATTTAAATGATGTGCTTACTGCAACACTTAATAGAAGACCCCCAGCTTCAGTTTATCAAAACAACCAGAAATTGCAGGTCACCAAATTTAATTTGTAAGCAATAACATCATTAAAGATGACTTAGCTGAGATTTGTTTTAATCTAAATCAACAGATCGGGCATATTGTAATGTCAACTATGCCCATTTTCTTTTTCTTTTTTGTTTCCTACAACTAGAAAACGTTTTATGATTTTTCTCATAAGCTAAGCCGCAATACATTGTCAGAAGTGAAAAACATATGGATGTCAGTGGGTTGTAAAAAATCTTATTCAACTGTTAAAAAAAATGCTCTTCTGGGACATTTCTACAGACTTTCGGGGAAGCTGGGAATCTTGTGTTCTACCTCTACCATATGTGTTTGTTTTATTACTGCAGAGGTGCGGCAGTCCTTTCTATATTTCTTTGCCTTTTGTTTTATTTGAAAGGGATGAGTACAAATAGAATTGTTTCCATAACAATTTTATGATCCAGTTTACTGTTCATATAAGTACCCTTCAGCAATTTCTCGGTGGGCACTGGTGACATTTAAAAGCAGAAAATCCTTTTTTTTTTTTTGATACTTTCTGGCACAGCCTCTCCACTTATCTACATGACTAATAGCTGTGGGATGTTTTATCTTTGGTACAGCTGTCTTGATTTACCTTTTCCTTGTGTGATATCTCAGCATGTCAAAGTACAGACTAAACATAAGTAATATGCTCAGTAACATTGAGGGACTTCGCCTGAATCTGAGAAAAAAGTCAAATCTAGATTCTTAACATCATTACAGATAGCATATTTTTTGTGTGTGTGCTGTTGCACAGAATCTGCCTCTTCAGTACAAACACCACACACACATACACACACACACACACACACACACGAACACTTACTCTGCCAAGCAGAGGCCATTTCCTAGAATGAACTATTTTGCCGTCTCCATGGGGCTGGAAATGGACCTGTGGTTATTCTTTAAAACAGTTGGAGTGGTTGTCCTCTCAAAAATCCTCCTGTCTGTATAAGGGTGAGATAAGAAACCCATTTATAAAGACTTGTGACCTCAGTGGTTCAACCCAGAAACCCACAGGGGAAAAACTTGTAACCCTAAGCATCACTGCGTACTTGAAAATATTTAGCTTCAGGTCATTTTAAATACAATGCTTATATAGGCTGCACTGGTGATATCTGTTGCGCTGTTTCAGGTCCATGTGGGTTTGTGGTCCTTTTAGGAGATGTTGCTCTTATAATTAAAGTTTTCAGATAGCTGTGGATTTGATTATATACTAACAATATACTGTGGTGGTTTCTTTCCACACAACCCACTTCTTTACAAAAAGAAAAAACTTCTCTCTGTCTCTGTCCACTACTACCTCTGCTGCTTCCCTAACACATTACACCTGAGAGAGGATACATGCAGGCAACAGACTTTACCACAGCAGAAATGCCTCATGGGCATATTTAGACCTGGAAACAACTGGGATGTGCTATTGTGAGTAAACCACTTTTTATAGTCTCATGAAATGTCAAGCATATATGAATAGCTAAAATAAAGAGCTTCTAGAATATGAAACCTTTTTAAGAATAGCACTCTGACCCACATGGGTGCGCAGTGCAGGTTCAGATGAGTGCTAGCGGAGTGAGTGACTGGTGATGGGGAAACTTAGAGGTGAAGTCATATCTAGTGAGTTCACATACCATTTGCTGACTAATATTAGAAAAAATAATGTATCTTTTTCTGTGAGTATTTTCTCACTACATAAAGACATTTGTATATTCTAGGTTGACAGTTTACTTGTCAGTGTGTTTTTTTTGTGTTTGCTTTATATATTTTGCACCCTGTCAGAAGAAAGTGTTACAAACAGCTTCTTGAAAGTAGTTCTCTCCTTTCTGCTTGTCACTACACTACTTACAGTGTAGGTGACTGAGTAACCTACTACTCATTGTTATTATAAAGTGTAGAGCTGAAACGATTAGTCAGTTAATCCATCAACAGAAAAATAATACGCAGCTATCGTTTTTCAAGCAAATATGCCAAACATTTCCTGGCATATTTGCTGCTGTTCTTTGCCTCATGTGATACTAATTTAAAGTTCTTTGACTGTTGAACAATGATGAACAATACAGGACACTTGATGCCATCACATCAGGCTTTGAGAAAGTCTAATGGACATTTATGACCTAAGTTGTACACTGTGTGTGTGCGTGTTTCTGCATACACAAAAAAAGTGTGTATTAAAGTTATATCCGGAGGATAAATTCACAGATGCATTTTCTCGGTGGTAGACGTGCTAGTGTGTGCGCGCAAAGTGTGTGTGATTGAGCTTATGTGCAGTACATGATTGTGTAATGTTGCAGTTTATATTTAGAGACAACAGTACGAGATAAGAATGCTTATCTCAGCAGTTGTAGATGCGGAGCTGCAAAGCAACAGCAAGAATCTGAGACAGTTACCACTCACAGTGATCTCCGCCATTATGGTTCAGACGCACACCAAGTCACTGCTGTTCGAAATCTTTAAGTAAATGTGTAGCCTGACAGCCACACATGCACTTCTGATAACAGGCTTTCTTTTCTGCTGTAACAGGTTGGAGACACAACTGCAAAACCCTGCTGTCCTCTGCGGCTTATGTTTATAAGCATCATAGAGTTGCCACAGTTTGAGGTTCAGTGTTGAACCACACATCTTGGAGGCCTCAGCTGTACTGAGAAACACCAAACCACATGATTAATAGCTATTTGGTTACCGAAACATTATTATGAAAAGTTCAGGAAATATTTCCTTGTCGTGTCTCAGAGAAGGCTCAGACATGATTGATGCTTTGATCTTTTTTTGACGTTTTGCAGAGGAGAACCAGTTCTCAGGTTTAAACCACATCCAGGCCTCACCCCCTTGTAGCGTTCATCAAACCGCTACGGCTAGCACGCTAACTGAAAGCACATTAAAGCAATTAGAAGTCTTATCAGAAATGCTACGGTTAATGAGCAAACCAAACAAAAACTCCAGAAGACTCAAAGCTAACATTGTGGACTGAACCCCATCCGCTCTATCCGTAAATCTATCTCTTTATGAACTGCAGCCAAAGCAAATACAGATCCTGAGATGGGGACACAGGAGTAGAGACACAGATCTGCGCACGGACACACTTGTGCACGCTCGCACACTCGGAAACGCAATACACACAGGTTCGGGGCCGGTTTGGTGTTCTTGTGTTGCTCTCTGAGTGATGTCCTGGGGGATGCGGGGAGGCAGAGCGGGGCCTGAGCTCCTCCGCTGCTCCTTTGTTTACACTGATGGTTTCCAGATGCTAGCTAGTGATCGGAGCGCTACGGAACGCTGGGGAGCAGCCCAGCAATTTGGGGCCTGCGCCAGCGAGCCAGGATTAAGGCAGCTCTATCTGGGATACTTGAAAAACATGGCTTCTAATAACTCTGCAGTTGTTTCACTTTGCATGTTGCGATCTTAAATATAAGTGTCACAGATGTCCTCATTTATTGGAGCGACACATGCAATGCACAGTGACGTCTTAGGTCATTAAGTGTAATTATTAGTCACAAAATGTAGCGGTGGATTAATTGCATCTGACTGTAATTAACATATTTGTTTTACTCAGTAATTTGACTGTATGTTTCTTTAAACAGGCTCCAGCCAAGCCTTTGTTCTGATGCTGATTGCAAAGAGAGATTTTGCACCCTATAATTTCTTTTCCCAACTTGTTTTTCTGTGGCAGAGTATATTGTCTGTCTCTGCTGTGCTGCCCCAATCGGGAGGGGGATTGTTTTTATAAACAGAGGTGCATTGTGCTCGAGTGGGGGCAAATTTATCACTTAAACAGCACACCTGTTCCTCCCATCACTTTCAGCCTCAGCCACTTTTCTTTACAGGCATTAGAAAGAGACAGCTGCACCAGCAAAGGAGCCGTCCAGAGAGAGAGATAGAGAGAGAGAGGTGAGAAAGATGGCAGGGAAAAAGAGAGGGACGCACAGAAAACAGTGGCTGTATTTAGAGTTCGTAGTGCATGGTGGGATTGATAAATAGTCCCCATAATGCACCTGGCTGAGGTTCTGGCATGGGGTCGGGGCTGTTTAGTCCAGCAGCGGAAACAGCCAATAAAAAAATGCTTGTTCTGTGTGCAGTGGGACACAGCTGAGGTGGTGACAGTGTCATTCTTGTGAGAGACTAGAAGCAGTGGCCATCTGCATGCCCTCACTTGGCCCTCAGTTCTGACTGACAGGCTGACGACTGCATCCTCAGATCTTTATTCTGTATGTTCAGACAGCGTGGGTTGTGATGTTCTAGTGGATATGATGATTACTGAACTAAAAAAGAGTTTAGACAAAATAGACAACTCCCCCAGGGTCGACGAGTGCTTTTTTCTTTTCTTTCTGTCTTTTTCTGGGAACCAAGGGGACAGGATTACCACATAGGATAATGTAACGTGTGAAAGTATGTGCCTTCTTTGCATATTTTTTATGTTTCACATCCGAACCACTTTGATGTGGTCAACCCAAACCAAACGGCGCACTGAGAATTGTTTTGCAAGTATTATTTGCCCCAAATGACCCGTCAAACGTTTCTTACTCCTTCTGGTGTGGTCTAGCAAACAACCTCAGCTTATTCCTTCCCCAGTGCATTTCCCTTTGCTGAATGGGAGGCTTATGTTGTGACTCACCGACCTGTCTGGGTCTCAGTGATCATGCAACTTTACGGTGCGGTGTTGAGAACATCAAATCATGCCAAAGAATCTCACATTATCATGAAGAACATTGAGGCTGTGTACTCTGTTGTAAGGAAGAACCTTGGCTTAAACATGAAGTATTAATTTAAGATTTATTATAAATGAACTAATAAAGAGTACAATTTGTTTCCTTTATGTTGCACTTAATGCTTTAGTTTTTTTTCCAATCTCCAAATCCAAACCAGAAAAGTGTATGCACACAATTACTGCAAACAATTTTCCAAAGCCTCAATGTTGTTTTACCCTCCAAATCCCTTGTTCTCTCACAGACGCAGACAAACCACTGAATGGTATGTAACATTTGCATAAAAACTAAAGCTTTACTGTCAGCACTGTCTCCTCGTACATGTTGCCTGTGGACTGACTGTGGGCAATATGTGGAGCCCAAATCAACCGTAGGTAGGTGTCTCATCTAATATGTCAAGACAGTGTGAAATCCCATATCCACAGCCTTGAAAGCAGTGGTCTCTAGAATGATTCCTCTTAGGTTTGACTTGGAAGGGACGTCTAATATTAAACCAAGGCTAACCTATCCTGTTGCTTGAGACGGAGGATTAAGGGTTCAGGTTTTTGAGTGAGTGTCTGGGAGTGTACAGTCTGGTGTCTGTCCACTGGTCATTACTCTTAGCCTGGAATGTGAGATCAACACAAATGCAAGATCACCTTTAAGCCTCACACAGTGGTCTGGACCACATTTTTCCAGTGGTAAGTAATAGACATCTTTTTATGATTTAAACTAGAGCAGAATTTCAAGATGGTTTTGTGGCAAAATTATATACAAAGTACAGTTTCTGAGTTTGATGCCTGGACTGCATACCTTTTAATCAATTTCACTGTATTACCTGAATTACCCTGAAACTCAAAGTCATTGCAGTGGGTGTTGTCTAGAGCGGGATCACCCACTTGGACACACATCTTCAAATTCAGTAATCTTGCTGGGATAGTGCGCATGCTTGAAATTCCTAATATTGTTCTGTTTATGCAACATATGTGTCTTTAAAATCAACCCCCCAATAATATCGCCTCTGCATTCCTCCACATGATAATGAGTCCAATCCACTGTTGTTGTGGCCAGAGCTACGGCGGTTAGTTAACGCTGTTTTATCCCCCACCTCTCTCCCTCTCTCTCGGTCTCTGAAATGTATTGCCTAATTGAAAGCAGAGCAGCGATTTTACGATTGCCCTCAGAGTTTCTCGTGTTCTGCCCCTATGGAGGCCATCTGCTTTGGATTTAGATTTCCTCCTCCTTCGCTCTCTTTCTCTTAGTTTCTCCTTCCCTTTCTCCACCCTCCTGAGAGGGGCTGATTGGAGGGTCTCTCCACACTTGGCTTCGGCGACTGCGGGGCTTGTGGTATTTGTCCACTTTTCTTTTTTACTGTGTGTGTGTGTTTGTATGGATGTTGGTGTCTGATTCTAGAGCGGCAGGTTTTTAGACCCCCCTTCATTACAGAGTCCTTGAGGAGCAGGAGGTTGTTTCACATCCAACTCCAATGTTAATTCCTTCTCAATCCTAATTAGCTTTCTCCTGTCTCTGTTCACCTTGTTCTCTTGGTCTCATTTTTGTCTCCCTTTTTGTTTTACTGCCTCTTGTGCAGCTCTGTTTATTCTATTTAATGCAGTTTGTGAGCTCATTAATCCTGCGATATAAGCCAAAGAATGATCTGTGTCCTTGTAGCAGGCCTAAACTCTGAGTGGGAGTTGTGCAGGAAACAGTGCGCAGAGACTTTCCAGTTGTGTCTCAAGAGTGTATGAAAACCTGTGGATGTGGAATTTGTTGAGAGTGTGTGTGTGTCTATATGTGTGCATTTGTGTCTGGGTGTTAAAGGGGAGAGAGAGAGACATTGTGTCACTGTTTGCTTGTGCCTGTGTGTGGCCATGTTTTGCGTAGAGACTGCATCAGTGAAAGTGTGTGTGCTTCATTTAACAGTTCACTGGCTGAATAGTAGTGTGTGTGCATGTGTGTGTGTGATATGACGAGTCCCTGCTGTGATCTGGAGCAAAGGAGGATATGGTCAACTAGTCGCTGTTAAACCGCTAACCCTTATCTGACCCTTATCTGAGCGCGCGGTGCTCTAGCCTCGGGGACGTAAACAAACATTGACTCAGTACAAGTCTGCACAGTACAAGTGACACGACAAACACTGCTCGCCATCTCTTAGCGCGGAGACCGTCAATCGATTCGCTGTTTCAAAGCTTCGCTTCCACATGACGGACACTTAAAATGCTCTGAGTGGTTCAGATATGTCCATTTAGCTCTCACCTTGGCTTGAGCATGAATGGCTTTATTTGTAGAGAGCAAAGGAAAGCAAAACACATCCTCCCATGCAGGAGCCATCTCCAGAGTGTTATGTGATGTGGTGACGCAGTTCCATTAAATTAGTCATTGTACTGTGTGCATGGTTAGCGTGGTTATTTTCCTGGAAGTCAAGCCTAACTAAAACATTTACTCAGTCATTGTAGTGTTTACGACTGAGGGTTTTGATTTGTAATCCGCTGCACCAACGTAAATGGAGAGACCGGCCTTGCGCGTATGTAAGCGAGGAAACCCAAAGCTCTCGATATTAGCCACTGTCCTGAATCTGGCACCACACTTCTCAGCCTGCCTCTCTTTGCAGTGGTGGCACAGCTGCCCAGATGTTACTGTGGCATTCGTTCCCACGTGTTTGCGTGTCCATTGCAATGTGCAGTATCAGCTGTGCCAGTAAAGTTAATGACTTCACAACCTAAACTCGCTCTTTATGCAAGATTTCAATGAGAGTCAACATGTTGCAATGGCTTCAAAACACACACAATGCAAGTAAAATACTCAGACTTTTAACTCCAAATGTCAGGATATGTTCTGCTGTGCAGACTAAATTTGTGTGTATAGTATGTAAGGCAGTGGTGATATATTTTACTTAAGAAATTTACTCATTCAGTGCTTTCTCACTCAGGTTTTTTTTAAACTTTATTTACTGCCCATTCTAATAATGTAGCAACTGCATTAGTGAGACGTTTTCCAAAAATAACAAACAGTATATAAACTGTACTGATTAATTTGCAGATTATTTCTCAAGATTTCAAGATTAATCATTTTATCTATGTGATGTCAGTTAATGAAAAATGCTTGTTATAGTTTCTAAGAGCCCTAGGCATCTTCACATTGCTTGTCCTATCTGGCAATCGGTCCTAGACTCAAAGACATTACGTTTACTGTGACAGACGACCAAAAAAATCCAAATGTCCAAGAAAAGCTTCACACCGGGACAGATGGAACCAGCTGCAGACAGAGCATGACGCGCAGCCAAAGGCCAAGGCCAGACCCTGGAAACAGCATGGAGTGGGAGAGGAATGATCATGAGAAGGATGAGTGCTGTTTCTGTCCTGCTGAGTCCTGGCTCCATTATCATGGACAGATTTTTTTTTTTTTTTTTTTTTTACATTTGAACAAACAGCTGTAACAGGAATTTACCTCTGACTATGCACAAATATTTAAATGAATAAGGAGGGTTAAGGTTAGACTTCGTGTGTAGTACACCTGGTTTTCCGATTATGGTTTATTTTTAAACTTAGAAATAGTCTGATTTATTTTATTAGATACAATAGTGGTTAATTTTACTGCACAATGTTTTGGCATTTAGGTATTTAAGAGTGAGAATGGCAGCCTGTTTATAGTTGGATCATATTGTAACTAGATCATTTGTAGGAGAGCATCCAAACAAAATGTTGCCATGGCATTGTCTTTGAGATTGCCCATTGATTGCATCAAGACAACCCTGTCAGTGTGTATAGACTGCTGTGCTGAAGGCCAGCAGAAGTCAGATTTTCCAGCCTGTGTGCTGTCACGGTGGGAGATGCGAAGCTGACAGTGGGGTTGAGGTCATGCTGTTGAGGGGCTGGATTGAAGCACAGCCGCTCATACTTAGCGTTGGCGCGCTGGTGCTGATGCAAAGTGCTGACGTCTGTTAGGACAACGCCAGATGCTGCTGATTAAAGTTCCTATTACTCACACACGGGCTGGGACAAAATAAGGGAAGACCAGGGATTCAGAGTGTACCCCTCCTGTCAGTCTCACTGCCCCGTATCCCCTACATCCACCCTGAAATCTGCAGCCAGTGTTAAATGATTGTGAAAACAATCTGCAGTCTTGCAGGGGGAATCAGTAGTGGACTGGACAGGTCAGATTTCACTCTAAACGGCGAGCGTTTCGTAACCTGGAAAGCTGCCATCAGCTGCATGCTGTGCATTAAAATTACTTCTTTCTGTCATTTTAGATTTCCATCTGTGCATGAGAGCATTTTTAAAGTTTGAGATAAAATAACTGAATTCCTTTCAACTCCATTTACAGTGTTTATCTTCCAAATGGGAATGATTGTGTTTACCAAAATAACCACTCCCAAGCTGATAATGACCATCACAAGGCAGATGAAAGTTCTGGGATGATTTTTCTCTTATTTATTTATTTATTTATTTATTTATTTAGGATGATGGAACTTAAAACTGAAAATGACAAGCTCTGACAAACTTACTAATCATTGGAAATTTGGGTTTCTTTTGGCAGGACGGAGGACAGTTTGTGATTTATCCTTTTTGATGACTTCAGCAGTACATTGTTGTTTGTGACATGCTTTTAGGGGAAAAATGAATCTTTTCCTCCAGTACTGTTATACTGGCCTAAATAAAGTTGCCAAAATGAAGTCACTGGAGCGGTTCCTCCCAACAATATTGCCCTTGGGCTAGTGCTTTTTCATGGCTGACTGACTGTTTGTAATCATCTCCCTCATGAGAATCAGAGGACTAATTTAACACAGCTGTAATGGACGTAAATGTCAATTACACAACCACATGTTGTGCCAAAGCTGTTTTTATGAGTATGCTGTATGATGAAGTTGGATATATTAGCACGACAAGAATGGACACACCCAGCTGTCAAAACTCACCATCGATTATGAAACGCAAGAGGTTCTCCTTAAAATGTCCTTTGGCACTGAATGAAAAAAAAAAACACTTCTATATATCTGGTCAAGAATGTAAAAGTAATTTGCCTTGTTCTTTACAGGCCAGACCCAAAGGTGAAGGGCTGACACCCTACCAGGGGAAGAAGAGATGCTTTGGAGAGTACAAGTGCCCCAAGTGTAAGAGGAAGTGGATGAGTGGCAACTCCTGGGCCAACATGGGCCAAGAATGTATCAAATGCCACATCAACGTCTATCCACACAAACAGGTACTTCAGCCTACAGTGTGACGCTCACTTTCTGAGATTTTCCAGTTAAGTTTTAAAGCGAAAAACATTACTCATGCACTTTGTTTAAGTGGTAGATTGAACCGTCACAACCAAAGTTAACAGAGTCCAGGCTCTGGTTTGCGTGGCTGTGTATAGTCTTGAGGATATTCCAGATGGGCTCATTAAAATAAAATAAAAATCATACCACTAACAACTGCTTTTTGCCTCTATGGTAATAAACCAGCACTGAATAAACTAATTACATTTCCTGACTGATAAAAGTTTGGGATTATTTACTGAATGTCATCAAATCTTTAAACAAATATTTCTTTATTAATGGCTCACAGACACAAAGTAACTCCGGGGTAATTGAGGATTACAGAGATTCCTCTCAGATTCAATAACACGAAAAAGTGAAATCATATTCACCAAGATGCTGTGGAGAATTTTTCCAAACAGCGAACTATCAGAGGGTATTAACGTGCTGGTGAGCTGTCTGTTCGGCTTAACCTCGAAAATGTTCCTTATAGCCTGTTGACTAAAGAGGTGGATCGCCTGAGAAAGAATCCACCGTGTTTTCTTCAGCTAGAGATATATTTATCCTCAACACTTCATCTTTTAATATTTATGCTTTTCCACATTCTTCCAATTCCACTTCCTGAAATAAAATTAGGATTACTGCTTGAGGCCCCCGCTCTGTCTCCGAATACCACAGCTGACCATACTCCACTCTGTTAATGCTTACATGAAATGAAGCAGGAAAGAGACGCTGCTCGACAAATTTACCCTAAATGTCTGGCAAGGAGTCTCAACATTCCCAGACTATGGAAAGTTAATGCAATAATTAATTCCAAATATTTTGTTTACGCACTTGCATCTTCACCAGTGTGACATCTTAACCAAGAATATTAACTGTTCTCTCTAAAAAGCAGGAGTGGAAGACTGTTTTCACATTGCCAGTACTTTAGTATTTCTCACTGAAAGCCGTTTTGTTCCATGAAGTCCACTGGTGAGAAAAGCTCTCTCTTCTCTGTCTTGTGGCAAAGCTGCACACAGGCAAGCAAATTCCCTGCATTTGCAATGTCACCCACTTAACATATTTCCCCCCGTCAGCATTTGAAATGGACCGCTAACCTCTGTGTCCTCGAGTATCAAAGAGCACAGCCTCTCAGCACGGCTCCCTCTCGCCCAGAGTGTTCCCATAAATGAACTGAATATGTATTTTCCAATCTCGTCCATGTGTATAAAATATTTGTCCCTCTTAGCTGGGAAATATATTTCTTGCACGCCCAGTGCGCTTGGTTCAAGCCAAGGGCATAATTTCCACTGGGGACGATGACATGCCCCCCTTACTTTTCAAAATCTAATTTGTGCCTCCCCACTTATGCAGTTTAAGTTTGATTTACTCACTAAAAGTTCAGAGTAGATAAAAATTTCACGGACGCCTTCAGTTGTTACCATGTGCTCATTATTAAGGCCTCGGTCACACCAGTATTTAAAAAAGCCATGTTTGAGTGGATATAAATCTGTGTTAAGTTTCTGAACTGAGTTTAACTTTGCTGAAATTTTCTCTCATGAATTTTCCCCATTGATCAATAGCAAGCTGTTACGACAGTGCTGACCTTTTAGGGAAGAGTGCGCCCAAAATGGAGGAAGCTAACGTAGCTTATTAGCTGTTCCTTCATCCATATTTCTTTAACCCTCCTCTGGCAGAGTATACACAGCTCCACAAAAGCACAAGACAGGGGTTCATGGAACAAATACGGTTTTTGAACAAACTGTGTGAACTTATATTACACCTTTAGTAACAGAGCTAACAAACATGCTAGCTGACAGTTGAAGCTAGCTAGATACAATTAGCAAACTGCAACTGACTAGGGCAAGGAATTTCCTGACTTGTGAGCAGTGTGTTTTTGGCTTTTTTTGTTTGGCCCTAGTTTCGCTTCTCAGGCTACATAAACGCTGCTATAACCTTGCGCTCATGATTTAAAAACTATACCTCCTCTGCATGTTTTTGAGAGAAAAACTGACAGGATTGACATTGACACGGTTAAGAACCCTGAACTACATTGTGTCCCCAAAACTTAAGCCTACATCCTTGAGTCAAACAAACCTAGAATTTTTTTTTCATCTGCTTCCTGCCTCTGTGCCAAATACACATACCAAAGAAGGTTGTACCTTATTGATCGCTGCAGGGAAAAATTCTCGCCAGACTGTAGCTACAGAGCAGGCTCCCTTTAGCTTGAGTTAGTTGCTCAAGGACACTTCAGCAGGAAAGCTGCCTGCAGCAGGGGGCTTGAACCCAGCTCCCTCAAACCGCTGAGGGGACCCCATAAAATATGCATCAGATTTTCCAGCTTTCCTCAAGGACCTAATGTCTTTGACGCACCGATAGTAAAGTCTCGATACTTCCTGGCAGACTCATTAGTGGACGACTGAAATATCTCCTTGTAGTGACCCACAGTAACCTGCTTTCCTTTAGTTATACCACTTGGAATAAATAGCAGTTTTGTAAAAAAGCTCTAATAAGAAAAGAACAATAGATGAGAAATAAAATTTTCCAGACGAATTGTTAAAATAACCTCCAAACGTGCTGGCCCCAGTAGATTCCCTTTGTCCTCAATAATGAAAGCCATTGCCGTAGCAGTTTGGTGATATTTCCATACAGGTCATCATGATCAAATGCATACTGGATCTTTTTCTTTAATACCAGGTTGTTAAAGTGCACAGCAAGTTTCCAGAGCAGATGGTGCGTTGCCATATCTCTGCAGCTAATTGTGTTTAGTACACGTCTGGTCTGTGAAAAATAAGGGAGTAATGTTGGAGGCCAGTAGTTAGGCATATAGCTCTGGTGCCAAAGAAACTGCTTGCAAAAACTGTGTGTGTGCTGCTTTCTTCAGCATTTAGTGTGACTCATTACTGGTCCTTCGTTTCTATCCACAGCGCCCTTTAGAGAAGCCGGATGGCCTGGACGTTTCTGACCAGAGTAAGGAGCACCCGCAACACCTGTGTGAGAAATGTAAAGTCTTGGGCTACTACTGCCGCCGTGTGCAATAATCATCTTCTCAGAGTCAGAGAGCAACTTTTGTGTCCCAAGTCCTATTGCTCATCCTCCATCAAGGCTGTTAACTTCTGATCTGCCCAGTTCACACCCAGGTTTCCCTCATCCCTGTTCCGCACACAGCATGACGTCCTTTCCTCCTCACGTCTTCCCCACTGTCATTTGGCAGCCTCAAATGTAGACGGTAGCTCTAATCCTCCCTTCTCTTGATGCCTTCCTTCTCCACCACAGCAAATAAACCTGCTCAAGCCACCAGTGGAACACAGATATTAGTCACTATGCCTTTTTTTCAAAAACAGTATTGAAGATTACATCCAGGAATGAGAGGAACATGGTAACTTAGGATCAATCTCAATCTTTCGAAGTGCTCTTCATCAGTAGCAAAAACTTGCCAAAATCAGTGACTTTTCTATGTCTCATGTATCAGAAACCGCATAACCCCACTGATCCAACTCGATGTTTAACAACAGCTAATCGTTGTAGTGATGAATTAGCACCAGACATGTATTTCACTGGTGTCACTGACAGTATTGGTCTCAATAGATTACCTCACCTTGGGGTTTGTTGGCTTCGTGTTTACAGAGATCTGCCTTTCATTTCCCTGCCAAATGAAGTGTGTGCTAATGTGATGAACATTTAACCCGGGCCTCTCACAGTGGTTTAGTGTATAGGAGGCCTTTGATGTCTTGCCGTATTAGGGTCAACAGCACATCTTATTAACTGTGAATTAACTGAGGGATAATGTGCCATACATCCCTAGCTTACATTTGGCCTATTTATTTTCTTGTTGTCTAGTGTGCAATTTGAATTTTAACTGGGACATAAATAAATGTTTTTGTATGTTTGTATATCACATTATTGTGTAACTGCTTCCACGTGTCTTTAGAAACTACTGTAGGTTCAGCTGCATAGAGTCGCTCCTCGTCTAGATTTAGTGCGTTGCTAACAGATAAGGTTTCAGCCATCCTCCCGAATGTTTTTGTAGCCACACAAATTCTCAATTATCTATAGTGTTAGATAGGCACAGATGTCATATAGGTAAGTTGTGCTCATTTCAAATCGCAAGAAGGTCAACTGAGAAGGAGCGGTAGGAAAAAGAGTAGTTTCAGTAACAATAATCTTGCCATCCGCACAGTTTATTGTCAGTGCTGAATATTCTTTTTTTTTTTTAAAGCAAAATTGAGAAAAATGAACTGCTTGCCATGATTTAATTTGCGTTATGGAACATGATTTTAGGCTGTCCACATGTAAAACGTGATTAGGTTTTAACCAGAAGTTAATAAAATACAAAGGAGATGTTTGTTTGAAAGAGACTGAGAAAGACATTTAAGATCACATCTTTAGATCAAATTGATGCCTGGCAGCCTTAGTGGAGTCAGTGGAGCTAAATGGAAACTTTTCCAAGGGCTTGCACCCTATGAAACTATGTCCAGCAGCTGATTGCAGGGTAAAGAGTGTCCAGAGGGAGGTGAAGCTTTGGAGAACTGCAGTGATTTTCAGGTTGGTTGAGAAAAACAAAAGGATTTATTATGAAAAGGGCTGATTTGTGATGTGGTGACGCTGAAGATTCAAGGATATATTGAAAGTGGTGATGAATTAAGTTTACTCTTACATTCATTGTTAAGGGGCCTACAATTGTAAACCAATGTCTTTAAAGAAAGAGAAGTATACATCCTGTTTACATAGCTCACTGTGCAGACCTAACGCACTACAGAGGAAATTAATGTAGTTTGGACTTACAGAAGCCTGCCTTTAAAGGAACCTTGTTATAGGAATTGTGAACTATTTTATATGTACTGTATTTCTAGCCTTACAAAAGCTGGTTGACTATATTTTATACTGTAACATACTGTATGTGCCTTAAAAAGATTTCAATCATTCTGAAGTATCAAGACTCAGAGGCCATTTGAAATTAGGAAAAGACATATGGGGATAGGCTCAGAGCTGGAGCAGTATATGTGCATGTGGTAACTGCGGAGTATAAAAAGTTTAATGCAGGTTCAAGATGTGACAAAGGACAAGAAAATGACACTGTTCCCCTATTCGCAGTTTGAACTGGCATAGTGGGTGTTCGCTTCAACACGGTTTGCTGAGTTGGAGGCACAGGCTGAACCAGCATTTCCAGCTGGCAATAACAATCCTCCTGTGGTCTGTTGTCATGGAATATCAACAAAGATGTTATTTCTTAGTCGATCCTCACAACAGAACGAAGTCGCACATGAAACTGTGGACCTCACTCTTTGTTTTTTCTATCCATTGTAGTGATGTTTATCCAAGGAACCGTGGGTTTTGTCAAGAAATATACATGGTCACTTGCCTTGGTGGGAGAGTTTGCAGTGGCTGATAATGGTACCTTACAGTTTTGGGAAACGAGCATTTAGCTTAGACTCCATCTCCATAGTTAAAGGGGCACCTCAACGATTTAGCATTGACGTTCCACAAAGCTTCCAAGACGCACTAAAGTCTAAATCAACACAGCAGAGTTTCAGATATGGCTCAAGCTCCAAAAACGCTTGGATCCTTCATTTCCCATAATTCCGCTCAATAGCATCTTTCCCTACCTGGTAAATGCCCACATCTTTAAAACTCCACACTCCACCTTTTGGTAAAGCAGGCTTTTTGCAAAAAATGTGTCTCCACACCCCAAGCTGAAATGTCCCTGGTGACATCACTATGACATCATCAGGGTTATTTTCTCAGACTCGACAAAGCTCCTCGAGAGCCACACGAGACATTATACAGCTGTTTTCACCGTCTGAGTAGTACTCCCTCTGACTAGTGAACTGAACTTCATGAGTAAAATTGTTGAGTGCCCCTTTAAAAGAAGGAATTGGAAGTTATACATATTATCACAAGCTAAAGACTTAATCCGAATGAAAGGTTCCCCGCAACCGCTGGGAACAATATCCATATCCATCCATATTTTTTATTGTTAACACCGTCGTCTTTCTCTCGCTTTGTGTGATGAGACTTACCTAACAGGTCTTCACATCTGAACCTTATTGTCCACATCACCCCATGTGGCTGTAGTGAGAGGAATAGATACCAATGATGCCTTATGAACTAACCTCATAAACAAGTACAGATGTTATTGTGATTCACAGAGTTCTGGTAAAAAAAAAAAAAAAAAAAAACAGATGAAAAATAAGCAGAGAGAAATCCTGTTGGAGAGTTTGATTCCGCCCAGAGACATGTTATGAGGAGGCCATTTTAAATGGCAAATGAAGAGCCAATGGAAGCAGCTGATGTGATGCATTTGGAAAAAAAAAAAAGAGAAATCACTGCTTTCAGACATAGTGTCTTGAATTACATATACTTGACTTTTCTAGAACCTTTTCAGTTCAAATTTGTTATTTTCTATGAATGAGATGTGTATTTTGGAACTTTAATAGATGTTGAAAATTTTAAAGCAATCTGCAAAAACTCAAGAGTTATTTCCCTGACAAAGATAGACTGTTTTATGTATATATTTGATGGCCATCATTTTCAAGGATAGTAGCTCTTTTGAAGTGTTATGCAATATTGAAGCTTTTTTTGTGTGTGTGTGAAGAAGGGCCTATTGCTGAGAAATAAACAAAGCTGGGAGTTAGTTTTTTTTTTTTTGGTTCTTTTCTTTATGTTTTACAATAATCTGAGGGGTTATCCTGCAGAAATATTTATGGAAAGATTTTTTGTGTAAACACTTTTTGTATAGAATATGCAACAAAGTTATACTAAGAAGGAAATATTGATGTATGCATAGAATATTATTAAGGAAAAAAAAAGCTGGTACATAATTAATACCCTTTCTCAATTATAAGCCATTGTATTTTTGTGTTTTGTTTAATGATGTTATCAGTGTTGAATTACCCACAATGTTATTCAGTTGCTATTTGTAACTAATTGTGAGCTGCCATTTACATCCATACAGTCGCATGTATTCATTTTGTAAACAGTAACTACAATATTATGAAGATATATTGTGTTAACATGCAGAAATCTTTTTTTTTTTTCATAATTAGTGATGGATACTCACCACTGTATAAGCACGTTAAAACTGTGAGTTTGTAGTTTGCTTAAAGCAGCAATGACAAGAAACTATTATAAAATGTTAGTGTTAGTAGTAGTTTAGGGAGTGTATACTTTTGTCAAGAAAGCGTGTGTGACAAAGAACTATTTTAGAGTTTGCATGTGCATGTGTTTGGTTTTGAATGAAATATTATTTTGTGCAATGTATACTTATTTAAATACTCTACGGTAGTTTGCTTCAGTACATATTGTTTTTAACATTATCAGCAACTTCTGATTGTTATTAGTCGTAAAGTATTTCATTTACCGCTAGCGTAGCCTCTACGAATAATACATATTTACTGAATGTAATGTGTTAACACTTACGTGGTCAATTTGGGATGTTATGTTTGTATTCTTTACTGTCTGTATCACTTGAGATGTTTGTAATGCAGTATTGCAATAATGTAATATTTTAATTGGACAGAACACAGGCGTGAGGTTGGGAAGACAACGATTTTGGGAAACAAGGACAGTCATGGTTTAGAGAGTAGACCGCGGGTCTGTTTTTCATGTCCATGAAACGGCATTCCAAAATGTGCCTTATTTGTTAGTTGGGAAAACATGTTAGTGCTATAGAGCTGTCGAGAGTTTGATGAATAAAAGTCATATTGAATTAGCGCTGCTTGGATTGTGTGGTTTCATTTGTTCGGATCCTGTGCTGAATTGTTACCAGTAACTGGGAGGTGTTCACTCTGGAGATTTATTTCAGCCAAAAGCAACACATTGTTTTCTGAGAGCTCCTGTCCGTATAATATTCATCATAGAGAGTATATTAGTATATGTTTCCATCATCACTCTGTACTGTCTTTGAGTGCAAGCTTGAAGACTTACACAAGCGTACAGATTATGATAAAAAAGTTTTAATGGATTATTCATGGTTGTTGTGTAATGCAAAAGAGGTAGGGACTTTCCCCCCCCCACTTTTCGTGGAAGCGCTGAAAGATAACACACACGTCGAGCAGACTGGACTTGATTTCAACACTTCGAGTCAAACTGTGGATGCGAAAACCAAAACAGACATGGGTGTTGTGGGATAAATGTACATTTACATGACATTTACAGCAGAAGAACCAGCTTGTACCAGTTGTAAAGATGTCATTGTTTTGCATGTGTATTAAACATTGGCCACGGCACCGCCGTCTTTCGAGCCAAGTTTCCATGCACAATATTGGACATGCATTCCAAATAACTAAAACTTAACCAGAGGGTGGGGACCCAAATTATATCAAGTTTGTTACAACATCTCTAGCTCAAACAGAGTGAGACCTGCAAAGTCTCTATAGCAACAATGTAATCTGAGAATTCAAACACGGTGGAAGGTCAGTGCGCATATGGTTTCATTTAGGGGCAAGAGCTGCTTTTTCACGTCGCTTCATTATTTACTTTCATAAAGTATTAGCTCGATAAGCAGCACCACCCAGTCTCTGGCTTTGAGACATGTCCTGGCCTTCTTTTCTCTCTCTCCCTCTCCTCCATAACACTCTGTGTTTCAAATAAAGAGGCAATGAAGGAAGAGCAGCCCACATACAAGCTAAAGACATTTTCAGGTTTCTCCGTGCTTCCAGAGGATTAAATCGTCTGTGTCCAGTTAGTCTCTGGCCCACAGGTCTAACATTTCAACTGCTTTCATGTGATATTTCAGCTCTGCTGTAGGTGGATGTCACATGATGTCACATCCTGCTCTGATGGACAGGAAGTCAGTCGTGCTGGAGAACTGGTGTCTAAAAAAAGCAGCTGGATCATTTCCAGGAAGGTTTAAAACCAGCAGGGTTGGTGGCACATGAGAGCAAATGTCCTGTACTGAGACCAGAGCTGGTAAAATCTGAAAATGGTCATTTATTTGGCAGTAAACGGAGAGTAATCTTCTGGGTCAAGTTAAAACTTAGAAAACCAAGAGATCTGTAATAATCTAAACTAATAACTAATAATATAAACATTTCATACACGATTTTGAGCCCGAAATCATAATCAACAGGAGAAATTTCAGATTTTAGGGAAGCACAGGATCATCAGTGATCAGCTCCTCTTTGAAAGTATCGTGGATAAGGGAGGAAAGATAGAGTAAATACCAAATAGCTGCGTCCTGAGTCATTTGACAGAAGTCCTCATGTAATCGTAAGTGTTATTTGATCTCCCCACAGTCGGCGATGACGATCTTCTTGATCACACCGCCATCATGTAAACCAAAGGATTCCATCTTGATGACCACATCCATACCTTCCTTCACCTGCCCGAACACCACGTGTTTACCGTCGAGCCTGTCAAAACAGAGACGTCGTCAGCAAAGTTGATTTCAACGAATGGCAGAGCTCCGAAAACAAAAAGCTCTACAAAGTATTTACCATTCAGTTTTAGTTGTACAAATGAAGAACTGGGAGCCGTTGGTGTTTGGCCCTGAGTTCGCCATGGAAAGAGTTCCTGCAAGGATCGAAAAGCCAACAAGTAACTCAATTAAATGTGATGCAGTCAACAAGATCTTGAGCTCTTTTTACCACTGATTCAACAACATTTAGGCATGACTGTGGCAAAAAAAGAAGAAGCATGACACGAGTTAGTAACTGGGTTAGGAAAAGGCCTGCGTCTCTTTTCTGAACATGATGTAAACTGGGATTATGCAACACTTTAAAATGAAGCACCAAATAATCAGCATGTGGATTAAGTTTATTGAAGAACAGAGTTATTTTGATTAGTGCATGTTGACTCACTAAAAAGTAGGTCATTCACCTGGGGATTGCAAAACCCATATAGGCAGGAGTTTTAGAGCTGCATGAGATTAGGCACTGCCATCTAGTGGAGAGGCAGCTATATTAAAATACAGATATAAATCTGACCAATATCACAAGCTGGGACAGAGGTATGCATGTCATTTTACAAACAAGATAGGAGCTTTGAATTAGAATTATCATATATTAGTTACTCTGTTGACTACTTTTTTAATTGTTTGGTCTTCGAAATGTCAGAAAATGGTGAAAATGTTTGAAATCCCCACATCTGAAATACTACAACTAGAGAATATTTGACATTTTTGCTTGGAAAAAAAAGATTGATTCACTTTCTGTCTACCTGCTGTGCAATTAATTGGAAAATTAGTTGGAAAAACTGTTGTCACCTAATTAAAACACTTCAATTAGACCAAGGATCCAAACAAAACGCTGGGCAAAGTAACAAACATGCATAGAGATAAAGTAGTCCAGTAACTGTGTAAGTGAAGCTGTAGAGATCTACCTGGACCAGTGTGTTTTAATTTGAAGTTTTCATCTGTGAACGTCTTCCCATATATAGATTTCCCTCCTGTGCCGTTATGCTTAGTAAAATCTCCACCCTGTAACAGAAAACACACCCCATCAATACAGAACATGGCCAACACTTGGACACTGTCCTCACTGTGAATCTTACCTGACACATGAACTCAGGTATGACCCTGTGAAACACACATCCCTTGTATCCAAAGCCATGTTCCCCTGTGCACAACGCTCTGAAGTTCTCTGTTAAAACACACCTATATTTTTATTAGTGACAGCTCAAGTAGAGATCAGTTAAAGAGTTCCTCAAATCATTTACCTCTGATATTCAGCATTTCTTGAATGGACATGGTTAAACATACCTGCAGTCTTTGGCACGACATCTGCATTCAACTGCAAGACAATACAAATCACATTCAAATGCGCTGCACTCCTCACATATCAGACCACTGTGAGATACGCTGCTGCTCAGACCAAGGTCTTCTGGAGCGGCTAGCTAGCTACCTCAATGATTATCCTTCCCAGAGGCTCACTGTCGGCCTCCACGTCCAGGAACACGACTGGGTTCTTGGCGGGACCGGAGGACAACAGCCTCGCAGCGGCGATGCCCAGAGAGCTGTATCTCACGCGTTTTTGTATTTGTAACATCGCTGCTCTGCTGACCGGCTGAGCAGGACCAGCAGGCCATGAGTGCTGCTGGTGCTGTTTACGTTTGACGTCACTCAGACGCAGCCCATACGTGAGTGGAACAAACAGCGACACCGCGTGGCAGGTTCAGGAAGTGATGTCAGACGAGGTCCGCCTTCTTTCCAGGTGTTAATGATGTAGTTTCACGGGTGGTAAAAATTTTAACCGTGGGTGACGAGGTAACAACTCAATACATATAATTTTTAAAACTTATTTATACACTCTTTGAGTAATTTTTTAAATCATCTTGAGTGATATTTTACATAACTCCACAATATAAATGAAATTAACTTAGATAAGATGGAGATGATGCAGTTATTTATTTAGATTTCCTCTCAGCTTCTATAGAAATGGAACGTTTTTTTACAAAGCTCCTTTCTGTCAGTCATATTTATATTTCAAGGAGCGGGTTCTAAACCACAAAGAGGTGCATAGTTAAACTGAAACTGAAAACTAAATACCCTAATCATAATCTACTTATCATCATCAGATGCTGTAAATGTTCCTGCCTTGTACAAGTGTTTTTAATCACTTTATCATCACATCATTAGTATTGTTATCTCAGGTACACTGGATTCGTTCAGCCACAGAAGACGGGATATAAGCTCATGTTTTGTTCGACTGGAACACTTAAAGCCCCTTGGATCAATCACAAAATTGCTCAGAGGCCCACAGTAATTTTTACAGCTTCAATCTGTGGCTGTATTAAATAATTGAAAAGGAAAAGCTGCTTATTATTTGCCACAGTAATTGAATCAGTCTGCTTTCTTTCAGTGTGTGCTTACATTTCACAACGCGCTTTTACTAATAGGTTATTAATTAACTAATTATTAAAGTGGTTGAAATGGACCGTTTGACATTGTGACCTGTCATGGTAGGAAAAGTACAAGTGATACAAGTAACATTAAGGGCAACAAAAGGACCCTGAAATTCTTCCATCTTTAATTTTATTATGTACACCTATGCTGTTTTACTGGGATGTCCATGAAAAAGGCCCAGTGATTATCCTTTGCTATTCCAGCCTGTAAAAACATGTGTGATGATTTTTAAATTACATTGCAAGTTAAATAGCATATATATAATATGTAATAACTTATTACGTATATGTATGTCAAAAGACGCGGAGGCCATTAATTGTGTTTCATCTGAATACATATTTATTAGATAAATATTAGGATGTCACGTCATCTAACTACATACAGATTTGCAAGACTAAAAATCACAATGTTTTTCTGACCAGTTTAGAATATGAAATGATTGTACATAGAATGTACAAAACCAAAGAGACAACTGCCACCTGTTGTGCCAATCACTTCAGATTGTACCTTATAGCATATTTTGCCAAATTGCATAAAAATTATAAATTTGACAAAAAAAATTTCTTTTTTACAAACTGTAAATTTGGAAACAACCCTTAAGAGCCACTCAGAGCTCAATGTCTCCAAGTCCCAATTATACCTCAAAAGGTTTTAATAATTTTGTAGCACCTTTATAAAGTACACAGGTAATAGAGAAATACACAGAAGTTTAATATTACACAAAGGAAAAATGTCTTCTTTTTTTTCTTGGAAACCCCACGTGGAGGGGCACATAAAGTATCTTACATAAATGAACAGGCGTGGTTAGAGAGGTCTGCACAGACGCAATCAAACACATTTTCCCAATTCAATGTCTGACAGGAGGATGCAAGCTTTACAAATTCTAAATACACTATGCACATTCCCCCTGGAGAAAATGAATACATTTCTGTTAACGTGTCTCTATTTGTCATTTACATTATATACACGTATTCCTTACATCCCCAACCCCCAACCCTCTGCCAAAACCTGTCCTTGTAATGCAGGTAGGAGGGCTCTCACCCCAAATTTCATTTTACAATATTAATTGCATTCTCTGTCAAATCCTCAACTCGTCTGCAATCAGACAGTAAAATTTGTGTCGCTCGAATTACTCGATGTGATTTTGTGAAAGGTTACAGTTACACACTGTGTAGGGAAATAAAACATCCCAATGCGGCAGTGCATTGTCTTTAACAAACATATAAACAAACACAAACGACATCTGATCCTTCAACGGTGATATATGCAGGTGATTTGATCAACTCTGAAGACCAGTAAAGCCATATTTGGTTCTTCACACAGATAATAAATCTCAAATGGGGGAATTTTTATCCAACAGTGTACAGTATATTTTTAATTCATTGACGTTACTGCATTAAACTGTGTAAACCAAATTATACCTGTCGTAAAAAAAACAAACAAACAAACAAAAAAAAACACTGGACAAAAATAATAACTTAAAACTTGAAACAATATAAAATGTGATGAAAATACACAAGTATGGTTATCAAAAGCTCATTATCAGGCCTCAAAACAATCCAGAGGACATTTTGCACATTCTCACTTTAAATAAAGAGGACGAGGTCACTTGTTCCAATAATATTAAACAAATCATTTTTGGAGAAATTTGGACCTCTGAGCCGTGATCTTTCAGACAGAAAAGAACAGCTCATTTTTGTATATACACATATGAAATAAAAACAAAATAGAACTCACAACTTGCCTGCTGAATAATTCAAATATTCCTTTTTGCTGATGCATTGTCACAGGGTAATGGAAAAACTGTACACAATACACAGGTACTCAATACAAGGCCAGTGAGAGTGCATTTGGATCAATTTGTTACAATATTGGACTGGTTATAAGGAATTCTGTGTGTGTCTGTGAGTGTGCGTGAATAGTCCTTAACAGACATACAGTACCATGTAGTTGCAGTAATAGATAGGTACAGTACTGTACAGTCACAAAGTATTCACAAAGGGTATATACAACAGCTCTGGAAACACTGTTGGATCATGCAGGATGTTTTTTTTTTTTTTCCCAAAAAGATGCAGTTCAACAGTAACAAAACGACAAAAGGAAAGATCAGTACAATCACGCAGACGTTTCTATAAAATACAGTGATTTAAAATGTTCTGTAGACGTCTGTAGGATGTTGAAATCCTGCTCTTACACCAACAAAATATCCAGGCCCAAAACCCTTACAAAAAGCATAGGACAACTTTGGTGATGTGTATCTGATTAATTTCAATGTGGGACGAAGATAAAACACATTAAAAAAAAAAAAAAAGATTCATTTGAAATAAAATAATAAATATAAAGATGAGAGAAAATTAAAATGATTTCATCAAGCACATTGAGGCTGGACAAAGACAACAGGAGCCATTGGCACACATGCACTTGTGAAGAAAAATGGTGCTGATTTGATTTGATGACTGACAGACTGGGAGGAGAAAAAGAACCGAGACGCCTCTTAAAGGGGATGGTTTTCTCTTTCTGCCATTCCATATTTTTCTTACCTCCTCTGTCTCAAACTTTCCCTCCCCACTGTCTTTCACATACGCTCGCAGGCAAACAAAGGGGAGCACGTAAACACAAATACGTATATACACACACCGACACACTCACACACACACTATGTTGCACAATGTGCGTTCTTTTCCTCTGTTGACACTGGAGGATATTTTAGCTTGTCCTTTCAGTGCTCTGATTCTGATGAGTTCCAGTTATTCAGCTGTCACACACACACACACACACACACACACACACACACACACACACACACACACACACACACTAGGAAGGCTGGGGGTCAAAGGGCATGGCATGTGCCAAAGTTTTGGAAGAACAAATTTCAAACAGGATAAAAACACTCTTACAAGACAATGTTTTTCCCACGGGCTTATCTTTTTTCACAAAAGGAAAATTAGAATAAAAAAAAACAAAGCTACAACACTTTTCCTGGAGCCTACTAAGGCTCCGGTCTCCTCTGTGTTGTTACACATGATGATTATAGCTGCACAGTTTTCAGTTGAAAATATCATATATGTACAGGGGTTAAAGTGGGCCGGGACGATCCCAAACAGCGTTCCGTCACCTTCGATTAATAAGTAAATAAATCTGATTGGCAGTTTCATACATGATGGTGTCAAGCGAGTTCATTTTTCGTGTGCTGCAGCCTGGTGCCATCGAGATACTCACTCAACGAATCAGAACGTAATGTCACCCCACGCTTAACGTACATCCCTTTTCCTTCAGCGGATGATTTTGATTTCCCTGCCCCTCTTCATTCTGGCCATCGACTATTTTTTTTAGAAACAGCATCACTGCTGTTTGTGATTATGTTCAATAGGTACTTTAAAAAGCTTGACCCTATGAATCGATGGGGTTATCGTAAAGATCATCTCTATGTGTGATTAAAAAAGAGCAGAGGAGCAGAACTGCTTGTTGACCGACATGGAGAAATTTGCTTCTGGTGTAATCTGCCAGGCTACTGTCTGCACGAGAACTGCCGTATCGTGGTGCTCTGTCTGAACCCACCATCATGCATGCATAAGTAACACAACCACAAGTTTATGGTGGTTGTGTTATTTATCGCCAGCATTTAGTCATTTTTCCCTGCTGCATCGCTACACCAGCTCTCAGGGTTCCCCCACCTGCCAAACCCCACTTTAACCCCTGTATATATATATATTTACACGCATATATGTATATGTATCACTTTAGTGCCCGCCAAAATGGCTGTAAATGGCGTGTTTTGAGTCAGAGGCGGTGGAACTGGTGTTTGGAATCTTTACAGGAGGAAAAAGGGAGATCGAGGACCAGTGGCATTCCTGCTTTCTCCCGTGGAGTTCCCAAACAGGGGCCTGTTTTTAAACGGGCTCCTACGCCACACATTATCTGCTGAGAGACTAGGAAGCTGCTTGAAGTGTCGATAGGAGGTCGGTGAAGTGTCTGTGGACGGACAGTCAAACACATCACCACTCCTGTAGGCGCAGGAGGGTTCGTAGGGGAGGCGAAGGGCTAGTTGTTCTCAAAGAGGGAGAGAAGGTCGTCATTGCTGTTGGCGGGAAGGTCGGGAGGGTCCAGGTATGAAAGTAAGTCATCTGGGTTGGCTAGCTCTGGAAGCAGCTGTGGATAAAAAGCAGGAAGAAAGAATGAGTTAAATTGCCTGAAAACATATTTATCTTTCTGACATTGGATGACTTTGAATCACGCTCAAGTGTCTGTTTTGACACTAGTGTAGACAGAAACACAGCTAAGACTGCTCAGAAGCAGCTTGAGAGTCACAAACAGAGCACACAGCACAGAAATGAGAGCGGCTGCAGCAGACAATGTTAGCTGTTAACAGGTAGCTCATGGCGCACAAAGCCGACACACTTACATCCAGGGAGGGTTCAGGCATATCCTGGGCTCCCTGACCCATCTGCCCATCTGAGGCGGGGTTAAAGTTCAGATCGCTGTGGGGGTGACTGTTCTGCCCAGGAGGCTGAGGCTGCGGCTGAGGCTGCGACTGGCGAGGCGGCTGCGATGACTGGCCACTGTGATGCAAGGGCTGCCCTGACTGGCCACTGTGATGCAAGGGCGGCCCTGTTTGGCTGCCAGGGTGGGGAGACGCATGCAAGCTCTGCTGCATGGAGTTATGGGACTGATCGGGATGGGACATCTGCAAGGTGCAGAGAGGGAGACAGAGGGCGAGAGATAGAAATGGAGAGTGAAAAATAAGGAGGAAGAAAAAGTGAGAGAGAATCAGAGAGGAAAGGAGAGAGTGTTAAGGGAGGCGAGGGGGGAAATGTGGGTGTGTGTGTGTGTGTGTGTTGCGTGGGAAGAAGGAGAGGAAAAGCGAAATGAGTTCCAGCGTGAATAATATGGAACAGGCCTTCTAAATGGAAGCTGTGATCAGCAGACATGTACAGCTGCAACATTATACGGTGACATGAGCATGTGAGCATGACTGAGCACACATGCTGGCTAGAGGCACAGGCTGCACCTTGTTCAGATAACAAATCTGAGCCTCCTCTTTTTTTCAGTATGGCTCAGATTGTCTGGAGATTTTCTTCTAAAAACTAAGGTAACAAATTATGTTACGGGACAAAATAACTTAGCAGAAGATAAATAAGAGACATAAAACTTAAAAGTCAGAGTAAACACAATCCTAATTTAAAGCAACTAGATTGTATAGTGATTAGTTGGTCCCATAAACAAACTTTATTTGTATAACGGCGTGCAGCAAAGCAAGCAGCCCTTTAAGTTGATCCCACTTACTGCATCGTTCATGCCGTGGTTAAGGGGCTTGTCCTGGCAGAGGAGGCCACCAGGTCCATCTGGGGGGTGAGAGAGCTGGGGGCCATGGATGAAGTCATTCATAGGGGGGCCTCCACCACCTCCACCTCCTCCAACTCCACCACCAGAGGGGTTCCCGTGGGGGAAGTCAAAGTTCCCTTGGCTGTGGTAACTGTTGCCTTGAGGGACAAAACAACAAACACTTTTTGGCAAAAGGTTCGGCCTCGCAGATGTGTTTGATGAATCCTTGCCGTTGCAAAAAGTTACCTTTTCAAAGTGGTTACATAAAGGGATACACATGTTCCACTTTTTTTTGTGTTATGAAACATTTATCAGAGCAATGGGCTGACAACATTTTAAAACAGATTCGGCATAAAACTCTCCTCCAGGCTGTTTCTTTGTTTAATGCACTAGAGACACATCAATGGTTCCTGTTGTAAAATGCAAAACAGCTCACTTTTCGAACAAATGAGCTGACTATCCTGTTATTTATCTACACAGCAGGATCCTGGCTGCTTTTTATTACCTGCTCCTGGGTAATCTCCCCCGTTGCCACTAGTATGCTGACCAGGGTGTTGGGGGTAGGGACTGGGACCATGTCCGGGCCCAGGACCTGGCCCTGGTCCAGGTCCTAGCTGGGCGATCATGTCCATCACATTGGGCATGGTCATCTGACTGGGGCTCATGGTCTTAAAGCGCTTGGCCAATGGTCCGTCGGGGTCCTCTTTGATGTGTAGCTCGGACTTAATGGGGACAGGTCGCCAGCTACATGTCGGGTCTATAGTGACCTCTTCAAACTCTGAACTGTTAGAGGAGGAGAACGTAGATTGTGTTGGTTAAGTTTTGAAATAATGAACTAAAACTAAAAGGTTGGATTTAGCTGGCAAAAGAGAAGAAACTTACTTTTGGATGGCATTGAGGATTCCCCACATGTACTGGTCCACCTCCAGACCTTCTAATAATGCCGTTTTACTAAAAAAGAGAAAAAGGTATTAGATATAATCTAACAGAGGTGTTCCTTATAGGTAATCCCATGTTTACATCCCTGCCAAAACAGAACAACTTTACACTTACTTGCACACAGGACACCTCCATGTCCCCCTCTCACAGTTGAGCTGTAAGTAGGACTCCAGATCAAAACACTGTGGAGAACAACATCACGAATGCTCATTAGAACGATCTTCTCCCATTTTCAGTGACATGTCATGAAAAAAACCTTGACTGCCCCTTTAAATCTGAACAGACCTGGACATGTTTGCAGTCATGCCCTCGTGCCGGTAGCTGGATGCGTCGGAAGGTAATGGGACATTTCAGCGACACTTTAATGGCCGTCTGCTCCACACCGTCTTCCCCGTTAAGAGTGGTGTTGCCTGCTGAGGCCGCCACGCTGCTGAAGTTCCTCTTGACTAAGAAGAGAAAGTGTTTGAGATGGAAGGTGAACATTTGCAGGTGTAGTCCAAGACATTTTTTAAAGCACAACATAAAGAGAAACAGGTGTGTGCCCGTGTAATTAACATGTATTTATGCATATTAACTACGCTAAGAGACAAAATGAGCCATACTCTTGGTGATGCAGTGCTCTGCAGGAAGGAGTCTCTTCTTCAGGAGCCCCTGGAGGACGGATCGCACAGATGGCCTGTGGACCAGCTGCAGCACAAACAGGTGGGACTGCACAGCAACACAAGAACATGAAAACAAACAGAATTAGCAGAGACAGCTGGACCTCAAGTCTTTTCCACGCATTTACGGTACACAGTTAAACCATTTGTGCGAAAATCATTCCTGCTGATGTTTTTGTTGAATGAAATAATTACATTTCTGTACTGTTAGAAGTTACACATTGTCCTGATAGTGTGTACTCACACAACAGCAGGCGGTGACTGTTATCTGGATGGTGTTTCTCCCAGGTTGGCATACGTGCTTCAGGTGCAGGGGTTTGTGGGAGGTTTTGTTGTCTCCCCTCTCAATGGTGAGGGGCGTGGCGTTGACGCTGACCTGGACGGAGGCGGGCCAGTTGGTGTTCATCTGCCTGTCTTCATGGTGGTAGCACTTAAACTGCAGCTCAAGGTCTGACCTGTGGGAGTAAAAAGACAAGAGAGTCAGTGGTTAGCAAAGAATAAGTACATCGGGTCAGAGTACTTCTCTATGAAAGAACTGAAAAAGTTTTAGTCCCTGTTTAAAGAGGATTCTGTGCTGTAAATTGCAACAATATTTGATATAACACAAGGCGCAACTGTCTTAATCCTAAGTGCATGACCAAAAGTTTCCTTTAGTAAAAGAATGTCAGAAAGTTGCTTTATTGTTCTGCAACATGTGATTGTAGGACAGACTGTGGAGGTGCATGCGGCAGTCCTACCTCCACATGAGGGTCTGGTGGACGGAGGGTCGAAGGTGGAAGACGTGGTTACTGACAGCCAAGTTGTGCTCCAAGCGGAACGGCTCCAGCACCACTCCATCCCTGACTGGGAACGTCAGCCGCAGCTCCTCATTGGGGTTAGCTGGGAGGGAAGAAAAACAGGGGAGGTCAGCTTTTTGGTCTAACACTGGCAAAGTCGAACCAGTTGTTTTTGGGACTGCTGGGGTACTCACTCGGAGGGGGCGGAAGTGCTGTCATATTTGGTTTCATGTCGGGTGGAAACGGGGGTTTCACATCCTGGTTTGGCGAAAGGTACGGAGGAATACTACTTCCTGGGGTCATAGGAGGTGTGGGGTTTCCAGGGACAGGGGAGTGGGGGTAGTTACCGGGCCTGGGGGGCTGTAAAAGGCAGGAAAGTGCAATAATGAAAACATCTGTATAACTCATTTCACATACATGACTGAGTAAAATTTAGCACAGAGGTCTTGGCATACTATAGTTAACAGATGGAACTTCTCTTGTTGATAGGAAGGGAAAACATACCCCATTGCCTTGACCGTAGGAGTATCCTCCTCCAGAGAAGTTGTTGCTCTGACCATTGAAGGGCTCTTGCTGTAACGGAAATAAAAAGCAATAATAACGTGATATAGTGTTTTTATAGCTCATGTAGTTTGTTCCAAATTGTGCTGTAAAATGTCCCTGAGTTGGTGTAAGCTGTTGTAGAAAATGGACAAATAAATGGTGTGGCGTAACAGACCTTATAGTACTGGCCCATGGGCATGCCTGGAGGGTACTGTCCCTGGCCCTGCTGTCCTGGCATCCTCTGGCTGGGGTAGTTAGGAGAGGGCAGCGGCCTAGAGGCATTTGATGTGGGGTACTGCCCCTGCTGTGGTGGGAACTGACTGTTCGGCCCGTACTGCTGACCCCCATAACTTGCCTGGAAGGTGAAAGTGAAAGGAAAAGATGTTAAGCACGTGTTTTAGGTGTTACAGGACACATAATCTCCAGACTGATCTCTCCTCTCACCTCCCCAGGATATGGCCTCTTAATCCCCTGCATGGGCATGCCCTGCCGAGGTCCTCCAGGATACCCTTGCTGAGGCATCCTTTGGCCATGAGCCCCAAAAGGCCCCATGCCTGGAGTTCGAGTCTGGCTCATGCCCATGGGAGGCCCACTCATATTAGGGTTGCTCATGGCTGATCCCATGCTGGCTGGATTCATACCTCCAGGGGGGCCTCGTGGGCCTGGCTGGTTCATGAACTGGTTATTGTAGGCCTGAGCGGGGCCCATTTGGAACGATGAACACATCTGGAGGCAAAACAGCAGGTTTCAGCATTAAATATGATTATTCTGGGTCCCCGAGAGGTGGCTGGATAATAGGTTCCTGCGTATATTTCTATTTTAGTCTATTCTGTTAAGTGATTACAGCTGTAAACGTGTTAGCAGGTGTGTATTTACCTGTCCATACTGGTTCATATCTTTATTCTGGGTTTCCTGCAGAGCTGCCACTGTGGCCGTTGCTGTGGCTGTTGCCGTAGCAGCAGCGGCGGCAACAGCTGCTGCCGCAGCAGCGGCGGCTGGCTGAGTGAAGTCACCAGGAGGACGTGTGTGGGAGGTCATTCCCATACCTCCTGGAGGGGCATTTGGGCCTCCAGAATAACTGTAAAAAAAAAAACAGATTGGATGTTATAATCATTATGGTAAATTTTAATGCTTAATTTGAAAAAAAAAAAAAAGAAACTCATATCCAGTCTCTTACCTTCCGCTGTATCCCCCAGGACCTCCGGGGTAGCCAGGCCTGCCGTACATGCCCTGCTGCATGTACGGTTGGTTGGAGCCTCCTTTGTTTGGAAACTGTTGCTGCTGAGCACTGAACTGAGGTGAGTTGAGCCCTGCTGCACTGGCAGACATACCTGATCCCATAGGGTTACCCCCAGGATTCATGGGGTTATTGCTGTTTGCCATTGGGTTACCCAGCACCTGGATTTAACCAGGCATCATACAGGAAAATAAAACATCCATTAGGTTTGTAAAATAAAAAAGCGGACAAACCTTCTGAATCAAGTATTGATTGTGTGTTATATCATTACAGACTGGACTGCTGTTCATGCGTAGACGTACCTGACTCTGTGATGTATTGGTCACGCCCCACACTGTTGTAACCACAGACAATGACCCAGGGGGCTGGTTGGCGTTTTGTTGCCAGGGGACAGAGTCATAGGGAAAGGATCCATCACTGGAAAGTAGATCAAAACACAAACATGTGCCTGATGTCGCTTGAAGTTTCAACTGGCCAGGAAAAGAGTCAACAGAAAGCCAACAGAGGTGCATATCCATCCAAAAAAATGTGAATAATTTGGAAATTCGTCTTGCCAATATGTTAGGCAATTTGAAATGTTTGGCTTTCAATTTCAAAACATGTTTTCAGCCAGGATGTCTGCTAATGGCTGAGACACAGAGATGAGTAAAAAGCTCCAAAATGAGCTGATAAGGAGCTGCATGCCCACACACCCCAGTATAAATTAAATATGACTTTGTTGAAAAGTCTTTGGATATGGACAGGTACAGCGCAGTTGGAATGTTTAGCATTCAGATTCGGATTTGAAAACAAATATCGGCGCAAAATATGAGAGTCTGTAACATATAATAAACTAAATCCTCATGGGGAGAGGCAAGTGGCCAATGGAGTGGGAAGAAAGTGCTGTTTTTGGAGAGCAGCTTGTTTTCGCTCAGAGGTTAGCTCTTGGAATGGATGACATGTTCAATATTTCCTCATAAAGGCACAACATTATCCCAAGATCCTCAGCAGAGGCAAACAGGTCTCTTGGCTAACTTCAGGCTTTCTTCTTCTTCTTTTTCTTCTTCTACAAGAGGCATGAGCACACTGTGTTCTCCAAAAACATTACTTCACAGCTCACTTCCCTGTTGGTTTGTCCCTCCACTCCAAATCACCTCAGCTCCACTCAAAGTCGTTCTGGCTCGTCTCCAAACAATGGAAATTGTTGAAAATCTGTGTCTTGGCGTGTGCGTTACACAAGTGCTGAAATTCAATATAATCCCTCAATGAAAACTCACCCACCTTAACTAAGCAAACCTCAGTTATCTTTAATGAATTAGTTTGCTACAGTCGGAGAACTGGGTGATCAAAGGCTGCTTTGATAAATCTCTGCGAAAATAATGGCAGGTACCAATTCGTCACAAGTGATCATTAATTGCAACGATATCTTGTTCTTCTCTTTTTCCTCTATTTCTTTGATTTACATTTTTCTTATGTGACATTTGAGGTAGATAAAAGGACAAAAAGAGGAACATCTGCAAGCTCCTGGTAGTTTTTGAGGTTTTAAGTTTGTTACAGTCCAAAAGAAAACCATTGAAAAAACTACCCATAAGAATCTACTCTAGGGCTGCGCTATCATGAAAATCTAATAAAAATATGTGAATCATAAAAATTAAAATTTAGTACGGGATGTATCTGATGTGTACTGAATTCAGTGGGGAATAACTAGAAGTAAATCAGTAGAAACAGCAGTATTAAGCTAATTTATTCAAATTCATAAGTGATTCATATCTGCCGATTTACAGCTACACTTCACTGATTTTATGAAGTGCAGCTTCTTCACCCTTGATACTCCTCTTACACTTTTTTTTTTTGGGGGGGGGGTTAGATGATAAAACGGTAACCTTGAACTGAACTGCTAATACAGGCTTTGCTGTAAGATAAGCACGGTCTTGATTTAAGTGACGGGAGATGTGTCAGAGACTCCCCACTGACCTGTGTGTGAGGCCGGGCTTCATGCTGCTCATGCTGGGCTGCATGGGGACTTTTCCCTGCGGCTCGTTCTGCCTGTTCTTCTGGTGACGCAGCAGGAGGAGACGACCCAGCTCCTCGCACCACGACGACAGCAGGGCTGCAAGGAAAACACAACAGACACACACACACATATGCCCTTGCGTTAGTCTCTTCTCAGCGATCGCACACATTTGCTTGCATGAGCATGGGTCTGCACTGTGTATCTAAAGGCCTGATTTAAGGCTCTATGTGTGAATGATACACATAGAAAACAACTCTGGTTTTCAACTTCACATATAAATCACTTTTAAATGTGAACCTCTAATGAACAGATTTACCCTGTCAGGTGTCTAAGCAGTGGAGCAGACTGAAGCGTACGCCTGTGTCCAGAGCCATTCAGCCTGAAGTTATTGCTTTAGCCTCCAGGGGGCAGCCTAGCTCAATAAACCTTCATTGATTATTTGACTGTGTGGTTATAATCACACCATCTCTACCTGGAGAGTAAAATGTAAAGTGAAATCTACCAGTGTCTCTGCCAGAGAAGGGGACTGATCATGAGAAGCAGACGGATATGATCAACATACTGATATGGTCTATTTAGGAAGTAAGAAATTGTCATATCTTTACTCTCCTCCGCTTCCTCCACTCATCACAGCCACTTTTTTTGTCTCCACACTTTCCATGTCCTCTCATATCTCTAAGGACTTTGCAGCCTTTTCATCCTCTTAATAAAGAGTTGAGATTTTCTTTTTCTTGTGCTAATGATGTACCAATTTCATTTTTCCCCCCCAGTGCCAATCAACTTGTCTTTCTTGAATCAATCACAGTTGTGAGGCTTGTTTGCCTCTTGATTGCGGAAAGTTGTTTAGTCAAGCTTCAATTTAAAAAAGAAAGGTTATCGTGTTGAGTGCTTAATTAAATAATTTAAGATGCTATTTTTAGCTTCATAGACCCAGATACACCACTCTACAACACTCTAAGCAGGTTTAGGGTTTCAAGATGTGGAAGTGTTTGAAAATGTTGGTGCCCTGAAGAAACTGTGTGTCTAAGGTTTGAATGGCGTCGCGTTGTGAAGATTTACAAGGCCACAAACAACAAACTGTCTGTGCTGTAAATTGCCTTGTAAATTAAAAGAAAATAAAAACGGAAAATGAAGCAGTTTTAGCACTCTACAGTGAGTTGCGCCATCTGTAACCTGTACATTATGATATAACAAGTCCATGTTGCTCAAGCTAATAATGTACTATATTTTCTGAATGATAATATCTGATCTGACAAGTGACTATTTACAAAGCAAGGAGAGGAGAGAGAGGGGAAGAAAAAGGAGAGGAAAGGAATGAACAAAGCAGAGGAGGGTGGAGAGAGCCAAGCCTCCTAGTTAAAGAGGAATTATTCCACCCTGCCATTACAGGGAGCTTATCTCCCCACTAAATCACCACCTCCGCACAGAGGGACTGTCTCTTCAACTGGCAACCCACCATTTAGACCTTAAGATCAGCACAAGTGATGGAGTCACTCTGAGAGGGAGACAGACATAGAGAGGAAGAGGAGAGAAAAGAGAACGGTGGTGACTTATCGAAACACTGTGGCTACAAGCCACCCAGTCTAATGAGCTGCCAAAGCCAGAAGTCATTCATAACAGAGCGAGGTTCCTTTGTGGGCATCACGCATATTTAGCAAGCTTGGTACAGTGTCCATGACCTTGTTTTCACCCCTGCCAGCACCAATGCACACCCTCAACTACGCTACCATACTTCTCTCACTTCATCTCTTTAGTCTGCGTAAATACCCTTCTCGCATATACTGTACACACCCACATTCCTCTCAGTCTTTTTTTTTTTATGTTTTCTGTTGACAGTTTTAATACTATTCTAATCCCTCTGTCTCAACAATTATTAATGTTTTGTTAACTTCAGTAAAAGAATCCAGCCCACAAAAACACAGGAATGCAGAGGCATGGTCTCTGTCTCACAACACCTCTCTTGTTTCACCTCTTTCATCCTTCCATTTATTCCCGTTTTGTTCACACTAAAGCCTTGTAGTTAAATCATACACTTTCTACTGAAGGCTCCAAGGTCAAAGCCTCTTTGTTAAAAACCTTACTCGCTCTGTCTATACACTGTTTTTACACCCGCAGCTTCCACACTCATAGCAAACATCCACAGTACTTATTAAAACCGCACAGTGTGTAAACAGATGGATGAACAAGATGCGTGATGCCGAATCATTAAGCCAAATCCTGCGAGTTTCTACTCCAAGATTGATTTACAACAGGCGAGATCAAAGAGGATCCGTTCGGTTTTGATAAATTACACTGGTTCTTCCCCTCACACAGATTGAAATGAACTTAGGGACGCCTTTCTTATGGCTCTGCGCGCAGTTTAATGTTAAACGGCGAGTTTAGCCTCGCTTTGCCCAAACACTGAACATCTAGAGGATCAAGTGGCAGCTCTGCAGCTCGTCAGTGCTATGATGATAATGTGTTGACAGTTTGTACAGAGGTTGTAGCTATGTAGAGGTGTTACCCAAAGGTGCCTCAGAGAGTTCGTAGCTGTTAGTTTAGTGTAACATTTTTTCCAACAATAACATCATAGTTGGAAACAACCATCTCTGACCATAGGAGATTTTTTTTCTTTGTCAACAAAAACTGTTGTGTCTTTTTAAATATGTAAATTACATAAGTTTACTTAGACATGCCATCCCTCTTTAGAGACATTTAAAGGTGTTCCATACCCTGCACTGCAAGCAGAGGCATCAAGATGAAATTCTGACCGCATCAGAAGAAAATTTATATAAAAATCCATGTTATATATGGATATTTAAATATCAACTATACGGATAAAAACACAGTTACAGCTCGGGGTTACTGATGTCTAGAGAGTACAATAACACTCGAGCCTCCTTTTCCAAAGCTGCTGTGTTGAGGTTTATTCACTGGATTCTCTGAAATGGTCCTTGACACAGAGACCTCTCCTTAAGAAGTGATCTGCTCTGTCCTCTACCAGCAGAGAGAGCAGAACACACTATAAGCTGATTTCAGAAACTCTCCTGAACCCTCCTCGAACAGCTCCATTTCTTAGAAGCTGCAGCTTTTAATTGAGTAATGCCCAGAGACATATGGGCCCTCCTTACTCAGGCTGTATTTAATGCTGTATGGCTGACTGATAGCAGAAACCCTGGCTCATTCTCATCTCACCTCAGCCCCTCTGGGAGCAGCAGGGAGGGAGAGTAAGCCCTGGTAACAGGCTGCAAGGCCCATTAACTAATGACAGAGTGTGTGTGTGTACAAGTCCTCTTTTACAAGGAAATCCCAATGCTAATTGCTATGAACTCTGACAGTGCCGTGTGTGTGTAAGCATCTGCGTGTGTCTGTGTGTGGTAAAGGCCTTCTGCTACCGAGCATATCATTTGCCAGTTAAATCGTGACAGATTGCTAACTATCTACTTCCCAACATAATTCGGTTAGCCGCGTGATGGTGAACCCACTTCGTTGATAAACACCTGACATGCTTTAAATGTGAAGCCTCAGATCCGCCGCATTGGTACATCAGGGTGACTGAGCCACCCTCGCCTCTCCGTGAACTGCGGTGCCCTTTTAGCAAGGCAGTTAACACTCAGCTCTTTCAGTGGAGATGTAGAAGCCAGCAGAAGAGTGTCATTATACTGGACAATTCCCCAGATCTAAATCACTGAACAAAATGTGTTATATGAAAGGCATCATTTTAGTTTTACCCAGCAATTGGCCTATATAGTAGAGAAGAACACTCTAAAATGGCCTAATTTTGGCAAATGCCAGTAATGAAGTGCACTTCCTCCCACTGAAATGGCAAATTTGATGGGTACAAACAAATTTTAATTCTCTCCTGTAGTTCATGACATCCTCTGCCACTCAAGCTCTAATAAAATAAACAGAATCAGCTCAAGTCTTGAACATTTTGTTGAGTTTTATTTGCAAGTATTTGACTGACAAAACTTTGATCAGGTTTGGCGTCACGTTTTCAAACCCTTCATCGGAGTGCTCTGCGGTGCCACCTTTTTCCTGAATTTCTTTTGGGTAAACAAACACATTCCTTTTTTTTTGTTTGTTTTGTTTTTCTTGGGTTTTTTTTTGACACACTGCTCCTCAGTGAGAAGTTATCTGTTTCCTCGTACAAATGCACTACAGCCATGATATACTGATATGGCACCAGTGATATGTTACTGATATGATGTAGCTGCTGTAGGGCTTAGCTCTTTTGTTGCATTTTCACATTCATGTTTTACGTGCTTCATCCAAGAAACCTGTTGTAAAGGAGATGGCACATGTGACTGTTGGTGACTAATTAGCTTGGATGACATTACTGAACAAGGATTGGTGGCAATGAATGGCGCTGAAGGAGTTTTGAAAAACAGAGTGGAGAAAGAAGATCTTTCTTGTAGCTGCATGCTATATTCACCGTGACCGTGAGATCAGATGAGTCTAAACTTGAAGGCTCAGGCACATGGCTAACTAGAATGGTTTGCACTAAAGTCCATATGTAAGTTTGTGTCATATTTTGCAAGAGCATTGTACTAATTGTGCAAGATTGAATCGCTCTAAATATATTAGGTAAACACCCTCATACTCTAAGTCCTCACATCACCTCTGTTCCCGACATCAACAGAAATCTGGCTGTCATGCAAAATTCAGATCACCAACGCTGCTCACGCCAGGCTTTGATAGACATGTAATACTGTGCATGCAGCCCTGCTGGGGTATTGTTGATCACAACACAGACAAAATAGAAAATACTACATGAAAAAACTATACTTTCTGAGCATGAATACTGCAGCACTAGACATAGAAGCCTTCTGAGACAATGTGTGGGATGATAAAAAAAAAAAGAAGCAATTTATATTAGATATCATAGGCAGAGGTCTGTAAAACACTGGCAGGTAGGTCTATGCTCTGTGGGTACAAAATATTATGCAAAAGACAAATATGGAGGAGATCCTGTGAAAAAAAAAAGTCATGCTTTTTGCAGGAGTGTAATGGAAGCCATTTAAGCAGTCAATGATATCCCCCATCCTGCCCCCTCTCTGTTCAGCCAACTTCTTCCAAGAGAAGAGCATATCAAATGGGCTTTAGTCTCAACAGCTTGGAGGCAGAACAACTCAAACATGCCCTGCAGAGAGACAGCTCTGCGTCAGAAATCACATTCAACCAAAACCAGGCCTTTAATGTAACTAACTGTTCACACGTATCAGAATATTCCAAATGTTAAACGGCCTCTAACGTAAAATGTGTTATTTTGTGTCATTTAAAAAAAAAAATTGAACTGACTTTTATTTTCTATAATTGTATTGTTCATTTGCATTGGTAAAAACAATGACAGTCTTCTCATCTGCCTGGTTTGACAGAACTTCATCTGTATTCTCTGGCAGTGCACACGAGGACGGAGGGGGGAGAGGATGGATGGAAGGATGCTAGACAGAGGACAGGTGGAGATGGAGGGAGAGGGCAGATCCCCTCCTCCCTGGGATGTGCGTGTGTGTGGGTCACAAGCCAAAGAGATGGTGCAGCCCAGAAGGGAGGGTAGCTCTACCTGAGTCACTCTGACATCTCCTGCAGGTGCTGGTTTCTGTGGGGTTCAAATTGCACATTTTTAAACGGGGCAGAGTCATAAGAATCAGCATGAACACCAAACATAATGCAGCATGACGGCTAGATCTGACTAAAGGTGCAAAATGTCGGAGCTCAGGTGGGAAATGTGGGACCCCCGCGTCACATGTGGCCACATATAACAACAAACACAGTCTGTTACATTTTTAATGCATTGTAGGACATGTCTAGTCAAACTGAGCTTGCCTGAGAATCACTGTAAAGATTAGCATTTCTTAGCATAGTATTTATAGGAGTGCAATGTGTGTGCTGTTATATAAGGAGTCAGGGACAGCAAAGGACAAGCACTAGGACGCTAAGCTCATATCCTTCATGTACTCAATGTCCATTTCCAAATTTATTCAGGAAAGGAATAACAGCTCTTTAACAATTTCCCAAATGTATCTACAGTCCAAAATCACTTCTGTTAATTTTCTTTACATCGACTAACTGTTGCATCTCCACTTGATGTGGTGCACTTTTGCATCCTGTGACGCCACTGCATTGAGTGACATAACAGATTTCATCGACCCTGCAGGTTTGCTTTGGGTACATTTGTTACGACAGTGGTCATGGCACTGACCTATGGATTTGACCTACATCCTGGCTAGAATAGGAAATTCAGGTGGCCGGTGCATCTACGTCAGATGCTGTGTGAGTCAACGCGTCCTGCTTACAGTACTAAGCCTCGGGTCACGACCTTCCCATCTACATCAGAGAACTGTCACAACACTCACAATGATCCTACATACAATCACACGGCCATTATCCACATCTGAGTCACGCATACTGTGCAGTGAATATGCACAACCTCGCTCAAAGGTATGTAAAAGTAAACACTTTCACACAGACACAGGAACGTGGTCACAAGCATAAGCACAAAAACAGAAAAAAATGCAAAGTAAATATGGAAACGGAGGTATGTGTTAGTGAGTAAACAAACACAGTCTGTGTCTTGGCTTTGTGGAGATGTGCTTAACCAGTAAAGCACTTCACACAGCTAAGAAGAACGTCAGAGAACGGCGAGCTGTAAATGAACTGCTCTTATCAGCCACGCGCAGCTCCCCGCCACTTGAGGGGAACTAGTAAATATCACATGCCTAATTATAACCAGACACGCTACTTGTCTCAACTTCCACAATGTGTCTTTCATCTCACACTGTTGTTCCTTCAATGAAATCATGAGGGTGAAAAACACCATCAAGAATTCTGAGATTTCCTGGGGCTGCTGTTTCATAATATAAGATAGTGATTAAAAAATGATGAAATTCAGGTGATTAAGTACAGGAATAATGTCTTCGAGAGTGGCCATGAGAAGATGTCAAAACATTTTTTATATAAACACCGAAGCACTGAATAGATATGGAAGTGATTAAGAAGACTAAAGAATTTTACAAGTGTTTCCTGGCACACATACTGCAAGAATACTGTAATGCCTGGGGCACTGAGAGCTCCACCCTCACTGCTATCAATACTTGACATCAGTTTGTCCTACCAGAAATTCCTTTCTCAATTCTCAAGTAAATAAATCTAACACAACTTTACTTGGAAACTTGCACACAGTGGGAGGAGGGAAGGATGTCAAGTAAGGCAATGATTCACAGAAAAAGCAGAAACAAACTGCAAAAACAAACGTATGCCGCACACATACAGTTCAAAGTCAAATGTCATGAATGAGTCACTAAATGGCCTGATGGGAAGTACAGTCGCAGGAGGTCACTGAAGTGTGTAGAGTAAGTGATACAAAGAAAGCGTTGGAGTCAGAGAGAAAGGAGGAAGGCTAGAGGGGCAGAGTGGCTGCATGTGGCTGTGAGGTTGAGGATGCAGGCGGTTTGGGCGGTTTACACCCTGCTCAGGCTAACAGGAAGTGCTGCACCTCCATGACAGCTCGCTGGAAGTCCCATTGTGTTATAGTATTTTCTACATAGGTCAATGGAAGATTCTGTTATTGATCGCAAGAGCCATGTGCTAATTAAGCTGTCAGCTTTAAGGTTAAACACTGATTGAAAAGCCTGCAGCATGATCGTCGCTTTTATTGCCTGAGTGCCCTTTACTCATTCATGTGAAGGAAGTGTTGTTTCCCTTTATGAGGCACCTTTGACAATGAGAGGTGCATTAAATACCTTTAACCACCGTGGAAGGCTTTCAACAAAAAGCAGGCCTTTCTGTGCACCGATCTAACTGCATTGTCCTTCCACGGCTACACTCTCCCCCATCCTCCCCCTCCTTCTCTCCTAATGAGTGGACAGGCAGACAGGCTCTGGCTCCGAGCACAGGTCAACAACTTAAAAAAAGAATCCACAGTGGAAAAGTGGGTCATCTTCTGCTGACACAGAAACACGCTCGCTTAACGCCAACATGGATACGTGCTCCTTTAGGTGTCATAAATTGGAAGAAGTTGCAGAACGCATGATGCTGCCTCGTCACCAGGCCCAACACGATATTTACATCAGTGAAAATAACGGAACTTTGCAAGTCAACAGGGCATCTGCATATATGTGTAATCTCAATTTAAAATGTAATCTGGCAACACCACACGTTTGCTCTTCTGTCTTTGTGAGAGATAAAGTGTTATTTTACAATCAAATCTAATGTCTTAAGCCCTAAGCATGACCTACAGTTTACAAAAAACAGTTTAAACTTCAAATTTAGCTCATTTAATTCACAGACCCGATACAGGACATTAAGAGCAAAACATAACCGCAAATGTAACCCCGACCCGCAAAGTCCATATAAATCAGCCAAAAACGAATCATCAAATGACATTATCAACGTATGCTTGTGCACGCTGCACTCAAACAAAAAACCCACTCAGAATAACCCTATGACAGAACAGCATGTAGGTCAACCTGTGGTCAGCTGATCTGTCCTGTGTGAGTGGCCAGTGCTTTAGACTACAGTCGCACCAGCACAGCGAACACCATAATATTTATGGCCTAAATTACAGCTGCGGCACACACAACACTGTCAAAGCACAGTTGATAGTAATAGTTCTGAATTTAGACTATTTAAGATGAAACACTTTCAAGTGAAAACCAAACTAATAACCTAATAAACCGCACCTTCTTAGAACTAAATTAGCTGCTCAGTTGCCCTCTGTTATCCCCTGATGTTCCCCAATCCATGCATGCACCCTCAAACAACATACTACATAGTTTTGTGCGGAGATACACACGTGGACAGCAGACACACACACACACACACTTACCCAGAGCCAAGCAAAGTCCCTGCACATCTCATCTCATTCCCTTCATAGCGCAGAGAAAAGACTCAAGTGTCACAAATGCTCCTGTTCCCGCAGAGGCCAGTGGCAACTCTTAAAGCTTTTGCTGCTTCCAAGGCTCCTGCCTGCGCCTTATCACTCTCACTCTCTGCACATATCCCTTACTCTACTCACTCTTTCTTACTTCCTCTCCCCTCTCCTGTCTTTCTCTCTCTTTTCTTTTGCTCACTCTCTTCCTCCTCCCTTGCTCTCTGATCTGTCTTTTTCCCCTGTCCAGCGTCTGCACAATGCACATCAATTATTCAGAGGCAGTCTCCCGGTTTCTCTGGCTTACCCAATCAGAGCGGGGCTCCGCACTAATGGGCTCCTGCTGTACCTGCTACCGGCTCCAACACACTCTCGAGATAGCGGGGGGGGGGAGTGGGAGGGAGAGAAATAGACAGAGAGAGCAGAAGAGACAGCCAAGGAGGAGGGAGGATGAGGGGAAGAGATAAAGACAGCGAGCCGACGCAGACAAACAGGAGCAGAGATAGAGAAGGCAAGATATTCCAGTGCTTCTCACCTCAGTTGTGAGGTGCTGTTATTGATGTGTTCAGCTTAGTCTGTCTAGCACTCCATTGCCCTGTTTCTCTAAGCTGTTAGACAGTGCACACGGAAACACACATTCACACATGCATAATCCAACCAATGCAACTGCCACTTGTCAGGAAGGGCAAAAAAAAAAAAAAAAAAAAGAAAGAAACAAGACGGAAAAAAGTGTGCACGCTCAGACTACAAACTTGCTCAAATGGGTGGAGCTTACTAAGCTATGCAGGCTGGCTGGAATCCAATACATGAAAAGAGGAAGCGGGAGCAGAAGAAAGTATGAGATGTAAAGATCACTCTGTACAGGACAAGTCAGACAAGTGGTAAGTTACCAGCTTTATCAGAGAGGGGATTCCTGACTGCAGGACAATCTAACCTGACAACGTCTCTTTGTCTTCATCAGAGGCCACTTTGTAAATCCAATTACCAGACACATGAGAGACTAGAAGAATATCTGAGTGGAGCTGGACCAAAGAAGAGGCAGGTCGAGGGTGAATCTGAGTTCATCTTCTCCTCGCCTGCCCCTGACATAACACATAACACGGCAAAGAGAAAATAAAATAAAATAATAAAAAGTAAAACAAACTGGATGAATGAACAGGAAAGCTGTCATTGTTCTCTGACTCCTTACCTAAATGTTGAGATGTGCTGTGCAGCCAAAGAGTGGGGAAGCCCACTGGCCTCGTGACAGCAGAGGGAAGTTGTCTTTTGTGTGGCTTTTGTGCGACAGACACACTCAGTCATCAACAGTTTCACAAATATCCCACGCAGAATTGAAACACACACACACAACGGAGGCATTGTTGGCCAGAAATATAACATGAAAAGGGTGCGTCAAAAGCCCTTGGGTGATGATTGGGGTGGGGTGGGGTGAGGTGGGGGCGCTGAAGGAGGTTAAGTCCTGTGGTATGGGTGCCAGATCAGTCAACCCTGAACAAAAGGGGTATTTAAATCATTTGCTCATCTGGTTTTGACAAGAACAAAGTCTTCTGTGTTTGGAGTACAACTGCCTTGCCGGCTCAGCTGGGATATTACCAAAATGAATTTACTTGCAACCGTGTAAACCAAACCAATTAAGCAGCAAGTGATAGAGGACCCAATCAGCCAGAGGCAGAAAAAAGCATCTACCCTAATAAGTATTTCCCCATGAGCTTTATTTCTCTAAACTTAATAGTGAACTTCTGATGGTAGTTTTGGGTTGCAAAGGGGTTTCATCATCTAAAGCGAACCACTGGAGAGTGTCAGAGGAGAGGCCTGCCTTCTAAAAATAAACCCTGTTTCCTGTTAATAATTCAGCGTGCTGCTCTTACTCAGCAGTAATTAAATATAAAAGTCTGTAAGGTTGATTGGGTCAGTAACAAAGGATGCCTACACCTTCCTCTAGTTCTACACACACAGCTCAAAGATGGAAGGAAAGACAGGGTGAGAAAATCAATCAGGTGAAAGAAAATTGAGACAGATAAGTGGAAGGCATGTCAGATTGTTGTAGGCCAAAGGCCAACGTGTGTGTGTGTGTGTGTGTGTGTGTGTGCATATACAGGCACTCAGACTATGCAATGAGTCTACACAGAGTCTAATGGGAGCACTTACTTTCAGTTGTTCATTCACCTGCACTACTCTCAGTGAATTATGAGAGTTATGGGTTGGTGAAGTATTTTTTTGTGAACCTCTGTAAGTGAGTGAGTGTGTGTGTGTGTGTGTGTGTGTGTGTGTGTGTGTGTGTGTGTGTGTGTGTGTGTGTGTGTGTGTGTGTGTTTGTTTTTCACAGGACATCGGGTGAGTTACAGCCACACCCTGGAAGTTTTCTGTCATTGTTGACACAGCAGAGTGGCTGTTTTCCCATATGTCAAACACCAGATCGCCCTGTGTGCACGCTCTGTTGACGGACCAAGTGCTGACAACTCTGCAGTTCTGCTGGGACAGTTTCTTTTTAATGTCGGATGAGAGTGGGTGGGGGGAATTTACCAACCATTCACAACAAAGCTTATGCTCGTTTAATCATATTCTCAGAACCGTTTTTTTCAAACACTCATTCTCAGTCAGCTGAAAAGGGGAAACTACTCTCGCGCAGAAAAACCATCAAACTCAATTATCACTTGCATAGATTTAAAAAAAAAAAATCTTTAAAATCATCTGCTTTTTTTTTTAAAACCACAACAGTAAGTATTCACTACTAGTGTTGAACCCTCTGTGTGAATTCTGATAACACGTGATGCCGGAATAAATGGCTGAATTACTGTCTTTGAGCAAGACAGAGGAACAACAAGCACCAACCTGCATCTGACTTAAACATTAAAGTCAGTTCCTAAGAACACTGCGTTCATTCCACGGAGCAGTTACCTCTAATACAGAGAGTATCAAGTCATGCTGAAAACACAAGAATCATTCAAAACAATCTGATTCACACATCATAAAGTAGTTAAGTTGAGAAAAGTTGTCATAATGATTATTTTGCAGGTTTATTATTGGAGCTTATGCTTCATAAAGAAAGACAACAAACTGTTATGTTATGAATTTGGTGACAGTGTGGCAGATTCACTGAGGAAGGAAACAGTAAAACCCTTGGCAGATTATGCAGCTAATCTCATTTGTTGTCTGCTGAACTTCACAGTAGCCAAACAGCTCAGGGTCTATTAGGGTTGTGTGTGTTTGTAGGCCGGCAGCGCACCTATTATCTAATGAACCTCTCAGCTGGAAGTCTGCTTGTACCAGACTACAGATTATTAAGAGGAAAACATAAACTCTAAGAAGATTTATAAACGGACAATGGGTTTTAAAACACAGCCTTTGAAAACCAAGAAGAGCGTGGCTGTAGAAAAATCTAAACTAAACGCATCAATGTTAGTGTGCTAACGGCATTAAAGCTGTGTATCCTCGCCGGCTCGGAGAGTTAACAGTGCTAATGCTAGTTCACCTAACAGCAGATAAGTCTCTTCACTGGCTGATTCCAGATTAGAGCAACACACTAATCCCCCAGGCCTCACTGCAGGGTCACAATCTCCAGACAGCTCATCAGCAGCAGCCTGCTGTTGCTGAAAATCTCTCCACTTCACTCAGCAGGTCTCACAGGGCAGCAGTTTATACTTTTATATCAGGAGAGGTGCCACGTTGGGCATCTGTGGTTTGTTTGTGGCTTCTCTTACTTGTCGCAAAGACACCGACAGACAAACGCATGCAAAAAGAAAATTATAAACACAAGACTTCTAATGTAAATGTGAGATGGAAAATGTTTTTTTTTTTTTTACTTTACATCTTTTTATCCTCCTATAGCCTCTCTGGGCCATTTCTCCCCCCCAAAAAGTTGTCTTTGGGGATCTAAACATGCCAAAAATGTTCAACATACGAGGATCACTAGTTAGCCGTCACTCACTGGAAGTCATACATTACTTAGTTTAGTGATTTATTCCTAGTAAATTGCCCATTTGCCTAAATCACCAGGATTTTTTTAGTAGTAGTGAGAAATACACACTTCAACTTAATTTTGCAACAACTCAAGTTGTCAAAAAAATGGAGAGAGGCAATAATCACTTTATCAATTTCCTCTATTACTGATGCTCTGAAAGAAAGCGTCAGTGTGATTGATCCACAGTCTTAAGAGGAGGAGCCTGAGGAGCCTACAGGGAGCATCCCAGACTCCTTGGCCCTCATCTGGGCTCTCAGGTGTCAGATCTGTGGCCCTCTGTCGCCACGCAGGCTGTCAGAAGATTGTGCTGGGGCTGCACAATTAGACACAAGTTCATGCATGCACAGACACAAAGCGCAAATACAGTAAAAACACACAAATATGAACATACAGGCAGAGCTAACAGAGCCGCAAAAGCCTCTCTGCTTCTCTGTTGATGCATTTGTATGAGCACACGCACATATGTCTGAGTTCGAGTGTGCATCACGTCTCCTCTGTCACCCTCCCGTCTGCTTTCTCAGACAGACGTCCTTGTAAGGGAGGTAAGACGGATGCTCAGTGAGTAAGACCTGCCCTGAGTCACATCTGCCTCCCATCCCGACAGCCTGCCTGCCTCATTTGACGACCGGCCGCATCATATCTCCCATCCCTCCTCCCCACCACTGTGCATAATTACACTACAGTTCCCATTTGTCCGTGGTGCATAAACAGCTCTTCCTGAAACCCAGTTCTGTCTTCTATTAGATCCCAGAACCATCAACAAGCCTAAAGATGATTCTGACTGTCAGCTGGGCCCAGACAGCCAGCCAGTCCGAGCCATGCCTGGACAACAATCACATTATCCCAACACAGGAACACAGACACAGAGAGAAATACAACAATCAATATTGTACACTGACGTCTGTCTGCCCACTTAAGTTCCTCCTAACAAGACACTTCCCACCACAACTGAAAGAGGATATTCAGCATGAGCAAATGTTCATATCATACGACCATGTGAGCAAAAAGAGAAAAAAAAAAAACCCAGCAGAAAGCGATATATTTCTGCCTTCTGTACATTCAGTTGCAACACACTGCAGCTCATATGAGGAATCATAGGATAGGATGTCAGAACGTTACTCTCAGTACTGTCACTGCACTTCCTGTTATGAAACTGTGACACGTTTGCCTCGTCAGAAAAACAAAGAAATCAGACAGTTTAATCAAAATGTTTGACTCTCACTACTCCCACTTATGTAACTGCCAAACAAAGGTTTATCTGTGTTCTGTCTGGATGGCTATGGCTTTGTCAGGTCTGTGTCAGGCAGACCGAGTGGTCCAGCACACATCAGCAACACCTCTCCAGCCATCCATCTCTTTCTCTTTCCCCTCTCTGCCGCCTCTGCAAGTTTCACTTTGACAAATGCACAAGAACAGGCCGCTCCTGCAGGACTGCGTGAGGCGGGGAGGGGAGGTATGGATCGGGGGGAAATTGGATTTGATAGATAAATGTCTGAGGATAGCATTACCGCTCGCTCTTTCATGTGTGTGTGTGTGTGTGTGTGTGTGCAGGCAGCACATACAAGTATGGGTTTGTGTGGAAGGGCTGTTGAGTAGACTGTTTTTGTGAGGCTACCACCCGGACAGCTCATCTCAATAGCACATTAATGTTTAATGGAGACTAAAAATATCTGACATTATAATGCTCTATGGGCTTTCTGTGTGATGTCTGTGGCCGCAGACGTTTGTACAAATCACAAATTTCCAAACCACAGATTCACAGAAATTTTACAGATACTTTTATTTGTTGTTACTCAGTAGGAGTACTGAGAGGAACAAAATAATTTGCAAATTAGTCTGTTAGTATAATTATGAGATTCTCTGCGTCTTGCCAAAAACAAAAAAAAATCCTGATAGTGCTCAAAACAAAATAAGCAGCTTCATTATGCAGCCGTGGCTTGAGCGGAATAATGGAATAGTACACTTTCCTGACTTGATCATGACTTTAAAGCCATACGGTGATTTGCTTTAATTGTTTTATTGAACGAAAAAGTGAATAATTGCAGCATGAGGAACAATGAGCTTTGTGTCATCCACTCCACCGTCTCACAAGTCAACAGCAGTAAATGGGATGATGAATGAGCATGCATCTGCTGGCATTTTAGTAGAACAGTGGGTCTGACCTGCAGATTTGGGAGTGAATTTGTCCCTGTTGGCAGCGCACACAGCCAGCAACCTGTAGCCCAAGTCCAAGTCAAACCCCTGCTGAGCGGCGACGCGACTCACCACCTGGGGGAGAGAAGAGTGGATCATGAGAATAGCTGTTGCCCTTCAGGCTCTAATAACTTCAGCATTATGTAAATTGTTTTTTAATCATTGCATCATTTCGGTGACATCTTTATAAGCACCAGGTTGAAGCAGATGTTGTTCATTCTGAAGTTAAGAGAGAGAAGGGGGAGTGAAGAGAGCAATCAGTTACCTAAGATTATCTTCAGTAGATTCACATCACTCCACCTATGCAAACTAACGTATCATTTCATTATCTACATATACATATATTTCATGATTACATAAATGTATTAATATAGCAAAAAGAAATTTGCATTCACAAGTACTCAGAGCCCAAGATGCTGCCTTCAATTTTCTTGTTCTCAAATTTGAGAAAACAGAGATTTTTTGGCATTTATTTGATTGAAAAATGATAATATTTACCAGCTATCAATCAATCAATATTTGCAGATTACACAAATCAATTAATCAACTAATCATCTCAGCAGCTCTATCTGTCTATCTTTCTATATCTATTTCTATAATAAACTGGGTAAAATATGGATCACATATAACAAACTCTAAAAAAAACAGCAAGTCATAGATAAGGCATCATAATATTTCCACTTTCTTAATTGTGTTAATATTCTGAGCCACTGCTCTCACTGAACTTTATTATTATCTTCAGACGAACAGATACATACCATAAACAACAGCACTCACGCACACGTACACACAGACACAGTAAAATTAGTTTGGAGTCTGCAGTCTGGATTGCTCCCCTGATCCACAGTCAGGACGACTCTGACGACTGCATCAACCTCCAGGAGAGGTGAGAGAGCCAAACCACAGTCGCTCTGCAGAGCGAGCACAGTCTCTGAGAGGTTATCCTCAAACAAGCTCGCTCTGGCCCTAAAGGGAACAGGAGTTTGTCTCCTGACCGAAGGCTGCCGGTTCAATTACACTAGCAGATCAGGGAAATGTGGAAATAGTAAGTATTGGGATGTCACTCACTGTTACTAATGTCATTTCCAGCCAAACTGACCAGCAGCTGTGTGCGTTTATGCTGTAGGAAGGCAAAGTAGAAAAATAGTAAGTAAAGTATGTTTTAGCATCAAGTGTCCCCAGGTGAACAAAGGTTAAATATCCTCCTTTGCATTCCAATTTTGAGAAGAACCAGTCCCCGGCTGTAAGACTTTAAACGATCCTTTTGTGTTAATGGCTTCAAAAAGAGGTTGAACATTTATGGGACAAGAAGCAGGAGCCCCCCGGACTCTAATATAATGTTAAAGGGGATACTGAGTGACGTTAAACAGGACTCAGGAGACAGGGGTAAATCATTATTAGGAGGAAAACCCCTTCGCTTTTATCTGCTAACAGATGACTACGCCGCTGCTCCGGCTGACCTCAAAACACATATTACCTTTAAGGTCAGCTGGGGTGCCTTTTAGAGAGTGAGCATAACAGCTAGCACTCATCATAAAGTGCCTCTGTCACAGGTAATATGGCTGCCTGAGTAATAAATGAAACACTATGGAAATTATGCCAATAAATAGGGTTTATTTGATTGTTTTATTCAAGAGATGGTGATATACAATTGTACAGTTCCAGTAAATCACGTTGTATTTATCTGAAGCTGTTGAGAAGACACAAGGATGTCATTCCAGGGATAAATACTTCACAACATAATCTATTCAACCCAACCATATTATGCAAACAATGGCGATTCTGACAAACGGCTGAATAATGTTGCTGTCAATCGTTTAATTTCCTGCGTGACTGAGTCTGCCCTACAGTTTGTGCGAGGCACACAGCCAGCTACAGAGGCTAGCATAGATTCAACATGGATTTAACAGTGTTTCACCTCATAAGCCTTTTTCAGCTTAATCTCCCTCTGAGGGTGTATATTCCAGGCTCATATTCCTGTCAATATGAAAACAGCGCTGTAAGAGGTTCTTGGAGGGTTACTGGGCCATTCGTACTCTTGTTTATCTGTTTGCCGGAGACTCAGTTTTGTAGTTTATTTCTGCTTGTTGTTGAGGCGGTTGCATGTGAAAGACAGTGCCTAGTAAGTTACGTGGGTGATTTTCGAAACTGCGGGACTAGAGGCAGACATAATGTGCTGACATCACCCACACTCTTGATACAGTATGCATAAAGAAAGACCAGAAAGAAAAAAAAACCCACAGACTGTCAAGCAGAGAGAGCAAATAGTGCAGCACTGACAGCTTAGTTATGTCATCTATTATTAGATCTGGAGCCGATACTCCATCAGGGATTGGATTGGAGGATGACCTCCACATGTACAAGATGCCAGGGGGGACAGACGTCTCCACAAGGCATACATTCAGTTTCATTCGACTGCATCGAATCTCATGGGGCCACGACTCAAAGAGATGCACAGTCATCTTTAAATTTCAGTTGAGCGCTCTAACCAGCGAGGTAACATCGTGAGGACAAAATCCTTGCAAGAATGCACGGACTTGTTGCACACTAATTCTCCAGATAAGAAGCCGTTTGCTCTCTGAGTCTGATGATACAATTTAGCTGATGGAAACGGCCCCATGCCGTGAGGGATCTCAGTGGTGGGCTCCATTATATAGCTCTTTATCAGCCTTTAAGAGGCTTTTATTGTGATTTACACATTAATGAGCATTTATCTGTTTGCTCACGCAACCACCTCAGCTGGGGACAATGTTCCTTCAGTGTTTCAAAGACTGATCTCAGCGAAAAACATGTGAAACTTGCTATTCTCTGCTCTAAGGATTCTTTCAAACATATGACTGTATATTTAAGTGTGTGTGTGTGAGTTTTTTCACACCCCTGGTGCAGGCCAGCACTCTTGCCCTGTGTCCCGATCGATGAATGGTAGTTGGTGAACTGAAAGGCATTAGCCAGAGGTGACTGACTACCCACAGTCTTGTTCAAGCTTCTTTTTTAGTGTGTGTGTTTGTGTGTAAAGCACAAAGTGGAGAGAAGCAGTGGGTGACAGGGACTTTAACCTGTGTCACTGGCCCCTAACGGCTTGAGCAGCTGCCTTGGATAAATGCTGGATACAAACCTGGTGCGACTATAGCCTGCTACTAACTGTTTTTACTACAATTTGCAAGAAAAAAGAAGGTATGACCCAAACACCAAATGTCAATATGAATATGACATGACTCTTGTTTTAGCTATTGCACCGTCAAGGTTAAACTGCATCTTAAAATCTTAAAAAAAAGGCTAAAAGATTCAAAAGTGGACACATCTGCCCGAGTCCCGTGCTTTCCAAAGTATCCAAAATCTAATTATTGTTTTGCTCATGTCTCCTAAAAAGTACCTGAAAAACCCAACAAAAACCATAATTAGTGTTTGCGTACCGTCAGACATCCCATGAGACTTTGCTCGAAAGGTCGCTGGAAGGCCCGGGGATCTCCACACCAGTCGAGCAGCTCTGTGGCTGCTGAGTGGAAGTTGGCTGGGTTCTGTAAGTGCTGTGCAAACACAGAGAAAGGAGACTGCCATCAGAAACAATGGGAAATAATGAGAGTTATTTTTTTTTACATTAAGTACAAATTGGAAAAACACTAAAACCAAATAGTTTTGCAGCCTCGCGCTCTCCCACCACACTGCCTTGATTTAATGTCTTGTGTTTCTGCACAACCCTGTGAGGACCTTGACTCCTTCCAATGTACGCCCACTCAGAGCTCTGCTGCATTGTGGGAAGAAGATCACACCCATATCAACAATGATGCCAGTGTTTCTTATTAATCTCTCTTGGCAACACCCATCCCTCACCCCTATGACCCACACAGCAACCAAATCTTCCCCTCCAATCCTCCTTCTCTCTCGTCCCCTCATTCATTGCCTGTTTCCAGAATGTAACAGAGCCTCGGCACCAGAAGTCCACTGGCTGGCTTGGCTGTGCACAAAGAAAACAACCTTGGTCCTGGCAGCTATGTGTGCAGACTCAATACGCGCCGTTGGTGTGTTGTCTAATCTCTTTCAGTCTCTGTCTGTCTCTCTCGCTTGTTCACTGAGGCCTGAAACAGTTGAGTCTTTTCTTCCCAGTGTCTGAAGGCCACTCAAGCTGGCAGGACACAATAAGCGGTTTTAAAATTGGGCTCTCTTTCTTCACGGCTCAGGAGGTTAATAGCTCTGAAATGGCGCAGAGCTACAGCTTGTTCAGTTGGCGAGATTGAGCCCACTTGAAAGCATTTATTATTCTCATCTGGAGCTGAAGCATCTTGTTTTGTGTCTTCTTGCAGAGAAGGTAGAGCTATTGTCTTTAGGGGGCAGCAGAGGTGAGCGTTTGTGAAAGGGCAGCTTTTTGGTGGTGTGCGACAAAAGGGCTCTTCGGTGCGAACGCAGTCTTACATGTCAGGCCTGGTGCCCGCCCACAGAGAAAATCTCAGAGCTTCCATCGATATCATGAGCTTAAAGAGAGGCCTTGAGTGACTCATCTTTTGTGATGTGAAGATTAGCCATCATAGAGTTAGCTGCGGACTCTCACATGGCTTTGACTGATGATGAAGAGAAGCAGGGAGAGTGAGAAAAAGTGAGAGATGCTCTTGTTGAGTGAGAGGGAGGAGAAGAGCCTGTTCCAGATGAGTGATATAATCTGGCATTATTGCTGCTTGATGGGAGGCGTATCAGCCTCCAGCGCGAGAGGAATCAGAACTAGCACAGCAGGGGCTGTCTGTCTAGATCTGAACTCACAGCTCCTCCTGCTGCAGCGCTCGCCACCGACTCTGCCTGACAACCTCAACTCTGGTGTGAGGGGGAGGACAGAAGAGTGAAATAGCTCTGTTGAGTTTCGGGAGGAGGATGGGGCCTGAGCTGTTCTTGTTGTTGTTGCTGTTCAGGGTTGGATGAGGACAAGAACAGGGGGGGAGGGGGGTGGCTGAGCACCAGCAGCAGCAGCAGCAGACAAAGAGCCAGACGTTTGACAGACTATCCTCTGTGAGATGATGGACTGACTTACCCAGTTTTCAGACCAGCCAAGGATCAGGCTGTTCAGTGCCTACCTGGCTGCACGAAAAACAGCATAACACCTGGCTCTCTGCCAGTGGCTTTCCCCAAACCAAAACAACACCCTGCTGGCAGAGCCGCCACAAGCTCAGAGCTCATTGACTAACTCTGTGCCTTTGAAGTCTGGTTTACTACGAACTCAATTACAGCCAGAGCAGAGAAGTATATAAACCAAACTACAATTAGTGCATTTATTAAGCTACATGTGTTAACTCAGGCTATTTAGGGCTTATCATTGACGCCTAAGAAAGCAGTTGATGAGGCTCCGGGAGATGAGTGGTGTCAGTTCCAGCAGAGAGAAGCTGCCATTTTTTAAATAAAGCTTTCCAAGATTTTCACGTCAGACACGCTGCTATATGCAATCAAAGTAAAAAGAACTAAGGCAATGAGAGCCTTTTTAGATAAAGGTTATAATAGTGTGTGCTCAGAAGTTTAGGTGGGAGTGGGGTGCGGGTTTCAGCGAAGGCACAGAAAAAAGGGATATGTCACCTTATAATCGCCAGCTCAAAGCCCTATCATTCACTGATTCACTGTAAGGCATGGTGTCATATGGATGTTGGGAGATATAAAGGATCACACCCACATAGCATAAACAAATAAGCCCACAGCCAGCCAACCAGCCAGCCAGCGATTTTTTGTGGACTATTAATCACAAGCAGAGGCGGTAGCTCCGGGTTATGTCTGTCTGTCTGTCTGACTGTGTCTTTGAGTCTGTATCTGTCTGCGAGGAGTCTCCTGAAAGCTGGCAGTCTAGGAAGCATTTAAGCAAAAGCTCTACAAGGACCGGCATACATCAGGAACATGATGTAAGGGAACGCAGGACCAGGAGGAGGGGGGAAAAAAAAGAGAAGTGGAGTCTGTTATGTTGCCAGTTTCTTTGAAGTCTCTTCTTGTGTTCACTGGCAGATTTGCCTCCCTCCCTCTCTGTCTCTCTCTCTCTATGACCCTGTGCAACATGATCTGTATGACTGGAGCTAATGGCCAGAAAAACTGATGCCCATAAAAGGTGCTGAGAGGAGAAAGGAGTGTAAGAAAGAAGAGGAAATGCAGATTCTTCCTGTCAGCATAGTACTGACAGAATTTGAAGAGGGACTAAAAAGCTGCTTTATACACACCTGTTTGATGCACTGCAGCCTGTCATTGGTCTGCTGGATGTGCCGGTCCATTGATGGTAACGTGTTCATCTTGATGTCTCTACCGGGACGCCATTAAAAGTTCTTTACCCTGCGAAAGAAGAGGAGGAGGAAAGGTACATCTGTTAGACCAGGTTTCTGTCAGGTCACCCATGTGAAGAGCCTACGAAGTTCAAAAGGCATTTTATCAGCTTGACAAATTCTCTAAACGGGAAGCCAGCTTGCTTATGCACTGACTCATCGAAGGGCTTGATCTGCCTGAAGCACATTTTTTTGACAAATGCACACGAAACTGAGATTTTCCGCAGCAGCACTGTTAATGACAAAATGGAAACGTGATGCAACTGAAACTTTATTTGCTTTACTTTTCTTATGGGAGAAAAATCGAACACTCGCTGCAATCAAGAAAGGACATGAACTGATTCCGGTCTTTAAAAGAAGCACACCTCACGTCAAGGTTATCAGGGTGGCACGTACAACTCATTTATGCCCACACCTGAGGGCAGATAAGACTCGGATTCACTGCATCTCTTTCTTTTTGTGTGCATCTTGTTCTGGTTCAACAGCGAGCAGCAACAACAAGAACAATTTCAGCCCCATGCTCACTACACTGACCATCTCAGACTGGGGGCTGGATTAATAGGTGTCGTGCTGGTTTGCCAGCGAGGCCTCCATCCCTCACCATCCCTGTGTGTTCATCTCCATCAGTGTTGGTCTGCCTCAGATTCCTCCACACAAAAGGCAAACTGAGAAACCACAGGTGGGAGCTGGGGGGGCAGGGCTCTAGAAAGCTGCTCAGTACTGATAAAGGGTCCCCCAAGATCCCCTGCTGTGAGGAACAGAGCAAGAGAACGAATACGATGGAAGCATAGTGCTCAGCCAGGGAGTTTTCATGTGTAATGCTCAGTCTGGTGTGCTTATCTTGGAAAGAGTACTGCAAATATGCACACTTCTTTCCATCTCTTTTTCACACACACACACACACACACTCTCTCTCTCTCTCTCTCTCTCTCTCTCTCACACACACACACACAAGAGCATTTAAACACAAAAGCTTGAATTCTTCACTTTGATTAAGCATAAAGGTAAAACTTCAAAGGAACATTTCCAGAATAAGAGTGTATTACTAATCCTCTGAGCTTAAGCGTTACCAGAGTAGAATTACCTGGAGTGCACTTACAAAGTCTTAAACATCAATGGACACATTGCTCACATGAGTAAGGGGGAATTCTGGTGCAAATGTAGTCAAATAGTGGGCAGCCAAATGTGTCTTGTCAGGTTACATGGACACGATGCTGCAGTGGGTGCTGTGAAAAGTCCCTACGAAACAGCTAACTTTACATCCTGCAGGGCACAAAGCCACTTTGACTGCACGTGATACGACCATAACTTTGGGAGGCCTAATTCTGCTGCGCTGTGGTGCCAGCTGGCATCCAGCAGATGTCTCCCTCTCCTGCTGCTAACCAACATGTCTCTTTCACACACTACACCCAGAGCAAGTGGTCCAGAGAGGGCTCCTTTAAGCCCTGACAAGTGCTACAAATCCCCTTCAGCAGCCAGGCAGCTCCACGGACCGCTAACAGGGCACGCTCCAGCCCAGCGCTGGCCGTCTGACCTTGTGGCTATTGATTAACGTTTCTCCTCCAGCTCCCCTTCCCGCTGTCCCAACATACCCACAGCCAAGGCCATAGAGGGGGGAGAAGATAGCTGCCTCTTTTACCCAAGAATCTCCTCTCTTTTTTTCCCCTTCTTCCCTCCGTTGTGCTTTCACAAAGCCCAACACAGACACACACATCCCCCTCCTCCTCCCACAAATGGGCAGCCCTATTGTCAGACGATGAAAAGACGGGCCCTCAGGTTCTGAAAGGAAAATGTGTGAGGTGGAAATGCGACTGGCCGGCCAGGCTGTGTTCAGCTGAGCTGTAACTGAGATAAGAAGCCAGTCCACCTGACTGTCCAGGCTAACAGACACTCCAGTACCACACACCCCTCCACCATTCAGAGGAAAAATGTGTTGCATAACAGACGATGCTTTGCTGGAAACATGGCAGAAGCCCTCCTCTTGCCCCACATTCTCACTCCTCTCTGTTTACTATCAAAATAAAACACTCTAATCTGTCATCTCAGTGTTGACATCTCTGCCTTCACTCCTCCACAAATTCACTGATTACAAGCGGAACTGAAAAAAAAAAACAAAAAAAAACTTGGCGGCAGTGGGATTTTTCTTCTCTTCTCCATCTTTCCATTTTCTGTTTCAGACTTTTTGGGCTAGTGCTGTTGTTGTTCTAGCACGCACACGCTGAGAATAGGCCTGCTTAATGTTTATTGTCTTCCAAACATCTTAATCAGCTCCACTCAGCACTGCTAACCAGAGGTGCGCAGCAAAGGATTACACATCCAATTATGCTGTGCATATTACAACCTCCCGTTAAACAGCAGTGGGAGGACGCTGCTATGAATCACAGAAGAGTAGCAAGCCACAAATAATACCAACATCCAAAGAAGCTTCTGTCGCTTTCTCTCACTGTCTCAAAGACACACACACAAACACACGCCCTCACTTTTAGTTTCCCTCCTTATCTCTTTCCTGAGCAAAACAAGCTGGGGGAAGTGGGGCAAGAAATAAGTGCTCAGAAACAAAAGCACAGTAATATGAAAAGCAATGGAGTATGGCAGGAAGGGGGCAAGAAGGGCCAGCCTCAGTGGGGAAAAGAGACAGACAGAAAGAAAAAGAGTGTTGAAATTATCTCTTCATTATCAGCAGCAGCAGCACACACACACCCACACACACACACACACCCACTTATTCATGCACACACACGTAGCATATGATCACTCATAGCATGAGTGATTTCTCATTTCAGACAAATGACTACCACCTTTGTCAAGTGCAGCTTGCTTTGTGGATGTGATCAGTCAGTGGGGGTTGCATGGAAGCAGTTACACCAGAGCTCATGATACACGCCGATACTGTGTATCGTATAGAAGCACATTAGGAACAGGGCCGGATGATTGGAATCAGCATCATAAGGTCAGTAAGGGTATTTTTCGATGTCAACATGTTTATGTTACCAGGGAAATGCAAATGTATGCAAAAGTCAATCCAATTTGACGCAGTTCAAAATACCTTCTTTGTCCCTTAAGGGGCAATTTCAGGCAAATGAGTTTCCAGACTCAAGTACAAATTAACAATTCATTTACACACATAAAACAATCTAAAAATACAAATATGACAGCATAAAAAAAGAGTTGAAATACACAAGAATTAAGCAGAATGGGCAATCCAAAGCTGGCAAACAACATCCACCAACACCACAAATGAACATTCTGTGAAAAAGTATCAAAAGTGCAAGTGCATCAATACACGAGCTAAACTACTGCGGCTGTTCACAACTCTAAATGCTACTGGAAGAAAACCAAACTTCCCCTCTTTTTGTTTTACATAGAGGCAAAATAAAACACATTCCTGAACAGCTTAAAGTAGTCATAGAGGACATGTTGATAATCGTATCTGTCTTTTGGGGGATTTGTTCTGTATTAAGCTGTGCAATGGGTGTTTGAGCCTTTACCAGCAAATCTAGGGCCTGGTCTGATTGACAGAGGAATGGAAACCAGAAAATAAATGAAAATGTAAATACACGAGAACAAACTCTTCACTGGTGTTAGACCTAAACTTGTTTTGTTGGTTTTAAATGCTAAGAATTATTAACTGGAGCCGATAAAATGATATCATTACATCTTCGGGAATATGATTCTGGATTTTCATGCAATACTGTGGTGACACTTCATCCTCTAATGCCGAGTCTATCCTGTATGAAAAGTGTAGAGGGCAGTGCTGAACAATATAAAGCAGCAGCCAGGTGACGTCTGGCCAGAGATCATCTTCATTATTCAGCAACAGTCTGAAAAAGGAGAACAGAGCCATTTCTCCTGCTCTGCGGGCACAGTGGGGGATCTTCTCTCCTCCTCCTCCTCCTCCACCTCCACCTCCTCCTCTTCAGTTATATGGCCACAGCTTTTCTTTCTCTCCCTACTATGTTCTTTTTGCTCCCCTTTTCTATAGCCCTCAGACATCATTAGAGCCACCCAGCATGCAGCTCCTTTCCACCACCTTCCATTTTCTGTTCTATCATTTTCTTCTCCCTGTCCCTCATATCTCAACCCTCCTGCCACTCTTCCGCCCTCCCTCCCTCCTTCCCTCCCTCCCCCCCCCTCCTCCTCCTCCTCCTCCTCCTTCCTGGGGCCCCGTGCGGGAGCTGCCATAACAGGAGGTGGAATGGATTCATTTGCTCTAATGTGGTTTGGGCTGCAGCGTGGCACGGCACAGAGCGACACTTTCTCCCAGTGCACAGAGCTTCTCTCCCTCTCTCTTCCTCTCTCTCCATCTGCAGTTCATGTGTTTTCAAACAGGCCAATCAACACCACTCAGCTGTGCTGGCCTCTCTCTCCCTCTCCCTCCCACAATCTCTGCTCTCAGAGTGTCTGTAAAAAGCCACCAGCCCTCTCTCTCTCACACACAAACTATTATCTCTAGTGGCAAACTCCCATAGCCAGACAGTCCGTTTTTTGCTCTCATTGCCTTTATTTTCTCCGGAGCACTCCACTCTGTCCTCAGCTACCTTCTTCTAGCTTCTTTTTTTTTTTTTACAAACCTAACATCCATCATCATAACTCTGTATTTCTGCCTTGTTTTGTTCTTTGCATTATTTTGTAGACTTCCTGCTAATCCTCTCCACCACTAATCTCTCCCCCTCTCCTTTTCCCTCTCAGCAAAGCCAACTATTAGTCATATCACTCCCTCCGGCCTTTATAAAACTCAACCCTCCACAAAGCATCATATCCACCAGCCTCTATAAAAAAAAATAAAAAATATTAAAGTGAAAGGACTTCTCCCAGGGGTGGAAAAAAACTAACTCTAAATGTTGCTGTTTGTTTATCTTCTGTTTTAATGTGACAACCACAGGAGCACCGGGCAGCTATGTGACACCCAACACTGCAATGCAAACAGCTGTGATGTGGGGATATGTGAGCTGCTCTGCTTGTCTATAAATACAGAGCTTCAGTTGTGGGGGTATTGCAGGTATGCGCCACCAGATACCCCCGGGAGCAGCCGATTATTTCACCACTCGACGTGTGAGATCGAAAAAGAGCACCATGTACTCTCTTAATAGTCAATACTGTGCATTTGGGTTTCAGTTAGGGATGCACAATATTTAAAGAGCTCAGTATTCAAATATTTGGAACTCAATACCTGAGTATCAGTAGCATGACAAACTTACAAGATTTTAAGACTACATATAACAGCTATTTTCATAATCTGCTGATTATTCATTGATTTATTTTTTAGTCTATAGGATGTCAAAAAAAAAAAAACAGAAAACGAACACCACAACTTTTGAGAGTCTTAGCTGATGTCTCCACCGAATAACAAGCAAAAGTCACATGGTATTACATTCACAGTGATACAGAACAGGAATAAACAAATATCATGATACGTGAGAAACTGCAACCAGGAAAGATTTAGCATTTTTAAATTTAATCAGTGATCAAAACTGGTGTTGATTACAATTCATTTGTCTGATTAATCATCGCTGCTGCTCTAAAGCTGAAAGTTGATGTCTGGGTGATAAACGCTAAATGACTAAACTACTGATTGTTCCAGCAGAACAAGAAATGTTTTACAAAGTATCATGAGAAATGTGAAACAGGTAGCGTCTGAACTCTCTTGGGTCACTCTCGCTGCTCTCACAGTCATTTTCAGCCACAGCAGGCAGCCGTTTCCAGACAAAAAGCTCTACCTACCTTGCACTAAATGGCAGACAAAGTTACCGGCTAGCTGGTGAACACAGAGGAGTATTTAGCTACTAAAGAGCAAATTATTTCACTCAAGAGTTGAATACAAAAACAGAGATGAAAGAGAGTGAATATTACTCTTACATTTACCTGGTGGTAATGTCAGTGTTGTGTTTATCTGCGTATGTGTGGCCCCATGTTGGTCCACGTGTCCGTGTTTTTGTTTTTTATTGTCTCAAGTGCATCAACAGGGAGAGGCCATCTATCTAAGCATGAGACACGAAATCAGGTCATCCACGAGCAGAACAGAGCTTGAGCGTCACATGATGAATGAATGAGCTCCTTATTCCATAGAATGTTCCAGTTGCTGAGGACTATAAATACCAGCTGGGGAAGACTGTACGTCCTGGCTGCCACACACCCTTTTCCACTGTCACGAAAAAGCAAGATTCTATCACTTGTGATGCACAACGGATGAAGCAAGCGCGTATGAGTGTGTGTGGAGAACGCAAGGCTAATGCATAACCTTTATCGCTGTACCAGGCCATCGTAGGACTGCCTGAAATCCTGAGCCCATTCAGTGGAAGAGTGCCTAGATCTTATGAGCTTTGTTAAGTGGAATAACAGCAGTCTGGTACATTTAAAGAAGAAGAGGAAGAAGGAGAGGAGAGGAGAGTGATTGACAGTGCAGTCTGACAGGCTTGTGTAAAGCTAACCTTATGGGCCTGACTCCAGCAGAGGTGTTAGCTCACACGCTGCCCCCTGTGACTGCTGAATGGGTAAACTGACAAATTCCATGTCCTTCGGTTTCAGCACCGGCAAACTGCTGACCCAAATGCAATTAAACCACATCCACCGGGGTGAGTGTAACACATCAGTGTACGGTAGCATATGAATGTGCATGTGATAGTCTATGCGAGCAGAGAGTGCTGAAGTGTGTGCAGGAAAGAGACACGGAGAAACAGGGGGAGAGGGTGAGACTCACAAAGAGTGCGTGTGATCTGCTCAGTAAGCCATGAAATGGTATTGGTGTCATTAGAGAGAGCAAAAATATATCTGTGCCAGTCTGTCCTCCACTACCCTTGTCTTTAAGACTCCAAAAGCACAATCCTTATGAAAAAAGCAACCAGCCCGGACTCTCTGCACTTGGTGGAACAAAACGTCCTACAGTGCTGCAGCTCCTGCCGAGCAACCTTTATTTCTCCCTCTGATCTTCTATGGAACAAATCCAGCTAGTCATTGACAAAAAAAGTATTCTTGAGCATTTCCAATTAGAAATCATGCTGAAATCAGTATGAAATAATGCACACAGTGTTTTAGACAGTTGTGAGAGGACTGCTTCATAAAAGCAAAATTTTTCTGTGCATAAATCATTAGAAAAAAAACACGGCCTTGCTCATTCAGTTACCAAAAAAAAAAAAAAAAAAAGATCAACAACTCACAGCTCTGAGTAAATTCAGTGTACAAAGGACAAAGTCACTGGATGTCTCATGATCTAACATCAGGGGAAAGTATCATAAGTATCAAAAATACACAGTAAAAACAAACAACTCAACAAAAAATTTGGGCAAAATGGCTTCATCAGATCACAGATAGATTTGTTTTCTTGTTTTGAGCTTTGGAGATTTTTTTTTTTAGATATTTTTTCTTTAACCTTCCCAACTGCCTGTCATTAACTTATCTTAATAATGATGAAATACTTCAATACTACATCATTATTCCTCCCTGCAACAGCTTTCCTCAAGAAGATACTGTAATGATGCCAACTATAGACAATATCCAATTCCTTTATGTGCTAAAATAACATGTTATTCAGTGTTAGGATTAAAGTCAGTGCCATTCGGTGTCTGATATGTGACTAAGATTTAATTTATTAAAAGCAGAATAAGGGTCAAGGATACTGCCAGAACATGCATCAGGTCCTCTGATAGAAGAACAGTCTGCGAAACCAACGATGCAACAAATACAAACAAATCACATTTTCAAGCTTTGCATACTCCGAGCGAAACCCTTGATTTTTACCGAAGCAGCTAAATAACCTTAGAGACAGCGAGAACTTTCTACATGGATAGAGGAGAGAACGATGCACTCATTCATCTTGCTCTGCGTGTGTGTTCACCACTCTGTGTCAGAGTGAGGGCACGAGAAGCGGAGAACACAAAACATCTGCTTGTTGTGAAAATGAAACAGCCTAATGGTGTACACAGAGCACCAGTTTTATTCACTGAAGGGACAATCCACACAGGTACTATTTGGCACAGTGAGCGCAAAAACCAGCATTGAAAGGCTAATGTGCTTCACTGCAGCTTTCACAAAACAGTCTTTTAGCGTTGCAAAGCACTCCGCCAATGTGTGTGTGTGTGTGTGTACACGCATGTTTATTTGTGATCTCGAGTATCGTTACACAAAGTCCATCCTATCACCTTATCTTCACGCATGCATGTGTGCGGAACATGTCAAAATGTTTGACATAGCAGGCAGACACAGAAACACACATCCTAAAGCCTCAAGGGGCTTTAATGTGTGTATCTGTGCTCTGATAAGGCTTTCTGTCTAAAGTGTTATTCCACTGTGGCTCTTGTTGTGAGATGCGAGGTATGTAGAAGGGAGTGCAGACAGACGAGTAGATGGAGAGAGGGGAAGAGAGAAAAACACTCGCGCGTGTAGTGGGAGGCGGGGAGAGACGTGCGGAGAGAGATAGGAGGAAATGGTTGCAGAGCAGGAGAGAGAGAGATGGCGAGAGGTCATCCCTGGGTAATTTGTTTTGGTCCTCTCAGAGCGCAGACACACAGGGAGCAGGTAAACCAATTACAGTGTGACATGAATCACTAAGACCTACAGGCAGCCACGCAGCTGGCCGGCCAGCCATCCAGAGCAGCCCAACAGCCACACGAGTGCACGCTGTCTCTTTCCCTAACTGCTGGTCAATCACAAGCCACAGCCCTCGCTCCTCCCTTGACCACGACTGCACATCTGAAGGGGAAAAAACAAGCATCATTTCCCCACAGCTTCAGCGCTGAGAGATCGTGTGAACCTCTGACGGCTTTTATCTTCAGTGGATCTAAATGCTCTTCTGAAGAAAACACTTTACGCTGGCTGCTGGGAAACATGGCGGATTGACCCCAACACAAAAACTTGTATGTAATGCAATGCAGATCACGCAGACCAGGTGGAGTAGCATTTACAAAAACTGGGACTTTATAATGGCTTCATCTGCGGTAAATCAATATAATCTGACAGTGTGTGTTTTGGTTTCTCACTTCCATTCCATTTTAAAACCACAAACAATAATGATAATGATACGGCTCCTTTGAGGATTGACAGTGTTGGACGTCAGATCCCAATGGATGTCAAAGCCAAGCCAAATACTCCAGGGGAAGGTTCTAAGTATTTACACAACAAAGACTTAAGCAATTACTTTAATTTCCTTAATCGTCCGACGGCTGTCAGAACAGAGTCATGTCAGGCCTCAGTCACATCAGCGCCACTGGCTATATAACAGAGAAGCGGGAAACAACTTGTAAATAAACAATCATCTAGGTCCCTTTCTCTGCGGCAACAGCCCTAATCCTCGACTTGATGCTAAACTGACAGGAGCGTCATGAAAATCCGCCCCAGCATCAGAAAGGCAAGAGAATGAAGTTGACAAGGATAGGGATTGGACAGGATTAGATATCGCCTTGGCACTTGGTTCTATTTGATGTGGCCTTGCTGCACGTTGTAGATTCAGGAGGGGTAAATATTTGATGAAGGGCGTTATGGTGTTGGGCTTGCCGCTGCCAGGGGCTGTTCTAAGGGAGCAACTAATAAAGACAGCAGCAGACAGGTTGTCGATCACAGCTGGGACGCTGGCTGAGCAGAAGTGGCTGGATAGCAGGAGTGGAGCCTGTCGCCCCCTCAGTCTGTTTACCGAAGCACCGGGTTCTTCTAATGTTAGCTCAGTGGGCAAAGATAACGCTTCCCTTGACTGTACATAAGTATGCACTCTCATACGTTTGCACATAAACACACACACACACGCGCACACAAACACACCGAGTGGGCACCAGTGGGGCTACAGAGAGACACAGTTGGAAGAGATTTCCTAAGATGTTAAATCTACCATCTTGCTGCCCCTTGAAATTAATAAGGGCCTCTGAACTGCTCTCTAAGAGCCACTAACTGGCCATTTGCACTGTCTGGCTCCACTGGAAAAGGCACTCCCTGCTTCCTCTCATGAACCCTTTGCTCTCTTTCCTCTCTCTGTTTCACCCCACAATTTCACCATTTTTCTTCCCGCCATCTCTATTGTCTTCCTTCCACCACCACCCTCTTCATCTCAGTCCCCTCTCCTCTCTTTCCAGCACCAGCCTGCCCTCCCTCCACCTCACCCCTCTTCTGACTCCTTGTTCCCTCCCTCCCTCTCACCTCCTCCTCTTTTCTCTCTCTCTCTCTCTCTCTCTCCTTCTCTCTCTCTCTCCATTCCTCTGGCCCTAAAACCAGCCCCTCGGCCGCCCGCTTGCGCTCACTCAGATGGCTGTTACCATGACAACCCCGTTCTTTCAGCTCTCGCAAAATAATGAAGACAATGTGTTTTCCATTTAGATGAGTTTTCTGGCGCAGCGGGGAGATATGGAGTGTCCATCTTGCCTCCTCTTTCACTGCGGAGGAAATGTAATAAAAAAAGGGTTTCTAACCTCTCTCTCTTTGACACTCCTTCGCTCTCTCCCTCTCTACACACTCGCACACACACAGATTAGGGTGCTGTGTAAGCCAGCTGGGTGGTAAAGTGAGCTCTGTGTTTTTACCAAAGAGGAGAGAACAGCAGCAAAAGGTAACGTCTGGCTGGTATTGCAACAAAGCACATCATCTGCAGCCTCCCCCCCCCCCCCCCCCATCTGCAGTGTCATCTCAGTGCATAAAAATGACTGACAGATAGTGATGGGACTTTGCCGATTAAAAAAACAACTGCAATGAAATCACAGCGGCCAACTTGTTTGTGATAGATTACAGAGTCTTTCTCCCTGTTGTCAATTCCTCCACTCTGACAATGATAAACTGGGAACATTTCAAGTCTTATTTGGGGTTTTTGGGACTTAGCGATGATATTTTCACAGCATAATGCTCCAGTGCAGGAATAAATGCCATGACAACTAAAATTGATGGAAAGAGCTTTCTTTCTTTCTCCCGCTGGTGTAGATTTATTAAGTTGCACAGCACACGAGGGGACCTGCAATCCAACCACTTGTTAAGGACTGAAAAGTAACAATTACTCCGCTCTCTGAGAGGTAATTCAGTTTCACCATACCAGCATTTTCACCCAGGGGTTCAACGTAAACAAGCAAATCCTGATTTTTATTGCTTTATTTCTAATGACAGCAGTGTTGCAATAAAAAGCTTTGGATGTGAAAGAAAAACTAGACTTTCTATGGTCTCTATGTCAAAGTTAAAAGAAATTATGACGAAATAGCAAGTTTTGGCCTCTGGTTCCTTGATGTATGTATTATAAAACACTGTTAGGACTTTGCGAAGTTTTAAATATGCCGTGCATCCTTTTAAAAGTCGAGGCAGCTGATCTACATAGGTCAAGACTTGGTTTTCTGGATCGCACACTGACATATTTTATGTTGCATAAGGAAAATACATAGCCTTCTGCCCAAGAGAGCAAAGAGACACATACTGTATGAGAGAAATAGAGAGAGGGAGCAGTATAATATGTGTATGTCTGTGTGTTTACAGTGGAAATAGTGAGTCTGGGACATTTTCTTTGGGTCTCTTTTCCAGTGTTTATGGAGAGCGGTGAGGAACAACACTTCCTGAGAGGAAAGCCAGCTTTCCAAGCCCAAACCCTCTTCCAAGCCCCGCAGACGGGGAACGCTCTGTCTCCAATTTATGTTTTCACCCAGTGCCGCATAAACACGAGTGAAGAAAAACTGGTGTGCGTGTGTGTATGGGTATGGGTGTGTTTCAGATAATACACACACACACACACACACACACACACACACACACACACACACACACACACAAAACAAAGGCAGGCAGGCAGACTAATCATGGACAAATGAGCCAAAACATCTGAGGACGGACTGATAGCCCAGCACTCCCAGAGTTTAGTAGCTGTAATAGACCTTTCTCATGAAGAAGCTGTTAAAAGAAGATGACACAAAGAGGGTCAAGCTTCATCAAAATCACAGTCCGCTGACCTCCTCCTACTCCTCTCTCAAGTTTTCTCTCCCCTGGCCTGTCAACACCACTGAAAGAGGAATTTAAAAAGAAAGCTGGGAGGAAAATATCTTCTCCACTCCTTCTCACTTCCTCTCTCCCGGCCACCCTCCCCTCATTCTTAATTACATCCAGATCAGACTATTAATGAAGTCAGTCTCATTTTAACAACACCTACAGGGAGCGAAGGAGGGCTTTCCTCAGCCGGCAAGCACATCAAATCAAATCTGGCCCCTGGACTTGACAGGTTTTGCAACCAATTAAAATGACACACTAAAGTAAGGCTAATGATTATTCCCACTGTCAATTAGTCTATCTGTAAGTGTTTTTTGACTAAAAGAGTCCTTTATTTAACACTGACGGACTCATGAAGGGCAGTTAAACAAAAAAATGCAGCAGAGTCATGGTGCCTACATAACCCACAATGCAATTCAACAACAGTTGACAGTTCAGGTCTGGCGAGCTCAGTTCCTTCTAACTCCACACCCAAACTTTTAGTCTTCAGACCCAACTGAGCCTGACTCAAGTGACATCAGCACATGTGTAGTATTCATCCAGACCTGTATATAGACATTGATATGAAATGTCACAAATTCATCTTTGGCTAAACGTGAAAATTATATAAAATTGACAAAAGCAATAAATTCTCAGCCTTCGGAAACCGGAACCAGTGGATCTTTGGCGTTTCCGCTTGACAAATTAGTTTTTTTTAAAACGAACAGATATTCAAAGTTGCTGTTGATTAATTTTCTGTCTCCTGTTTCTGATCGATTAATAGAGTCACCATTTCAGCGATACGCAGAACCAGCTGAGATCCTTAGCTGTTTGTGTGACGTGCCGGGGCATTAGCTCACAGCTGTTTGAAGTGCAGCGAGGTGGTGACAGCTCGCCTTGTGTGCTGATGTGTACGTTTAAACAAACCTAATCACGAGCTACAGAAACGCCGTCACATCACCGCCTTTTCTCGTGCTGTTTACTTGCCCGCTGTGAGGCAGGACTACCCGTGTTTGATCCTCAAAGGGTGAACCACAAGTGATGCACATAAAAACGCGTGTACAAACACAAGATGGGATTGTACATTATGTAGTTCCATACATATACAGGGATGGCAGCCCTTTGATGAGCAGGCTGCCAGTATGGGGGCTTTAAAATGCTCCAGTGATGCAGTTGCTTCCCACACGCATCCATATTTGATGTACAGCATGTGGCGGGAAACAGCCTCTGTGCTCCAGGCGCTCTGTTCTTCTCAAGACACTCCTGTCAAAAAGCACGATGGCAAGGTGTGAGCTGCAACAGTCGCATCTATATGTTTACACACGTGAGACCATGCGTGCGTCTGTGTGCCACAGGTGTGTGTTTTTGTCTGAGTATGTACTCAAATGTCTGCCTCTCTCTGTTATACCACTGTCCACTGCCACCTGCAGAGCACAGCAGCATTAAAAAGTACACACACACACACACACACGCACACAACACAAATCCCAACAGATCAAAACACTGCACTCCATCAAATCCAGTGAAAAGCCTGTTTACTGATGATCTGCTGTGAAGACAACAGGCGGCTGCGGTGGGAGACGAAGAGAGAGGGACAGAAAGGGAGGGAGAGAAAGAGAGAGGTGAGGGGTGAGAGTGGTTGAGGCAGCGAAGCAATCGGGGAGTGGCCGACTGCAGGGGCTTTTATTATCAGCCATTGTAAAGGAGCTAGGTGGGATAATTGGTCTCCTAAGCTCAATGCGCAGCATGCATTTTTAATGAGCCCACACTGTTGCTCATTTAATATATAGGCAAGAGATTGCAGATAAGAACTGTGTACACTGTACGTAAAGATTTGTGTGCATGAGCGCTCATGCAAGCCTAAGTTCATTGCAGGACTGTTGCTGCTTTAGTGTTGTGTTTGCGTCGTTACACGTTTCACTGTGTCTCCTGCAGCGATAATTAAAGTCAACTCTCTGTTGTCTAAGTGAACGATTCTGAGAAAGCTGTAATTAAAAACTAACAAAATTAGTTATGGTTGTATGTTTTAAATTTATATTTTGTGTATGGATAAAATCACAGAAAAAGCAGATGATTACATTCGTCATGTCAAATGTGATGTTATATCTTAAAACACTCTAATCCAAGTTCGCTGCTGGTGAGCCAACAACTCAGAGAGGCCAACCCTCCTCAGCCAGAGGCTGTGGGGTTTGTATGGTTAGCGAATAAAACACACACCCCAGCTCCAGCCAAGACTTCTGACCTGTCAAAGCACCTCGTAATGTTCCTGCTGACCTCAAAGCAACAAAAAGAGCAACTCTTCACATTACAGGAGTCTCAGACGGGCTTTAGAGGTCTGCGCTGACCAGGAAGTTAAGAGGCTGGTGACAGGGAGCAGAAGCATCCGAGTTTAAGTGAATTAAGAAAACTAAGTTGTGTTTAGCCCCGGCATGAGTCCATCGCTCCTTGTTGGAGGGCATAGTGCCTGGGCTGCCACCTCGTAATAGCATTAAACACCTCCCAAAGTGATGTTTGGGAGTGAGTGCATTGCTACCCAAAGGCTGAAAGGGCTGCTTACAATAGCAGACTACACTTGGACTTAGAACAAAAAATGGTTGGGAAGAAGTGGAGAGAATTAAAGACATGTGGCAGGAGGGATAAAGAGAGGACAGCAGGCAGAGAGGGGAGGTGGCAGGTGGAGGGAGTGTGATTAATGACAGGTCTTTTTTACCCCTTTCTCTCTCCCCCTTCCCTCCAACAGCACTTCCTTCAGGGACTACACAGACCTCCTTCAGCATCCTGCTCCGAAGCCCTCCGTGAGGTCTCCAGTCTGGGTCCATCCATCAACCCTGCTCTCATCCTGACTGCATGAAGTAGCCAGCTACAACAGAGGACCCCACTCCCCTCTGTAGTGACCCTAACACAGCCTGTTAACAAAGCCCTTGCCTGCTCTTTCTTGTCTTCTCTCCACAATGGTGGCAACTAATAATTGTTTTCATTATTGACAAATAGTTTAGTCTATAAAATATCATAAAATAGAGAACAATGTTTATCACACTTTTCCCAGAGGACACAGTGACGTCTGAGAGATGCTCATTTTGTCCAACCTACAAGTCCAAAATCAAAAAATATGTCTCTTACAATGATAGAAAACACTGAAAACAAGCCATTTATGTAGAGCTAAGTATCATTTGACATTTTTGACAGGTTTCAGTATTTTTCCAAATCTTTCTTATAAATATGATTTCATACAAAACATTTTCAGATGAAAAAAAGAAGATAAAGCTCTCAAAATGTTGTCACACAACATAAGGAACTATACAATAACCTTAGATAAATTAAATACAGTCTAAAATTATTCAGACAATTCTGATTTAAATCAGTAAGTAAAGAAGAGTGTTCAATGCCAGCTTTTTGGTACTTAAGTAGTCTGGAAGTGGTAGACAGCTCTTAATGCTCTTGTTCTATAGAGACATTTTGGCTGGTACCAAAACAGTACCTCAGCTCGATAACCCTTTAGCGCTACACGCCACCATTCTTTCATAAAGGGCTGTCTTTTTGAGTTTCTCAGACAGAATGCATGATGCATCTATAAAGCAACTTATATATTAAAAAAATGAAGGGCTTAACCACGACCTACGTGCTCTGTACATGTTGGTACATGTCAGGGTTGGTTGAAGAGGGTACGTAGTCATCGGGCCATGGCTGTTCTCTTTGATGTGAGTACAAAAGCTGCCCAGCAGATGTGAGCAAGCCACACACCTCCGCCACCACCACCACACACCCCCACCCCCAGCCCGGCGACCAATCCTCTCCTATGACTGACCAACACATACAAGCACACACACGCAAACAGAGATGCAGGGAGCTGAGCATAAGCATCTGGATCACGCAAATGAATTCTATTTTCTGACGGCAGACAGACGGATCTGCCGGACGGCCGCCGCTAATCTGCCACCTCCCCTCTCCTCCCACCACCACCTATAATCCCTGACAGAGAGACAGACAGCAGGAAAGATGGAGTTCAGGACAGAGAGAGAGAGAGAGGGACTTGCATAATGGTTAAAATAGGCTTGATCTTATCCCTGTAACTGAAATGAAATGGACTGCCCACTGGCTAAATAAACACTTGTTGGCCACTTTGCTAATGCTACTCAACACAATGGAAGATGGATGATGTTTCATTCACACTCGCGGCTGCCTTGTTTGATTTGCTGGCACAGCAGAGTGTATATAGTAGAAGAAATAATAAACTTTGCAGTCCAATGAAAGCTGCAGCACGGTAGGTCTCACTCAGCTCTTGTTAGGCGACAAGACTCGGCTGCAAACACGCTCCGAACGAGAAAACACGCGGCCAGAGCCATATTTCTTCCAATTAAGTGTAACTGACTTGTAATTTAGCCCAATCTCCTGTGGGTTTGTATGTGAGCCCACCACAGTAGTGAAAGGGGAGTGGACATAAATATGAGGTGTATGAGTGTGTGTCTTGTGTGCTACAATATGTGCTTTGTATTCATTGCAGATAACAGGAGGCCGTTGGAGGAGAGAAAACAGCAGCCATTGATTTTGTGTGCTGGGCAGGCGTTTCTCCATTCCAGAGTCTGGTCGATACACACACACCGAGAGCAGGGAGCACCGGTGTCGGGGGGTGGGGGGGTCTCTGGACACTGCACACACACACACATATATGTATTGGCAGTCAGCAGCGAGTGCACACGAGACCTGTCAGGTACTCACAGCGATCTTATTACCTGCCGGCACATTCACAACCATACACGCATGATCAGAGGCAAATACCACCACTTTGCAAACACAAGCCTGAATGAAGGCAAAATGAACAAATGGACTCAATAAGGCAATTTCTTTACTGTGAGTAGGGCAGGAGTGGGTGGGGGCATGTTTCAGCATTAAATCCTTTATCAAGTAGCCGGCAAATCAAACATTGATTTCCATGAGCCACTGTGCCGGGGGCAATAAGGATCTCCCTCATCAACTGAGGCAGCGCTGGCCACACACACAGACACACAACAACAAGTACACAAACACGCAGACAGCAAGCACTAAATGAACTTTATGTCAAATAGTAATTGCTGCAATCTGAATAGGAAAAACATTAGCGGGGCTATTCTGTTTGTGGTTGGCCTGGTTTGGACACCGGGCAGCTTTGATCAAAGCTGCACTGCCTCTCTAAAGTGGCCATTAGAGGGGCACGCTGACAAATATGACAGTTGAACTCATGTTTACGTTTAATGCCACACAGAAAAAAATAACACAGCTTTTACTAGGACAGCTTCAGTCGAATTTTTTGGCGACATGTAGAATGTCTGACGACTGTATTTTGAGGTCCAACAAACATGTTGAACACTTGCAAATTCAGTTTTTCTTTAAAGCTTAAAAACTGCATTCTTCATATCCATGTTTACTTGCTAGCAGTCTTCTTCTTCCCTGCAGTGGAATAGTGTGAAACCACTGGCAGGAATGAGTATCGTGCCGCCCGTGTGCATGTGCAAAAAACATAACCCTAACCCTAACAGACGAACAATACAGGAACCCATGCATAAAAACATTTCTCCATAGCGCTACAAGTGAAATATATATATATATATGAGTTAATCGCCTCTTTTGTGATAATTTCGGTGTAAAAAAAGGGTATATATATATGCATATATATATATACATATATATATATATATTCTCAAACCAGTCTGCTCCCATGAAATTAGACTGTTACCTAAGAGCATGTCAGAGACAGAGAATGATGGACAGACACACACAGAGGAACACAGAAACACATGCATGTGATAGATACATGCACAGGGAAGCAAAATGGAAAAACAGGCTCAGGAAATTGGCAAGTTCCTGTATAAGAGAGGTGGGGGGGGGGGGGGTGAATGGAAGAAAACACAAGGAGAGAAAGACTGACAGAAAAAATACAATGTGCCTTCAGTGACTTTAGTGTCACTGTTCTTTTGTTTTTCAGACACACCAACACATCAGACTGTCAAGAGTTTCCACTAATTATTAAAGTCTCCAAGTCGTCTGAGGAAACAAATCAGTTGTTACACTGAGTTTTTACTAAGTCTGTCAGGATGTGGTGGAGAGAATACTATGTGCCAGTAACTTTTTATCTAATTTCACACGTCTGTGCCACACTTTTGTGAGAATGTTTACACATTAGAATATTCAGACCAAAAGATGCGGCAGACATGGATCTGGAAGCATCTGTTTTTAGTCACTTTGCCACATATACAGTTCACTGGTGAATCCCACTGTCATTATGTCAATAATAATTGTTTGAGTACTTTTTGAAGCAGTTCTTTCTGTGTGAGGATTTGCTGATTTTTCCTTTGTTTTGGATGATATTAAGGTAAATATCTTTGGGTTTTGGACATTCGGCTGGATGAAATGGGGGAATCTGAGGACATCCCTTTGGGCTCCGGGAAACTGTGAAGCATTTATCACGACATTTTATAGGAAAAATGATTACTTGGTCAATTTAGAGAATAACCAGCTGATTAATCCTATAATGACAATAATTGGCAGCCACAGTCCTGGGATTATTTGTCAAGCATAAGGATGGTAGAATGTGGATAATTCCAGCAGTACACTTGAGCTGTTTCACAATGGCATTTGTGGGGGTGTAAAGGTAAATGTGGTAAATTCATTTTAATGTTTTTGTTAAATGTAAATAACAATGGGAAAATCAAAAAAGTCAATGTTTTGTTTTCCAACTGTACCAATAATATAAATAATCATCAATTTTGCAAAAGGTTAGACATCAGCTGTGGCCTTGCACATGTTATGCGTGTGTATTTGTGTGTGTGGGTGCGTGTGTGTGTGTAGGGTTGCCTATCTAGACCAATCCTTCCCTCACCATACCTCAACAGAGTAAACTTTAACCTCTGAGGCAGGTGACTGGTGACCCCTGCTGAAATCCGAGCCTTTTGGTTTCCATGTGAAACCAGACAGACACCTCGCCCTCTGGATTCCTCACTGATGCATGTGGACTCACACACACTCGCACACAGGGACACACATATAACACATGCAATCAGGAACACCTGTTCGGTCTACACAGACATGCGCTAGCACACACGGTGCACAAACAATTCAACAGGCACATAAAGGTGCTCTCACTGACGCACTAAACCAACATTCAACAGAGTCTTGTGTATGAATTTCCTCATACGCACAAGCAGTTCTTACTTTAAGCAAGCATTTCTCAACATGAGCAGCAGATATTGTTACGACTGTCTATTGTATCTGCTGCAGTGGCGAGTGTGTGTGTCTGGAGAGAGTGTAACAAAAGAAACACAGTAAGTACGCACTGCTCATGTTTCTCCAGCAGATATGTCGAGTCTTTGTTAAAGAACGGACAGAGTCGAGAAGAACGTGGAGAGAAGAGGGGGAGGCGGAGGAGGAGAAGGAAGTGAGACACTACTGTGTTTCCAGCTCTTGATCCATTAAAAAAAGTGGACTCCTTCTCTGCTTATATGCGCGCATGTTCATCTTTATTTGCTTTGTGTGGGTGATAACTTCAACATAAATTGTGAAAGACAGAAATCTGAAAAAAGAAAACAACACAGAGGAGAACTCAGACAATAAATGCCAATGTACTGACAAGTTTGATGTGTTTTGTTACATGAAAAAAAAGTGATTTTTAGAAAAACATGGCAGCATAGCTTGCAGTGTTTTATATTTTTGTTAACCAAATAAAAAGACAAAAACAAATAATGTAGTTTAATATTTATACGTGTTTCTCGATATTTTGGAGTCTGTGGCACTCAGCCCCAAGCTTATTCACTCCTCCTGACGACAGAAATAATATTAGTTACTCAAACAGGAGTAAATAGCGCATAGGTTGGGGACTATTTTCAGCTGTGGATTAATACACATTTGCTGCTCTAGGTAGTATTTATAGCAGCAGAGTGGTATAAAGTGGATGGGCATAAACTACACACACACACACACACACAGGACACATGTCAGCCAGTGCAATGGTGTGGCTCACTGATGTGTTTTTAAATACACTTTGGACAACAATGGTAGAAGTAGTAGTAGAAACCTATCTACCGTATTAAAGGGCATGTCCACGTGCCTACATGTATGTAAGCATTTCCTTTTCCTTTTCACAGTTCATTAAGAGGAGGCACTTCACCACTGGCTGCTGTGAATGGGGGAACAGCAGCTCTGAGCACATTGTGGATCCACTAATCCTTTCGCTTATCTGAGCTACGTCAATACTGCTGCATTCTTTGCTTTCCCCCTTGTGCTTCCTTCTCCTCAGTTTTCTCCCCACAGCCCTCCTCACCTTCACCATTCCCGCCCTGCAGCTCTCATTCCAGCCTTGTTCCCCCTCCAGCCCCCCAAGGTGCTGCTTGAGATCCATCCCATCTCTTTTCCTTCCTCTGGACAAAACAGAAAAAGGTGCAGGGAGTAATAAGAAAGAGCAGCAGGGGTGGGATGGCCCTAGTAAGGTTATTAAGCCTCACACACAAACACAAGGCTCGCCACAGGGCCACTGAGGTGAAGTCCCAGGGGCGGGGGGCATTTCTGTTTGTGTGTACGTGTGTTTTGAGAAGGAATGACGAGGCCACCCAGCTTTTACTGGCACTAAACTAACTAAACAAACTAGTTTTCACTTGACATTGTTTTCTGAAGGCCAAAGATGATATACCTACTACTATTTATTTATAGCCTAAAGCTGCCAGTATTCAGTGCTTTGTGCTGTTAGTTAATATCTTCAAATGGGATCATATTCATGCTGAAAAGGATCAACATTCTGCAGGTCCTCTAAAACTGTATTCTCAGAAAAGAAAGGCCTCTTCAAACACAATTTAGGCCATCACGTAATACCAAAACTATCCAGTGAAACCTAAACAAATTCAACTCATTTAAGTGGGTTAACAGCTCCTTGAGGCAGCGTGAGCTGTGTTTCATTGCAGGTTTTACAGACGGTCAGCCCCTGTAGCTGGCTGAGTAAAAAACTCCCACATAAAGCCGTAAAAAAAAATTCTTTGGTTTCCTTTTTCATAGAAAATAATTCAAGTATATACTGTACATGGAAATTACTGATGGAATCAGACTGCATTAGACTGACATGGACTAATTGAGAGGAGAGGTCCAGTTGTAACTAGCTCTATCTTAACAGCAATAAGGATAAAGGCTCTTCAAACAGGATTTGGCCTGACCCACCACTCTATAGCTGGGAGCTGATACTGCAGTGTACAGCCAGTGGTGGATCATTTTTCATCTCTAAATCTGCTTTGGCATGGTCAGGAGTGCCAGTGTGTGTATGTCTGAGGGGTGGGGGTTGAGTGGGGGGCATGGCAAAACACAAAAACACGGATGGACTCTGAGAAGGAGGGGCTGCCAGCCAGGGTGCATTGTGGTCCATCTCGTGTTTTTTTATTGGTGCTCCTCTGACAACACAAGGCTGGGTCTTCCCTCACTGCTCAGCTGAGCAATCAGGTCACCTCATCTTGACAGACACAAACACACGCACACACAGACGTAAACACGCAGAGACATACACACGCATGCACAGACACACAGTTCATGCAGCCTGCAGCTGTTGCCAATGATGTCAGTCCTGATTTGGCCCAACCAGCCTTTTGTTTCACAGCATGAACACACAACAGAGGAGGAGGCTTCATTTGGCAGTGCAGCAAGAGTTTTTCTGTCTCTAAGATTGTTTGGATTAAGGATTAGCTACTGGTTGCAGACACGAAAGCCTGAAAGCAAAACAAAGACATTTTTTGTGTTTGAATGGTTAATAGGTTACAATATTGACAAAAACTTTGATAATCAATTAGCTGTTTAAATCATTTAACACTAAAACGCTAAACATTCCCTGACTCCACGTGTTCAAATGTGAGGATCTGCTGATTGATATAATTGAAAATCAATCTAAAAATCTACAAATCTATAGCTACAAAACTATTTATGAATTTTAAAAAATTATAAATAAATTATCAGCATGTACACACAGAGGAAAAACTTTCGGATATAGCTATGCGTGTTTCTGTATGTGCACACAATGTAAACAATTTGGAGAAACCTGATGCAAAAGCACCTCATAATGATAAGTTACACGTTTCTCATATTTTTTGATTTTAAGTGGAGCGAACCAAGTTCTATAGATGGTAAAACTGAATAGAAGGAACAGGCATACAGGAAAATATTACACCAATTTCTGTGCGCTGAAGCAAACAAAAATAAAAAAGCTACAAGCTCTCGATAATTGCCGGCCTCCACAGCAGGTTACTGACACCTCATCGTAATGAGTTGTTTAAAAACTTGAAAAGTACAAAACTGACTTAGTAGCACACAAAGTTAGAGACTGCTGCTCTAGTTGGATGGAGGGGGGGGGGGGGGGGGGGGGGGGGGGGGGGGGGGGGGAGGGGGGGGGGGGGAGGGGGGGGGGGAATCGAAGGG
>JBBMJY010000003.1:10379722-10402502 GCA_037833715.1 Toxotes lorentzi
CCTCCTTTGGGGGGGTTGTTGAAAAACTTGGAAAGGAAAAAAGGGATTTGGGGGAACAAAAGGGGGGGGACCTTTTCTCTGGGAAAACCCCCCCCCCCCCCCCCCCCCCAACCCGTCTCCAACACAAACACACAACGCACACACAAACACTCTCCGCCTCCAACCCCCTGATGTCTGTTGGCAGAACTGTCTGAGGAGCTTAATTGGTACTTTCTCATTTTTTCCTCTTTCTCACTCTCTCTCTCTCTCTCTCACTGTGTCTCTAACTTTGTCACTCTCTCATTCAGCTGCATGTCTGTGTGTGTGTGTGTGTGTGTGTGTGTGTGTGTGTGTGTGCGCGTGCACATGTACCGTATGTCTGTTCCAGCCCAGGAGAAGCATGAGTGTCTGTGTGTCTTCATGGCAAGAGGACAAGAGCGTGGGTGCCACTAAATGAAACAGAGGCCGAAGCAACTGCGCACTCTGTGGCAATGTGATGGGGCGAGCCAACTCGGTTAACCAAATCTTGGAATGAGCCTCGTCTGAATTAGACGCACACCATAAACACACACACACATACACGCAAGCACGAGCACAGATACACACACACACACACACACAAGTTGTCCCGGTGCCCAGGCAGCTTTCCTGCTGTCGATAATGAGGAGGTTTGGAGATGTGTATTTGTTTGTGCAGATCTAAAACACACACTTTAATGGCTAACTCAATGGCCTTCACTCCCTGCCAATCACACACCAGTCCCAGTCAACAGTATCAGCATTCTCCTCACTTCCACATTTGTGTACAGTCGCTTTTACTGTTGTGCGCTCAGAAACACACACACACACACACACACAGAGTCACCTATCACACCTGCTGACACGAGATAGAAACATAGCATGAAACACTCTTCTACTGAGCTATTATGCTGTCAGTGACATTTTTGAAAATAATCCTACTTATCCTGACATTTCATGCAGCGGCTGGTTACAGTACATACTGCTGTACAAGCAGCCTGCCTCTTGATCAGAGATGTGTACCGTGGAAGCCCGGAAGCCAGGGCTGCTTGTTGGAGCAATGATTTGATTAGGTTTACGTTGATTACAGTCTTGTTGGTTACAATATACGGCTCTATGAGAGAGAGCGAGAGGGAGGGCGGGTGGGAAGGAGTGATTGAGAGTGGGACTGTCAGTTTGTCAAGCTGTCAAGAGCAATGCTGTATTGTACTTTTGTGTTTAGCTGAGGTGTGCGTGGGTAGGCGAGCGGAGATTCAAAATGAATCAGCTGATATCAAAGAGTACCAGTGAGGATATTAATACGAATCTGTTAGCAGTTATCAGCACTCAGGAGAGCGATACGATGCTGTGCGTGCACTGGCCCCTTTGAATCAGATCACGGCGAAGAAAAAAGGAGCAGCACATCTGAACGGCTCCCATTTCACAAACAACACTATCACAGACAAACACTTTTAACAGCAAGCGCCTTGTCCCAGCATTGTGCTCGAAAGCTGTAGACTTTGCAGCACAGTGGCGCAGAAGCTCAATCGTGGTGTGTAATATTGGCTGAGAACAAATAATCTGAAAAGCCTCAAATGCCCTCTGCCTCTGTAAGCTTTATGAAATATTAACCAAATTAATCTAGTCTTTTTTTCTTTTTTTTTTTGCAGAGAACATACTGTACTGCCACTGATTCCCTGTAAACCAACAATCATTCCTGAGATTAATTCTAAGAAATGCAGCAACATTTTTTTTTTATCTCTGAAAGCCAGGTACAAGGTGTAATTATTCCCCTCCATATATCATGTTTTCTATTAATTAGGTCTGTGCCAGTGAACATTGCTCTGCTTGTTTAAGCGACGGCCACTGAGCCACAGGCATCTCTCAACACAGCTTTATTCCTAACAGCAAGTGTGCCGTGTGGAACACGTTATTATAACATTACGGGGCTTAACAGCCAGCAGCGTGGCATCTGATTGGAGGTCAGATACGTGTTGTACCCCGTGAAGATATTTTTAAAGACCGATATGATACCGTGTTTAGTAAAGCAATTTCTAGAGGCCTCAAGGCAGAACAAAAGGGGAGAGTTCACTGAGAGCAGAAAGAGCTTCGCTCCAAACATGTGACCAGAAAATGAGGGCCGCAAAGTAAAATAGAAAATCATTTGAAGAGATTTTACAGATTGCAGATTTAATGTCCGTCTGATGGGAAAAAAAGAGAGAGATCAGAATTAATCCTCTTAGCTGTTTGTTTGGTAATCTGATTTAGTCTGATTTTTAGGCTGCTATCTCTGGTTGTGGTTACTGATGCTGTCTCTGGATTGACCACAGCCATTTTCACCTTCAGCTGCCCCCCCCACACCCACCCTTCCTCTCTGACATATTAGGGTTTGGGCTTCACATATAAACAAAATATCTATATGTAAATCCCTAGCGCAGTTCACCAAATCCAGCAATGTGTCTGCTTATGAAATGATTCCCCACTCTGACATCGCTCCAGAGAGGCACACTATGGCTGTCCCTGCTCCAAATAAATGACCTACTTTGCACATTAACACACATTTAGATGCAGGCTAGATCCAGGGCAGCTTCATACTTTCTGTTCCCGGCTCAGACACTTTTTGCTTTAAGTGCATCGTGGCTCTTGTCCAGTTCTTAGAAAACGTAGCCCTTTTCTTATCCTCCTGCCATCTTGGAGGGGATCACTTAGACTGGAAATCTGAATGGAGACAGCTTAAACCATATTTCCTTTGAATCTCACTTGAAAATAGGTGCACGATATATATGCGCCAGGTTCTCTAGCAGAATTGCACTTTTATCGTGCAAGCGTGCTAAAGGAAGGTGAGGCTGGCACAGAGGCCCACCTAAGGTGCTCCCAGCTCAGGCAGCGCTATTTCCAGACCACTAGCCCCTCCCGTCTCCTCCACCTCCACCTCTGGTGGGGAAACCACACATCTGCACAGGCCCCAGTCACAGACATGACTCAAGAATGGATCCATTATTCACACAGGCTGTTAGGGGACTGGCACACAAGGGCGGGATGTGGTAGAGGGACACGAACACTCACTTTTACTTTACTTCACTTACTTAAAATTGCTCAAGCAGGCAAAATACATAATGAGAGATAAGCAACTTTAAACAAAAGAGAAAAAGTAAGTCAGCATTCTGTGTATTATTAGATAAGTTAAACAATGTCATATAAATATCCACAGTGTGATTTGAGTGATGTAAAGTAATTGCAACAGCTCCTAACAGAGCAGATCTGCCATCGCGTTCATGTGCATGCTCAATGCTGAACTATCAGGGGTCATGTGACTGTAGACGTATGCAGACACACAACACAGAGCAGCGCCACACAATAGTGCAGTGAAAGTTAACACAGCTTTAGACGCATGTCATATCAAGTTCAGAGATCGCTTGACAGCACAACACAGCTCCACACAACTCGACACTGGATGAATGTGTAAGTGCTCCCTCACTCACACACACAGAGGCCAGATTGTATACGAGTTTGCTCACGGACCATGATAAGAAAATGTGGTAAATGCGTAATCTGATATGCATGACTTGAGGTTTCTCTCTTCCTTTCTTTTCCTCTTGGAAATCGCAGGTTGCATCCATAATTTACACCAGCCTCCGTCTGTTTCTCTCTTTTCCACTCTGCTCCCTCCCTGTTTTTTCTCTCTCCATCTCCCCTTCTCTCTCCTGGCAATCTGGCTTTTGCAGCTTTGCTCATTAGCATATTGCAGATTGTGCAGATGCCACCAAAAATTATTCACCTTCCAGCACTTTGATGCCGTTTCACATGTATACAAACTACGGCGTCGACATTTTGCACAGCCTCACAAACAAAAGCAGAAGGACAAGGTCTCCTTTTACTTAGATGTGCTGGGACCATAAAGGGATGTCTTTTAGTCTGATGTTTCCTCTCATCCTCATTCAACCCAATAACATCATGCATCACGTCAAGCAAAGGTTTTTGACACCGTGATGATGTGTTTCTTCTCATGCAAGGTTTAAATGAATACTTGTGAATACATGAATACATGCTACTGAATATTTGTGCAGTCCAGGGGGACAAATGAATACATAATATTCACGGCTTTTTGAACACAGTATTCATGTATGTTTTTGAATCAAATGGAGCCTTGTCCTGTAATTTGTTCAGAAGAAATGGCTGGAGGATGGGAATATGGGAATTATCAATTGTCCTCCTCTTGGAGATTGATATTGGTATTGATAGAGGCAGATCAATGGCCATACAAGGTAGCTAACCATTGGTTCAACACGGCTTACACTGCTGTCCAGGTTTCACACCCGAGGGACAGTTAAAAGCTGAGGCAGAGAGGTATCACCACTGTAGTATACATGCAAGAATGCGGTCTGTAAACACCCTACAAATGGGCTTTTTTTCTGAATGGACCACATCAGAGGAAGAACAGTAATACAGTGAAACACAGGATGAGTTGGCATCACAACTTGTGTGGGCTCTTAAGACTGTCTGACCTGTTACCTGACTAACGCCAGCTGTCTGCCCTCTGCAGAGGAAATGCCATCAGCCACAAAATTTCAATCCCAAACATCACGTAAACATGTCCTTTCATTCAAAACAATGGCGCTCAGCCTCTCACGGCAATTAATTCAGCATGTTCTGACGTGTATGTGGTCTAGTATTGCTCTACGAAAGTGTCACTATAAGACACAGAGTAGTATCAGTTTAAGTATCACGTGGAAAGAAAAGGACTTAGCGCTGTTCTTTACGGATGATTTGACTTTATGTGTTTGACAGCACACAGACTTCTCCCTCGGTCACTATTTAAAATGATCACCAGCGCATTATTTTCTGTGTGTTTAGTGGCTGGTGCGACACAACAAAAAACTAAATCCAAACCACAGCCGTCTTATCTTGTTTGCAAAACCGTGCCGAAGCAAATCTGTATCACCGTACGAGCTGATGGAGTGAACAATTCGGATGAAGGCATAGGTGATAAATCAGGATCCTTACCAGTGCGGATGAGGACGTTCCTGTGTTTCCTATTAGGCAAAATCTGCTTCTTAATCCTCATCAATCACCGAGCGAATCTAAAATGAAACAAAACAGAAAGCAACGCACATCAGGGAGTGTGACAAAACTCTGCTTTTTAGTGATAGGAAAACAAGACTTAGGTGGCATCATTTATCAAGATGTAATAAAGCACCCTGTCGTGCATCTGACAGATTGGAAACACATAACAAGGACTGACAGAGCTGGAGAGAACGTGCATCTCTAATCCCCGCCAAATATGAAATATACAATGCTTCAATGACAAATACAAGTTGATTTCTCGTCTTCCTTGTGAGTGTTTTGTGCCCATCTAGTTGCAGAAGCAGCTGTCTTTGAACTCTCCAGGCTCTAATCATGGAGGAATATTTCTTCTCTGCTTCTGGCTCTCCTCTTAACTACGATGTGCAGATCTCCTAATGGGACGACCACTCGCCGACTATTAATGCACTAGCCTACTTTAGAGGACTGCATCTTTAACTCACTTCTTTCTCTGCTTGAAACTCCCACATCATTTCATTAATATTCTGCTAGACGGCTTCCCAAAACCGTCTGGCTCACATTTTTTCCACATGTGTACTCGTACAGTAGGCGGAAAGAAAAGACTTGAGCTATCTTCACAGGCTACAGATTGCCCCACATTTAATTACTGTTAACACCAGCGCTAGCAAGCTAAATACGCCTCCATGATTTATTCATTTCCCCCCATATTTGAGTCAAATTAAATTAGTCATATGGGTTTAATTAACTAAATATGATCTGATATTGTAATTTCACACTTGAATATGGGATACAGAGAAGGGTACTTGAGCACAAAAAAAAACCATGGTAAACCAGTGCTCATTAGAGTCTCTTATGTGTAGTCATGTTGGCATTACCAACAGCAGCATTAGCTGAATGATTGCTTCTAATCAAGGTTTTACACACTGGGAGGTTACCTTTATTCCTAAATAACCGGGATCACTCTGCTCACACCATTACTCACTGCTCCTATTAGTCATTGAACCATAGCTAATACAAGTAACTCCCCTCATATTTTCTGGGACCTATGCTCTGCTCATTATTGTTACTGAAGACTACACAACTGCAATTAGGAAAAATAATAGTTTATCCCCCCTGTTTAAAGGGTCGATTCACCCCAACGAAAAAAAAAAATCAGTCCTTTACCTCTAATGGTACCTGGCAGTGGAAGATGGTTTCGGTTTTATTTGTCAAGGTTTTGCAATATCTGTCTCTGAGATTTCTGCTCCCATCCTTACACAATGGAGGTGAAAGAAATGTTGTCTGTTTGTTGTATGATCCAGAGTAAAAGAAGCGCAGTTTCTGTAAAGAGATGCTATAGTTTATTGTTTTAAATGTCACTTTCGCAGCAAGATTTCATTCACCTAAATTGTCTTGGGGCGGAGGCAGAAGCCAAACAAAACCAAAACAAAATATCTGCATGATATTTTCAATATATTTCTCACTTACCTTTAGAAGCAACTACAGGTAAGTGAGAAAATGTGTGTTTATTGTTTACTCTTTATTTATTGTTGAACCGAACGTTTCAGAGCTTTTAAAGAGTTTATTGATCCTTTCTTAAATTCTTAAAAAATGGCTTGCAAACACGCTTAAAAAATATATATATATATATTTTTATATAAATATATATATATTTATATGCGTTTATTATGATGCAAACATGCTTGAGAAAAAAAACTGTAAACAGTGTATTTCCTGACACAGAAGAATATTTTATATTCAAACATTTGTCAGCATTTGTGTCAAGGGAAGGTCATCCTTTTGCAGTGAATCAATGATGCTCACTGAAACACATTCACCACAGGGCCTGCGGTGCGTTTTCCTATTCAATTGCACCTGGTAATTTCTATGCCTGTGTGCCTTTAGTTGACTGAGTAGTTCTAAAGCAAAATATCTAATGCTGGTGTTATTTCCTATTCACACAAAAGCTCCATCATGGCGCTAAATGAGCTGCAGTGACTGATATAAAAAAAAAAAGCATGCGGTAATTTACTGATACCCGGTAATGAAACATGAGGCCAGTGTGGCATGTTTTCTCACTCTCACTGAGAGGAAATATGGCTGCAGAGAGCTACGGCGGCTTGCAAAACACTGTCACACTGCCTCACGACACAGGCAGAGTTATCAGAGAAAAAACAAATGGAGGCATTGATTCACTAGTTGTTTATTTACAGCCCTCTCCAGAGAAGAAATAAATTCCCCTGTTGAGGCTTTGTTTCCCCATCACACGACACAACGGGATGCATGAGAAGAGGGGTGAGCAGGCCACACACACAGAGAGACAGAAACACACATATAAATGTAAGCGCACACGCACGCACACACGTCTTACATCTGGATTAATCTCCAATGGGCGTCATCACAGATGCCATTAAACGTAGCAGAAGGCGAGAATCATGCAGGAAAGAGGCTGCCATCTGAATAATTTATTCAGAGGCTCATCTTGTCTCACACCAGGGGGATTTCTGCTTTCAATTTACACTGTTTTCCTCCCCATATTCAAATCAGGGAGCAGATTTATTGTGATTGGCACACGGAAGGTCAACGTTAGCAAGCTAGCGTCAACACTGTACTCAGTGGGCTGGTATGCTGGTCTATTAGCACACTAGGATAGTGTGTATACGTGTGTGTGGCAGTCTTTGTTTACCTCAGTGTGTGCTGGGTGACACTGGAGAATAGGCCTGTGGAGCGCAGAGACAGCACTGTGTGTCTGAGCTTATTAGGCTGCTTTCCAAGGACACAGGAGGCTCTAGACATTACACTGGCTGGGGAAAAAAAAACACTACAGCTAATCATAGCAGGAAGATGTTAGGACTGCAGACACAGAGCAAGGGGAAGGGAAGGAAGACGAAAAGGACAAGAGAGGGAAGGGAGGATGAGAGAGTGAGAGACAGCAGAGGAGTCAAGGATGAGAGCGGGAGGGAGGAGACAAAGTAGAGTTGGAGAAAGGAGGGAGAGCACAGGATGAAGTCATGGCTCTCATGCATGTCCTCAGTCTGAGTGTCACACTGGGACTGAGAAGAGGACGGAGAGCGGTTCACTAAGGCACAGGTCATATGTGACGGGATGAGCTGCCATTAGCCAAAGGCACATGGAGCAACTGACAAGCAAGGAGGGCAGGGGGGAGAAAAAACAAAACTCCCTCCGAGTGACAAACTGTATTTTCAAGGCTTCTTTTTGAAATTTCCAGCATTCGAGGCAGCACAAAGGATCTGTTTTGTTGTTTTGTGCTGTTGTTGTATAATTCCTTGGGGAAAAGATCAGTCTGTTTCACTTTACACTCCATGTAGGCGGCGTGCATGCAACAGAGACAGAGAACATATCTGAGACGTGAACACTGTGTTTGTCTAAATACACTTGCTCTGTCAGAGAGGAGCTTCTCATTCTCTGAAATGTAATTCAAACTTTGAAAAAAAAAAAAAAAAAAAGGGTTACGAGGTTGCTTGGGGGGGGAGGGGACTGTGCTTACAAAGCAAAATGACCTTGTCATTTCCGGTAGTAAATTGGTATGTGCTAGCTGGCGCTGATGACAGGACTTGGCTGTTTCTGCCGTTACAGGCATGAATGGCCCAGTAGTAGCCAGGCACAGTGCAGCGCTTCAACAAGGCCTCTTTAACCAGCTGAATGACAGGCAAGCAGACAGGCGGTGAGCCAACCACAGACATTCAGCCCTGGCTTCTGTAATGATGCCAATTCAGCCAGACCAGAGAGGCCACGTGATGAGAGCAGAAAGAGAGTGGGAGAGGAGAGTCGAAATCCATGAGCGCATCCACAGTTAGGTCACCGGGCTGTGTCTTTTCCTCTCTTCACTGTAGCCCACCCCCATATGTCTCCAATTTTTTTTTTGCCATTGTCTAGCAATCCTCTTGTGGTTACTCTTTAAACAGTTCTGTTGTCTTTTTGTTACCGTGGGGAGTCGCTAGTTAAACTTTTAACGTCAGCGTCTGCAGCCCCAAGCGTTGCATCAGTAGCCCTTTGCACCCTCCACCTTGTGGAAATCTCTGTGCAAACTGAGGGGAAACTCTGCACCAGTATGACACAGCACGGAGGAATGCACCAGCGGATGTGGCTCTTGCCCTCTCTTTCTCTTTCTCAGTCAACCCCCGTCTCCTCCTCCTCCTTCTCCTGCTGTGGGCAGATCCATATGCACCCAGTAATTATCAAGGTTATTTTCTCCGGAGGGCCAAATCCCTGTTTATGGGCATGAGCGTGTGTCACAGGGCCCTGGCTGTCAACCCACAGGACGCTGACTCCGTAGACAACCTCACAGAAAATCTCAGCTTCAGCGACACTGCGGTGGCCAGATCCTACAGTTGCTCTGCTTTTGCTCCCATTTAAAAAAATAAATAAATAAATAAAAAACATTTGCGATTTTCAGTGGCTCTGTCATGACCTCAAATGAGACAGCAAAAAATGATGTTTTGTGCGTGTGAACTTCAACCTCCTCAGCTCTTGCCGAAATCCAAAAGTTATTTCTGGAAACCACCAACTAAATGAAGGGTGTCCAGCAGCAAAGAGAAAAATTAATACTCAAACTCTGAACCCCCCCAAAAAAATAGCAAAGCCGGACATATTATTTATTTATTGCAGCCACGAGGGCAAAGAGTGCATGTTTTATGTTAGTTCCAGTGAACTGTAAAACAGGAGACAATTTTCTACTATTATTGGTCCGATTCAGTCCCTTCCCAGAGCCAGACACCCTGGAGAATTGTGACCTGAGCTACAGTGCACATTTCCCTTTGGCAATGGCTACAGAGGAAGTGAAAACTGTGAAAGGCCAGTGGTTAACAAGCCCCGTAAAAAAGCACTAACCAATCCAACAAGCTAGGTATTATACCAGTTAATTAGAGGCAAACAGGAGGCAACTTTGTCTTCTGAATGGGATACAAAGTAGGCTTGTTCTCATGCTACATAAGGTTTCGTCAGCAAACAAGAGCCTGGAGCAACCTGAACTGCAAGCCCAAAAGTAAATTTGCATGTAACAAACTGTTAGCCAGGGTCAGCAGTACACACACACACACCGAAATCGGCTGCTCCCTACACAAAAGCTGCTTCCTCTCCGTTTCATCACGCAGGCCGGGCTTTGTTAGTGTGCGGAAATGCCTCCAGAGGGAATGAAAATACTGGCAAGTCCCTGCAGCTCTTTCTGGAGAGAGAGACGCGGGGGAAAGAGACGGGTCCTGCAGCTGCAAGATCACACACACACGAAACCAGACACATGTATGCCAAGTGCCCATGTAGGTTGAGGGCTCCGGTTACGTACAGAGATAACCGTGTTAACCTAAAGAACATAAACACCGGTGTGTGGTTACAGGACTGTCAGAGCACCGGAGCAGTCAGAGGAAGCTAACACTGACAGTACAGAATCTAAATGTCACGGCTGCCACAAAATTATAGGCAACGTCACCGTGAAAGCTCATTCCACTGCTAAAATCAGGGGTTTTCCAGCCTGGGAATTACATCTGGAGAATTCAATGACCCTGCCTCCTAGGTTCATTGAATCATACATGTATTGTTGTCTTGTTGAGAGATCCCCAAAAAACAGTCTGAGAAATTTCAAGAAGAGTTGAGATTTCTGTGGGACTTTAAATCAAAAGTGACGTCCAAACTGTAGTACCTTTCTATCCGTTTTTGTATACCCACTTATCCTGTTCAGGGTTGTACGCACTCACACCTCCACTTCAGTGTAGAGACCCCAGTTCACCTCGGAGGAAATACATGTTGACACCAGGAAAACGTGCAAACTTCACACTGAACAGCCCCAACCGCCTTATTGGTGCAAATCATGAACCTTTGTGATAACCACTGAGCCACTGTGCGGCCCAGTACTTCGTTAATGCTCTTAAAAAATGTTTTTATATATTCCATTACCTCACTCCATGGCCATCTTGGTTGGTGAAAAACACATGTTTGTAATCAGACGACAGTGCTCCAACAACAGATGATTGCAATCAAACAGTCAATGGCCAGCAATTAAGGCAAAAACACACCATATTAGGGTATTCAAGGGATTGGTCCATTGTGCAGGTCGTGAAAACGCAGACGCTGGAATCGTCCACGCCCTTCACGCTAATCCTTTCTCTTCAGGATGTTAAATGATAGTATCATCCAAAATAAGAAGTCAAACCTGTCAGTAAACAGTCATCAGAGGCATTTATTATTTTGCTCAGCTAATTCACAAACTGTAAAACATTAAATGTCTCGAACATACACTACTCACATTCGTTTTTGGAAGTGTTTCAGGTGAGCAGCCACTGCCGCTCAGTGATTTTCAGCTCTCTCTCTGTAGCGCCCACGCTCGCATTCAGTTGACCCAGGAAAATTAAAACAGTATGCTATTTTTATTTAATATTTCATGTAAATTGTACCTCCTACACAAAGCTGACAGACTCACCAACACGCCTTTTCATTACAGCTGCTACAAGTTTTCTGAGATAATACTAGTCGCCTACTATCAGTCAACACTGAGTGCGTGCTAAAGATACATTCTGTCGCTTCAAAATGCGGGTCTTATTGTCATCCGTTTAACTAATACACTGTATCTACTACAAGATAGCATAACATTGTACTCACCGCCTCCACTAGACACATTTTTATAAACAGAATCAAATGGGGCCAAAGAAATACAAGGCCTAACGCACTGCATCCCTAGGACAGAACCACCAGCAACTGTACAATTAATGAAAGACCCGCTCTCCCACCCAAGTCACAGCCATTTACCTGAGTTGAGAAAGAAAACTATAATAGATGTCTTGGGTGATGAAGTAACAGTTTTGGCATTACGTCAAGATGCTAATGCTAACACTGGTTAAACTTTACATATAGACTGAGGACATAAGGATGTCTACGGGTCTGTGCAACAAGCAGATTTCCAAAAAAGTGTGCTCCGTTTCCCAGCAGAAAGGTGGACGTTTGACCAAACAACTGACTGCAACGCTGCCTTACGGAGGAGGTATCAAGGGAAAGCAGATTCAAGATGTACTGACAGAGTGGAGGAGCTTTCAAGACAGCTGCTCGAGTTTCTCCCTCTGTCACTCTCGCTCACGCACACATCCCTGCAAACACACACTCCACTCCCTCTCTCCTTTTTAGCCAGTGACAGCAGGCACCCAGCGATGACATGAGGAGTGTCTCTGGCAGTCAGTAAGGCAGCACTAAACAGACAGAAATATCTTCTCTGACAGACGGACAGACCGTCACCCACTACAACATACATGCAGCTGTCACTGAGCTTTACTGCTCCTCTTCCCAACCCTCTGGTTTGATTTTCCTTTGTGCAGTTCTCTCTCCACTCCGAACAGCACTTCACCTCATTTTTTTTTTCCTTTCTTGCAGCGATCACAACGTACTATGCTGTAAAGGTACTAGGTTTAGGACGGATGTGTCTGGCTGTGTTCGGCTCATGGCCAGAAACGAGGAGGCAGAGGGAGGAGGGGAGGAAGGAGGTTCAGCTGTCATGAGGCCAACCTACACTTGATCAGCGCTGGCCTGCACAGGTCTAGCTCTTTGCTCCTTTCATTTGCTCAGTCTTTTGTTCTTACTTTCTCTTGCTTTCACACAAGAATCTGTTCTCCCTCTCTCTGTCTGTTAAGCTCTCTCTTTCTCAGCCACAGCCGTTCTCAATTAGGAGGGTCAGGCAGCAGAGTGGAGAATAACTCAGGCTCTGGTATCTGGAGCTGGAAGGACCCAAAGATCAGCAGCAACAAGAAACCACAGCTATAAAGTGCTGCGCCAAAAACTGGGCTGTGGCTGCCTGTGTGTTTGCATGTGTGTGTGTGCATGTTGCATAAATCTGCTCTGTACCAACAGGTTGTCAGTGACCTCTGACCTCCATATTTAAACAGACGAATATGACAGAACTGCTAATGTGGCGCAGAGTTGTCTTCTTCCCTGATGGAATGTCGATCTCTTTGCTTTTCAATTTAAAGACTGATGCGTAAAAACAATGTATAATCACTCACACACTCAGGCACACCCGCGCTCCAAATCTTCGCCCCATCTAGAGAGCTACTTTAATTGCTTTGTTTCAGTGGTCCCCTCTGAATGGGAGAGAAGCTGGGGGCTGCAGTTTACAAGACACATCTGCAGGTGTTGCATTTCAAACTGAGAAACTCAAGCTGTGAGAGAGAGCACATACAATAACACAGGCACACAGACAGAGGAACATACAGACAGATTGTCTCTCTGTCTCCTCCTCTCACACATACACACACTGCAGGTGCAGCACCGTTTCCTCCACGGCATCGAGCTTGAAAACGCTGGCACATCTGAGCGAGGTGAAATTGAAAATCTCTTAACATCTGTGTCGCTTTCTATAAAAATACTGACTTTAATGTACGACAATGCAAAATATATGACAAGACAAAGCTGAGGTGGAGTATATTGAGCGCAGGCCTGTCAAATCAAAAGGCAGAATGTGCTTATCGCTGGGGCCCCTGCGACGTGGCTGATGCTTCCCTGTAGATATTACGCACTTAAAGCCTGACAGAGCCATAAACACCCCAACTAATGTGACCTAGAATCATGTAGGTCTTAGATAACTTCTCTGTGGCCGGTACAGTTTCTGTAAAACAACTTTTTTTTGTTGCCGTACAGCCACAGGTACACACTTTCTCCCTCCCTAGAAAATAGCTCATTCGGAACAAATTTCACTCTTTTAATTCAAAACCTCTTGGAGCAGTGTCTCTATGAGAATCAAATCTGTTTGTTATAGCTGGGAGTCAAGTAGTTTGGAGGATCTTGGGTAGCATGTCTCCTAATTCACCAAAAGAAAGAGCAATCAGCTAAGCTTCAGATGGCATCCGACAGACGACAGATTCAATCTCCTTTCTTCAAGCATCTCTATTGTAGTGTTCCCACACACTGGCATGCATGCCGCATTTCTGATAATCTATGCAAATAGGCCACAGATGGACAAGTATGTATCTCATTGAGAAACATATGTATCGCACTTTTAAAAATAATAATTCTTACGTCTCCCCGCGTTTTTTTGTTCTCATCCTATTCCTGCCATCCTTTGTTTCTTCATTAAGAGTTACGTGCGACTGTGATGCTGGCGTCTTGCCACAGCATTTGTGAAATTATTCAAATGAGGACACCGTGTTTCTTTTGTTTACTGCCTTGAATGGCGACACGGAAACAAGGTTGGAGTATTCATTAACGCCACTTCTCACTCTCGTGCTACAACTACCACCCTCTTCTCCCTCCCCTCTATCTGTGAATCCGGCCACGGCATTGGAGGAACGTCCTAGGCATTATGAGGAGCCATTAATGAGTGTGTGGCGTGGCGTGTTGTGATGCGCGGCATATTGCAGCCATTCATCAGGGCTGGGAGACACTTGACAGGCGGACAGCCAACAGGTTGTGTAATCATATAACGCAGCCATGTCAGGCCTGCCACGGCTCCGTGTCCCATTCAGGCCTCTAATGTTGTTTTCCTCTGGGTAATTGACGACGCCAGACAGAGAGACCCAGTGATGGATAACATCATGGACCGACTGGCGCACGAAGACGCTGGTCTACCAGAGTGATGTCATTTCAGATTACATCAACATTTGAAGACATTTAAAGGAAAATTCTGGCTTATTACAACAATTGGGTCTTATTTTTGTAGTTTTAGCCAGAATTTCTTTTAGTTATGATAACTTTGTGCTCACCTTAGTAATGAGGTCAGGGAACATGACGCCAGCGCTAAAACTGAGTTAGACGGGACAAGAAACACTAAGGGTCACATGATCAGATAAACTGTAAACAGCCACATTAAAATGTTTCATTTGGAGCCAAACCTGGGGGGCTAGGGTTGGTACTTATTTTTACCAGCACCTCTCTGTTAGCCGACCTGAGCACAGTACAATGTTACTGTTACCCATTCTTAACTATACTATTATAACAAAGATGGCCGAACTATGAAAATAAGACCCAAGTTGTATGAAAATGGAATTTCCCAAACAAAAAACACAACGCCCGGCAACACCTTCTTGATGTGCCATGAACTATTTTGTTATTTGGGTATATCACTTCTTTGGTGTTAATGACTCATAATTGTGTAAACAGGGGGAAAAAAAAAACATAAAAATCAATAAAAGAAATCCACTATGAGATATTAATCAAAGTTATGGCATTAATTATGTCACAACTTGACAAAGTGTTAATATGGTAATTGTAGTGTACCTGGAATGCCATCTGACGCTGAGGAATGTGTTCCAACTCCTCTGCACAACACAACTCTCAGCTGCATCAGAGAAGCAGAGGTGGCCCTGAGGCAGTGTTAGACGTTGTTAAGGATAGCAAGTATCCTCACACAACCTGTTCTGCTCTGTCCCTAAGCTGGAAAAGAGAAGACAATGTTCTCTCTCATCCTCCCACTCTCACCACTTTATACCTCTGCTTGTTTGTCAGATGCCTCTTGCAGCACACTATCCAAAAAAGGCCGGCTTGTGTATGAGAAAAAATGTGCCGCGAGACGATAACCACAATGAATATCACCGGCGCGGATAAAAATACACATTATTGTCTTTTGAATATCATCACAGCAGGGGTGGAAAGAGTACTGGAAAACTGTGCTCAAGTAAAAGTACTGTTACTTAAAAGACATTTTACTCAGGTAGAAGTAAAATGGATTGTGTGAAAATGTACTCATATAAAAGTACAAAGGGCTAAGACGAAGGGTAAAATGTGTTGTATGGTGATAATAGTAATAATATACGATAAAAACAAATATTAAATTAAAGGACATCTTCATACATACGACTGATAATTGCAAACTTCAACTTTATGGTAATTTTGAAGGCTGTAGTGTGTGGTGCTGTTGAGCCATACAGAGAGATGGTTCTGTTATTTAGCCAACTTTCACTGATCCTTAAAACTGGGTGGACAAAATAATAGAAACACCTGAATACCACAACGGGAGTCCAAAGTCTTTATGTGGCAATACTGAGCCACATAAAGCAGGACACAAAATAAAGGGGGAAGAAACACAAAAATGAAAGGGAAGGCTGGGGATGGGGTGCTAAATCACTTGGTGTGAGCTAATCCCAAGGATCCTTTGCATTATCTAGGAACGCCACGCAGCACCGAGGCACAGGCCACACATCAAAAGAGCTGAACCTAATACAGTCAGACTACATCCACAACGTCCACTTATTTGAAAACGCTTTTTACATTAGCAAACAACGTGCATCCACAGAAGTGTTTTCAGATTGTTTTCATAAAGATTAAACCCAACCCGGTTATTCTGCTCTGTCTTCGCTGGAGAACAGTAACTCCTGAGCCGTTGTGCTGAGACATCATGAACAAAATAAACAAATACAGATTCGTGAGTGGGTTGCTCTCTTAACCTTCATGCTCCCCAGCACCTCATTGTATCTGGGCAGGGTTTACGTCATCGATTTCTAAAAGCTTTGTTTTCCCCGTGTCAGCTACGGCGGCTAGGTGTGCAAGCTCCGTAGCTAAGCCATAACCTTGTGACGCAGGACTATAAATTTCGCCTTTAGTGTGGACAAAACACTCTGAAGGAATCCACCCAACCGTTACACACTCATACACACACACATACACAGAAACACACTCTTCCTCTCTCCTCAATGTCAACTCCATCACCTCACAACGGCCACAGTGTGCAGTGTCAAAGGTGACCACACTTATGTGGTGCTAACATTAAAAATGCATCCAATTAAAGCTGCGGGGGGAAAATACTCCTCTGTAAGCGGTAACAGTCTGTAACATGTTTGCAGCAATGATAGGCTTTCTAAACAAATTAAGCCAGCGGAGCTCTACATTACTCATCCTGGTTGGCTGTCTGGCCAAATTCTGCCTCAACCGCACAGTTGTTTGATCAACTGTTGGTGAGCTGTGTATGTGTTAATGTGAGAGGGGGAGAAAAAAAAAAAAAGAAGAGATATGAGTCCATGGATACCAGGCGAGATGAACACAGTGCGACAGCAGCAGAGAAGCACAGTAAAACTTGTCTTCCTATACTTTCATGTGTCTGCAGTCATGTTCATGTGCTGTCACATTCTGCAGCTCTGTTCTGTCTGCTGGCAGCGTCTCTCTTTCTCTCACTGTGCATGACTTGTCACTCAGTCGATGGTCGGCGCATGTGTATTTGTGTTTGTGTGTGTGTGTGCGTGTGTGTGTTAAACCTGTCGCTTTCTGTGCTCTGACGTCCGTGTGCTAATCGCTTTGGCTGATCCCTGCTAGTCGTGCATGAGTGTACAGTATCTGTGTCTGCCTGTCTGCATATATGTGCGCATGTGTGTGTTTGTGTGCGAGGCAGATGTTCCCCGGGCGGTGCCATTGCTCAGTGTTCACACACACTGCACTAAGGAAGATTAACCAGCACTTTATTATTTATTTGCCTCCTGGATCTAACCCCATCCACCCTCCTCCAAAGCATGCCCCCACACCCGCCACCCTCCGAATAATCCCTGGTAGGAAAGAATACAGGAAGAAAGAGAACGAAGAGAGTGTAACATTGGAGCTAGGTGGCAGAGTTCTGCGCCCACTCAAATTGAGCTAATTCAATTTGAATTTAAACCACAATAAACTGACAATCAGCTCTTCAAAGTATGACAGCGGAGAGCTGTTATCCAATTTATTACCAAATTGTTATAATATACCACCTATAACTCTACTAAGACAACAAAATGCTAGTTGGCATAAGATTACGGTTAGAAAAGGCCTAACAAAGCACTGAAGTCTAGCAAGCCTCTCAACTGGCAAGATGTTTTTTTTTGCTGTTACACTGAGCCAAACAGGATCCTCACACAGCTCCTCATAAACAGCAGCTGCAGACTGCTCAGTTCCTCCCCGGCCGCCAGCCCAGGAGGGTCCAATCAAAACCAGCCACACTGCTCCCTCACTTAGCCCTTGCGTGCCAAGTCTGCTCCGTGTTGGAAAAAAAAAAAAGCCAGGACTGAACCAAAGAGTGCGCACAGTCACTGAGCAGTGGATTAAAAGAAAAAAATCTGTTTACCTGTCTGAACTTTGACCTTGGTGGTACTGCCGCTGTGGTGGCCGGCCCCTCCCCCCAACCCACCCTTCATGTATTCCTCACGCACGGTCCCTCGCTGACCCCTGCAGCAGTGATCTGAGGGGAAGGAAGACAGAAGAAAAGGCTGTTAAATTTCTTTTAATGGAATGCCAGGGAGAACCTGGTTCAGACAGAGGACAAATGTATCACAGAGAAATACATCCCGCTGATGAAAAATGTATGCAGGGAGCCATGAGGGAGTTTGCTATACTGCCCCATTTACTCTACCTCCTAACCCTGCCGGGGAGCCAATGAACCAATGAACAACTGCACCACCCATCACACTGCCGTGCCTGTATACTGCAGTAGTCCTGTATACCCCCCACCCCCCACACCCACCACGCGACCCCACCCCCCACTGCACAGGAACAATGTCCTTCCTAGAGGTTATCAGCAGCCTGACGCTCGGTCAGCCCTCATCCTGAGTCCATTACACACAGAGCGCTGAGATTCACTGCCTTAATACACCTCTCTTAGTCTCTCCTCACTGCTTCGCTGTGCCCTTTACATGGTGGTACAAATCCAGCATAGGCCCAGAACACACAAACACACACACATCCACACAGGTTTTGGGATTAGCCTACCGGAACATTGCCACCCCATCTCTAGTCATCTGCAAAGGCACCTCAGTTCAATTTTGTGTAAGTTTAGTTTTGCTGTTTTGATGCAGATGACCGCTCTCATCAACACCATTTCTCAGCTCTTTTCTTTGCTTTATTCCTGATGAAAACCAGAGGAAGCTGCAAATGACAACAGAGACTGAGAATAACTATTTTATTTATTTCAGTCTTTATCTTAAGGTCTTCCGGCAAAGACAGTCCCCTAGGAAGACACAAAACTTCCTATCTCTTCCACCGTTTCATTACTTACAACCTGTTAACACTGAAGCAAACAAGCTTCCTTTGCTTCAGGCCGCTCTAGTGGCCATTTTCAAAGAAGTACAGAATATCTTGGCTCTTCTAATCAGAGTCGAAGAATTCTTTTGCCAGTGGGACGCAGCCAACTACGAACAAAAGTACAGGAAAGTGGTAGAAATCTGCAATACTGGAGCTGCAACAAGTACACAGGTGAATTGTTTTAGTACATCTTTGACTGTCTCAAGACTAAATCAAAAATATCTCCTGTTGATATTTAGACAACAAGCAATGGGTGGTTTAAAGAGAAGGGGTGTATGGATTGAATGGGGCCTCCCATACTTCAAAACCTGCTCATTCATTCATTTTATCCATGTGTTTAAGGGAGCACAGCACTGTGGGAAGAGGGGGTTGATTTTGGACTGAGGCCAAAAAGAAGAGGACAGGGCGGAGGAGAAACCCATAAATACGAAGGGAGGCGAGCAGGTGTCGCAGACAAATGTGATTTACAGGGTCTACGTCCCATACAGTGCTGACAGGTAAGCCTATTAGGTTGATATTACCCAGCTATAACACGCACCGATGGACCCTCTTAAAAATGTGTGTGCAGCAAGTGTGTAAAGGTGATGGGTTTTAGAGAGAGATTATAATATCACATTGTTAAGTTTGCCATACGTTAAATTCGGAAAATTCAATAATTACATCTTTATTGAGCCGATTTTCAATCAGCTTTATTCATTCCATTACATATTTTTTCAAGGTGACATAATTTAGCAACCATACAAAAGAGATATGTTAAGGTTAGCTTAAAAAAAACAAACTGTGGTTTTATTACAGTAGAGGGTATATTGGATTCCAGTTTACGAGGAATACAGCAGGAATACCAGGGCCAATGTTTTTACTCATACTCTGAAATGACATCAGGCTTCAAAGCCGAAGAGTGCAAGAGAGAGCTAAATACTGAGATGGCAGTGCATTTCTGCATATTGGAAACTGCCGGGGAGCAATCACTGAAGAATGCAAACGTTTATGAGAAGCTAAACGCACTAGAACATCGAGCGGAGATCAGCAATCGAGTTTCACTTGTAATGCTGCATGAGAGACACGAGACTACAAGGAAATTGCTACCACTTGAGCAGCACACTACAGATGGTGTTGAGAGCAACACAGCACAAAGCAATGTGTTCCTTAATAATGTGGTGAATATTGCAGTGAAAAGCTGAGCGCTTCGTACTTGCTTCTGCAGACTCCAGCGTTTTTTTGTTTTTTTTCTTTTCTTTTCCCTGTCAGAAGTGTGAACTCTTTCATCCCGGATATAAGAGGCTGCGGTAAAATCCTCAAAGAAACTAATCGTGTTAAATGAGGTTTGTGTCTGTATCCATGACTTCTGAGTGTGTTGTTTGTGTGTGGGCTCTGGGTGGGGTGGGGTGGGGGGGCGGTTATAGGTGCCTCTTAGAGACTAGAAATCCCTGTCAACTTTGAATCTAAACTCTGTGTCAACTCTCCACTTTAGCCAGTCGTCTCCTGTTTCGTAATCATGCTTGGTATTTCTCTCTTAACACTTCAATCCTGGTACTCGTATCTGATGATGTGGCTGTTCATTGACTGAGATAAACCAATTTTCTGCGCAAACTCTTTAAAGTGATTCAAATGCTGAAGATGACAAAACCCAAGTTTGCTTGTTAAAAGCCCTTAACACCACAAGGTTTACTTTAGCTTCCTGAGGGGAATCCTGGTCTCAAGCAGCTGCTCAACTCATACAGACAGATTCACTCACACGTGCACATACTCACATATATACATATACATATATACACACACACACACACACCTTATCATCCAAGGCTGAGGAAGCAGGAGGGCTATAAAAGCCAACCTCATCTCCTTAAAACAGGCAAGGCTGTCCCTGGGCGTCTTAACACAACTCATCAACTGTTAAACCAGAGAGGGAGGCAGAGCAGTAAAAATCAATGCCCCCCAACACGGCAAACAGCAGTCAGTGATGTTAGGTGGAAGAGGAAAGAGCGAGAATTTGCAGCAGCGTCTGGAGAGGTAAGGAGAAGTGCGGGGTGGGGGGGGTGGGGGGGGGGGGTGGAAGGAGAAAGTCCATGTTAAGCTAAAAGCGGTAGGCTAATATATGTAATTGATTACCTCTATGCAAATAGAAGAACTCTAAAAACCAGAGAATGCAATTTAAAGCAGCAGAGTCTCTGAAATCGATTGGCACTGTGAGCGAGAGAAGCCATTTCCCTCTAGCCAAGATAAAACACTTTACTATGAGCTGTCAGATACTTATCAGGAGGAAATTAGCAGAGGAATACCATTTTCCCAAAACAAACAGGTCAAGTCTTTCTCCTCCTTGAGTGGTCTCTCCCTCTCCTTCATTCTCTCCCGCTCTGATATCATCATCTGTTATTTCCTTCCGTTTAAATGCCAACAGTGAGGAGGCCGGGGCTGCGTTTCATTCAAACAGATCATTTGTAATAAAAAACCCATGCAGGCAGGCCCCCGCGCGCCGGCAGGAGCAGGCTGTTGTTTGAAACGGAGAAGATGAGGTCTCCGGTTCGCCTCGGCTCCTGGGAGCAACCTCGGAGCCTGCCAGCACCCGCACGTACACACTGACGCAAGTCCGTCCTGAATCTCCGAGCCAGATCTCACCAAAACAATATTTGCGTTTTTGGCCTGCAGTCTGTGTTCCTGGCTGAAAAGAGAGGGGGAGAAAAAAGAAAGAAAGAAAGAAAGAAAGAAAACACACATAGAACAGACACAGCACAAAGAGATGTCGAAGCAGGCAGCAGCCCACACAAGGCAGCCTTGTCGGAGTGAGGAGAGGGCAGCTCGGCGTCAACATCAACACTGGTTCTGCAGTCATCGCTCAGCAGGTAATTATGATAACAACGTGTTCCCTAGGCAGCCTCTCTCTGATTTAGTTTCCGAGCACTTACCCTTCCTAAAATCTCCTCCTGATAACATCTGATATGATTACAAAGTCAAGATCCTTTTCAAGGAGTGCCCACTTATGTACCTCTAGTTTGGTGTATAGTAACTCTCCCTCTTGTGACTACTCAGTGATGCTTTTCATCTTATTGTGTATGCTCAGTTAAGATGTTGCGCAATTCCGATTTTCATAACATTTAGCAAAATACAATGACATAAATGAACCTCACCTACCAACACCAGCTGTTACTGAACGCGCCCTTCCCTGCTGGTACCTTCGTAAACACAGTCTTGCCACATGGGGAAATACATCATTTCATTGTGTCTGTTATCATCCAGTTTGAACAGTGGGAGTTTGGCCCTGAATGGAGTCGGCGGAGTTGACCCTGTGATTACCTCTGCGGTGCGGCATTTTCCTTGGCTGTCATCACGGCCGACCCCTTAAACAGCCAGCGCTGCTCTGCAACAGGGCTAGGCTGTTGACATACTGAAGACATTTAAGATAATCCCGGAGATGTCGCTGTGTTTTCCAAGATTACATCTTCAAAGGGAAAACGCGGCCAGCAGCCCTTACTTGAAAGGGAGAGAGATGTGGAGGGCTCTTGTTTTGAAGGAGGGGGTGGAATAGCTCAAGAATGCAATCATGGCTTTGGAGTGGAAGAAGGCCTGTCCTGGCTAGCTAAGCTGGTGGGAGGGTGGTAGAGAGGAATCAGACCTGAGAGAAAAAACACACCTGTTGGATGGGACAAAACACAGGGAGGTAAAGAGAGGACTCTCACCTGTGTGACCTAACAAAGGTTGTAAATCGCACAGCTGACCTCTGGCCCAGCCAGCCAGTCTGTCTTTTATAATGTCTGCTGTCATGTTGAGGTTTAAACACACAAGCTGTGATATGGTGTCACCATTTCTATATACGTATATAT
>JBBMJY010000003.1:10402602-10424797 GCA_037833715.1 Toxotes lorentzi
AAATAAATGGTGGCACCATATCACATGTATCTGGCTTTTGTCTACTGCAATGTCTTGTTACTTAAAATTATTATTGACATTACCACAGGTTTATGTTTTCTGGAGTCTGAAATACGTGAGAACTAAACAGGCAGGGAAAGCCTAACCAAAGAGGGTATTGAGTTGCACTGTGGGAAATGTAGGATCCAGTGGTTTTGCAGCTTGAGGGGAAGTTGGGATATCTCAACCTCTGCTACATCTGACTTTGTTTAAGTTTAATACTAAATCATTTGAGTGCCCCTTTAAATGTGTTTCTAGTGTTTGTTCTTTCAGTGCAGATGCCAAACTTTTAGAAAATAATCTGAAATGTATGCTACTGTGTGGACATAAAGCTTTTGAGACAGATGTTTGGTTTTTTTTCAGGTCTTAAAGTCATCTTTTGGATAATAATGTGGCAAAGTGTGGCAGTGTATCCGCTATTTACAGCAGCGGCAAATATTTTGAAGTGGCGGGCCACTGCTGCAATGTTATGAAGTCCCAATTACACTGCTTTACAGAGGGCTTTTAATTTGAAACAACCGATACAGGAAGCAGAGACATGTGGCAACCCCCCCCCCCACAGACACACACACAAAACTCTTCCCCTCACTGAAGTTAGAGTCTATTAATCCCTGAGGGGAGATTTGTGACCCATACTGACTATTTAGGACTTAGGAACTTCCTGCTCCCTGGGCGCTGTACTCTGCTGCTGTAACTCCAGTGATCATGACTTAACTCCTGCGTAGCCTCCAGGCAGCTCACTCCCACAGTGCACTTTACATCCTGCATCATCACAAAGCATTTTTTAGATACTTTGCATGAAATCTGTGAGGAGCTGTGAGCTGCTGCCCGGCTACTTTACATCTGGGAGATGTTAAATGGAATGTGTCACACTAAAATCTCTAAGGAAGTATTAAATAAAAGCAAGAAATTATGACTCATGTTTGCAACAAATGTCAGCAGTGACGTCCTCTGTAGCTGTGTGCACCTCTTAATGACTCACGGAGCAGCTCGCGAGCGTGGCTCTGACGGACATTGACGGTACCATTTCCCACCGCTGTCTGGCATTGTGTGAACACTGGTACTAATAATAGGACGAGAGTATTTTGGCACGGTACACAGGGAAGTGTGAAGAACACAGACGTAGTAATATCAAGATCTGCTCCAGTAAGGAGGCAAAAGAGTCTTCATGCGTCCTCTCAGCCCAGTCCTCCTTCTCAGCTGGCTTGGTGACATCACCAGTGAGTCAGCGGCCAGAGCCCAGAGCTGGGCTCAAAAAGCACAGAGTGAGGTCTGTCTATTATCAGCCGCACATACTGTACACCATGAGAAGGCACAAACACCCAGACAAAGAGGCACAAGTCACACAACCACCAGAAGGCTATTTTTGAGCCGCAGAAGAGGAGGAGACAGAGGAAAACAAATCTGTCATCGACAGGAGGCTGGGGCCGAGCAGACAAATCAGTTGAGTCATAATTGAGTCTCGCAGAGAGGAACTTATTTTAGAATGACCGCCAATAAACAACGATGGACGGGCGAAGCACAAAGAAGCAACAAAAGCAGCAGCATTAGGTACAGTACGGTTCCTCTGAGCGAGCTCTGTGGTGGGCCCCTCCTCCGTCCCTCCAGCCTCACTGGCCACGGTTGAAAAATTAATGCAGCAAACTGACAACACTTAGGGCCTCCCCCTCTCTCTCTCCCTCTCGCTCTCCCCTCCCCATGTACCAAACAGGATCAATTACCAAAGCAGGGCTCCACTCAGCAGCGCTAAAGAAACAAGAGGCACTCTCCATCATAGCTGTGTGTGTGTGCACGTGCAAGTGTGTGTGTGTGTGTGTGTGTGCGAGATTCAGGCAGGCTTATGACGAGCAGAACGAGGAGGAGGTGGTGGTAATAGTCTGTTTGCTTCTCTCTAATGACAGCAGCAGAGTGGATTAGTGAGCCTCCTAACCCATCAGCATCACTCCTCCCAGTAAGTGGCAGAGCATGTAAATAACCAGTTGTGACCACTAGCAGGAGGAGAGAAAAGAGGGGAGACTAATAAACCGGGAAAAGTCTCAGTGTGTGTTATGTGAGCGTTTTCGCCCGTGCACCTTCATTTGTATGCAGGTGGAGGTTTCGCGGAGTTCCATTTCTACAACATCAGCCAAGTTATTCAAATGCAGCACATCTGACTGGAGAGGATAACATAAAGGAAGGCATCAGCAGAAATGGCAGCAGGCAGTAATCCCCCGGCCAGGCCACTTGTGTTTGCCACGCAGGCAGGCAGCGCTGTCAGTGGCAGCACCCATACAGGCCTTATCAGTGGCAGCCATAGGGCTCTTCTAATAACCCTGCTGATGCTCTGCGGTGCAAGGACAGACAAGGAGACGGACAGACAGGCGGACGGGTTTCACTTCCCACTTAAAGAAAGAGCCTGAGCGCCAGGTATCAGCCTGTCGCTGTGTGTGCACAGACTCTGAGTGCAATTACTCATTTCCCTCACTTTGTCGCATGTGATGTTCTGACAGCTTCACACACGCTGCCACTTTCATCTAAATGCACTCCAGTGCTGACCACTCCACCTATTAACCCTTCACACACACGCACACACACACAGAGGCACATTTTGCCTTTATGACAGCGCTGTCTAAACTCAGGCAAGCTGGCACTGCATCCCCAGGAGAAGCATATCTGACTCCAGCATCATTATCACCATTTCAAAGGTCAAGCACAGTGCTTCCACCCTCTTTGTGATTTATGCCTTTGTGCTATTACTTCTGTTCACATTAATCTCCATCTGTAAATCTAATCACGCTACCTCGCCATCGCAGCTCCTGGCGCTCTCAGGACAGAAGCCGCAGCCGACGGGAAACAGCTTATGTAAATACACCACTGTTGACACAAGATGGGCAGCACAAGGTGCCTCGCTGCTACGACAAGACACACAGATCAGGGTACAGATAAGTACAGCTATCGCTTTATTGTTGTTTCTTTTCATTTACTGCCACTGTTCATCGCTATCTTGACATCCTCCCATCCAGATATACTTTTCATATCTCCAGGAGCATTTTTCTCGGCTCATCTTAAGAGACTGAGGTAGTTGTTACTGAAACTGAGCAGCAAAATGCAGACACGGTGCTGTAGGGATCCATTTGGAGTCAATGAATAACTCGAAAACCGACGCCAGTAAATGAGAGTGACGCAAAAACAGCAGCGTCGTCAAATAGCAGCACTTCCAGGCGCTCTCTGCGTGTATGCAAACCAATAATCATTACCTTCAGAAAGGCTCCACAACCACTAGAAGCACCATGAAAACATCGAGTCTTGCGTGCCTTTAAGGAGCCTCGTAGCACTTTGAGCAGAGTTGCCGGACGCTCTGCTCTGTGGCTGCCACATGCAAGTATAAAGACTTAATCAGGTCTCCTGTGTGGAAGTACAGCCTTGCTTTCTGAGAGAATTCCCTCTGCACGGACTGATGGGAACCTTGGCGATGACACAGAGAAGCCTGCAGGCCTGTCAGCTCATCTCCATGCAGCTCAAATCAGCACTCAGCTCCGGAGAACTTCTACCGCTGCGCTGACACGCACTCGTACACTGGCTGACACGAATCTCCAACATCACTTCAAACATCCACTCAGTCCCTCAACATCATACTCGACATGTGGCGTGTGTGTGAGTCTCACCACGAACTCGGGCTGAATCATTCCAGCTATTGAATTAGATATTGTGTGGCACACGACCATCTCAAGATAAAGTCCAGACACGGAGGAGAGCATAAATCCAGCTGCACCAGAGGCTGCAGGGAAGAAGAACTGTGAAAGGTTATATTAAGTTTATTTGGCACAAATATTTAATTCACAGTATTACAGTTTTCTGTGCTGTATCAAAATGTTGATCTAACCCAGTATCCAAGCCAAGAAATTTCAGATCTAGACGTATTTTCATTCAATTAATAAAACATAAACCTGTGATAATGTTATAAATTATGTCTTAGAAGACTAGAAACACTTGCTTTTGATGAACGCAGATAACAGCAGTAAAACAATGCTATTTGTTGCAATCTGTTGCAACCATCTCTTTTAAAATGCACAGCATACAAGCCCCAGATGGAGAGAGTTTTAAGAAATCAGTACAAAGCCCTAATTCCTTTGACAGATATTATCAACTCAAGATTTCAGGATGGTGACTGATATTTTATGTGCCACCAAAATGCAAGGAGAGAGCTTTTAATAATTGATGGTGCTGGAGCAGGGAGATTTTTAACCGCTCTCCTCCTGTTATCAATCATTAATGGAGTTTCCATCAAAAACACTTCAACCCCTCAAGTATCAAATCTCTCTTGAAGGTGGAGGGCCCACATTCAAACATCCCACTTAATCAAAGGGCGCACAATCTGCTCTCCCTTTCTCTCATTTTCGCTGGCGCAAATTAGGATAATAACGGCACAAATTGCAAAATTGTTCACAGCGTAAGTGTAAAAGTAGGCATTTTAGCTGAGGTCTTCTTGTGAGTGATGAGGGTTAATGGGAAAATTCTAAATGTTGAAATCACAGAGGGGGAAACAGCCTACCAGCCTGCATTTTTTTTTTTTAACGTTCTTCCCCTCTTCTGCCGTACATATGCCAAGCTGTTTAAAGCTCGATGTGTCTATCCAGCTCGCTCTGCTCTGTAAAGCTGCAAGGCCTGCCTGGTCATAAAGGACACGATGTGCATCAGCGACACTCACAAAGAGCCGTAACACCGCTACTACCCTTTAAAACAACCACAAGGTTACACGCAGTGCTGTATGTGCACGTAAAGATGCACAAACACACACACATACACACACATACCAGAGTCAACTAGAGTTTACAGCTTTGGACTGACTTTAAGGGATCAGCTGAGCTCCTTCAATCTCAAAGTCCACCACTCAGCTGGGGTTACATTGTGTAAAATGTACTTTTAGACTGCAGGAGCACAGCAGCGAAGCCATAGCAGAAATGACAGAGTATTCCTAATTACCCATCAAGATGGTTTTGACAGCGTTCTGTGTGCTAGTAATCAGTGTCATGGCACACTGCCAGCAGCAGCTCGGTTCTGTTTGATTTGTAGCTGCAGCCGAGTCGCGGGTCGTACGCCATCAGAGCTGCAGTGCCACTCTCTTTCACTTTTTCCTCTGTCCCTTTCTCCTTCCGAGCACCCCCACCTCCCCAACCCTCCGCCACCACAACTCCACCCGCCCCACACACTGTCCTGTTTCACTGGCCCGACCTTGCCTGCCATCAGGTATAAAGCACCTTTTCCAGGCTGCTGAATAACACGCGCACAGAGAGGACACTAAGAGGATTCTGTCGGAGAAACTTCTAGCTTGCAGAGTTCAGGTAAAAAGAAATCAGCATTAAGGACACAGGGCTCTGTTTTTATTTAAACATGACAGAGGCATGCTTACGCGTAGCGCTGAAATCATTAGTGGCTTAATGGATTACTCGATTGACAGAAAATTTATTTAGCATTGTGACTGTGCGCATACTAACGTGCTCACAATACCAGTGCTGACATGCTGATGTTTGGCAGATGTAGGCTAAGGAGTCAATCATTCTTCAGGTATTTGATCATGTTTTCTGATCAACAAAGTTATTACCGGATTAAATGGTTAAACAATTAATAAAAAATCAACAATAAATGCTAGTTGCAGGCCTACTTAATTAAAAAATATATATATCTAAAAGCTTTAAAAGGTATGTGTAGAAAATGTGTAGTCACTAATGAGATACATTATGATAGTGCAAAACGAGATATATCAAAGTGAATGTGTGTTACTGAGCACCGACGTGAATATATGAAAGAGTGATTTACACAGTGTAAGCATACTGTGAGCGAACAGAATTAATGCACAGAGCCAGCCAGCTAATATTTGCTTAGGGAATGTTATCTGCAATTTGCAACGTAACTGGTTTTTTTTTTTTATGTCTTTAAACTCAGTGTACATTGGCCAGGAGTTTGTCTGGTCATACAAGCTGTTCTAACCCTGTACCAGCGCAGGGAGTGCTGGTCTATACTGTGGTTATGTATAGTTGAACTCTGATAGCGATACCTCTTTGTAATGAATTTTCAATCCAACTGTTACCTGCACTTGTAAAAGCATTCACATTCTCATCATGGAGCCATTGTGGTCTTGGGCTCCTGCCAACAAAGTGTCACAGGTTCAATTATCTTTCAGAAGATAACAGCCATGTCTCGCATTTATCTAATCTCGGCCTGATTTTCATCTCAGGGATTTATACAAGTAAACAAGATGTCAAGATATTTATTTTGAAAGGGGACAGGTGTCATAAAAGGGGACTATTCTGCTTGTCACACAAGCTAGCCTTCTACTTTGTGACTCTGCTGACTCACGTGAGATGAGCTGAATCAAAGCAGCTTCAGATTCAGTGACTCGGGCGCTTTGTAAACCTGAGCACTCCCGAGGCTCTGGCTTAATCAAACGAGTCTGCTGCTTTATCTTAAAGGACCATACCTGTGCATTTGTAGATCTCTGAATAGCTGCCTACAACTCTGATTTTTTTCCAGCCATTCAAAGGAGATGTTCTCATTGATGGCTGTCTCCCCACACAAACAAAATCAGAGCTTTGTATTCAGAATGGGGGCGTTATTTACCTGTGGCAGAGCCAGAAAAACAGTGACCAAAAAAAATGGCAACAAGTGTGAATGAGACTGATGCAGCTGAACCGGAAATTAACTCCTATTAACTACATCGTTCAGTCAATATTATCTTAACTGTGACATGAGACACGAGTTAAGAGAACATACACACGATGTAAGATTGAATCAAAAAACGAAATCAAAGTGGCGACCGAGTCTGATTATAACACTGCAAGTAATACGTCACATTATTATCAACTGTTTTCAAGAGCACATCATAGGTTCGGGGACTGATTTCAGATCGCCTTGATCAGATTCCACTTGAAAATGAACTTGTAGAGAGCTGAAGCTTATTTAAGATAGATAATCCATCGTGGAACGGCATCACAGAGCTCGCAGGAACAATTTTCAAAACTCTCCAATACCAGAAAACTGACAGTCAAAAGCTAAAAAAAGCACTGCTTTGACAAGCTTTATTGTAAGAAAATCAAATCAGAATGGCAAGTGAGTAAACACTGATGTGAAAAGGAGCATGTGAATTTAGCTGTTTCTTGCTTTGTAAAGGTTGCTCTCAAATCTCAGACGTAGCGTCTTCAAAAGCAACAGCAGGGGTTCTTACTCTCTGCTGTCATCTGCATCACTACATTCAGATTACATACCTTAAGGGCAACTAAATACTCCATGTACTGTGATGGATTAGCTCTCTCAATCAAGTTTCAAGGCTCTGCAAGCTAAATTTCATTATTTAGTGAAATGAACAAAGACAAATGGCAGAGTTGAAGGTGGGAAATCAATCCTGAAAATGTTAGAAAAAAAAATATGGACATCTAACATAGAGTGAAAGAGATTTTTGTTAATGGGCTACAACATTAAAATACAGTATGGTATGGTCCTTAACTTGTAGCTGTCCCTCTTCAGCATTTCACATTTTCTGGGAACATGGGAACATTTACCAGCCTTGTCACTTAGTATGAACTCACCTGTTCTGAGAAAAAAAAAAACTAGCACCCCAACACCAGTACATGTCAAAACACTGAGTGGGATCAATACAAAGACATTAATCTCTCAAGAGGGTATGTGAAGTATCAAACTTGGCAGACACTATGAGTGTCAATCCACAGTTTCACTCCCTTTAACACAACTGAACAGCCGCAATTAACAACCATTTATTCATTCCGTCATTGGTTTTGTCATTAATGGCGATGCCCCAGGCACAAAAATCCAGTTTAACTGTCAAAATCCTCCTTTCAGATCAACTGCACATCACTTGTAGCTGATGAACAGCCTGATGAAATCCACGTTTTTTCTCTGCTCTCTGCACCTGCGAGTCTAAGAAAGAGCTTAGACGTGGGACACTGCCAGCCCAGTTTGACTTACACCGTCCAAATGACAGACGCTCCACAAAGACACAACAAGCAGATTAATACCCCGGTGTGTGTGCGGCTGTGCGCAAAGTGACTTTTAATGAAAAAGACAGAGAAACATAGAGAGACACAAAAAGACCAAAATGCAGGGACAGAGCTCTCAAACTGTCTTGCACCATATCTGGATGGGCTGCTGCTACTCTTTGTGACCCCCGATGCTTTGAGCCACAGATCAGATCAGGGGACGCTGTGTGACAGATGTCTGCCCCAGCGCTCTGTTCCAGGCATGAGTGCTGCTGGCGTACACACCAACGAAGAGAGGAAGGGGCGGAAAAAGCAAAAGGGAGAGAGGAGAAGATGGATTGAATGAAAAAGGAAAACAGAGAAGAGAGAGGAAGAGGGAAAAAAATGTAAGCAGAGAGGGGAGGGGGGCGAGGAGAGCTCGTCCCCCGGAAAGCAGACGTCACACCACACAGCCTTCATCGGTGGGACGAGACACCACAAGTTTGGACATACCTCGAGCTGTGACTCTCACCCTGACTGACCTGGGGAAGGAACAGGAGACCTCACATGCACTAAATCACCATTTGTGCTCCTTTATTTTTATTTATTTATTATTATTTTTTTTTAAATCAGGAGGCTGTTACACACTGAATAATGAACTTCTGAATTAGGCAGGAAAAACACACAAGCTTTGTGTGTGGCTCTGATAAAACTTATGTGGAGAGCGTTCTCAGAAGCCACTGATGCCCCTACACAAAACTCAACATATGACCTCTGCACAACGACTCTGTCACTCTGCTTTGAGGAGCAACATGCAAAAAAGAAGATGAGAAGAGAGAAGAAAAGAGCTAATTATAGCCTCACAGCAGGATGCCCAGAAACAAACTTGATTATCATCATCGTCAAGAAGGCACAAAGGAAACCTGCTGCCTCCCCCCTTCCACCGCAATCCAATAGAGAGGCTTTTAGCCTTCGTAATGATTTAGAAAGTGACAAGTCAAACAGATTTACTGTGACAGCCTGAAAGGGACCAGCACGAACGCTATTATTGCTCACGTGACCAGACCTTCTAGCCCTTCTCCTATTCCCCTTTCCTCTGCCCCCCCCTTCCTTGCCTGTTCCAGGGGACAGCAAAGAATAAAGCTGGCTCAATAGAAGCAGGCAACAAGCCTATTCAGTTCCCCCCTCGCTCAACACGAGCCCCCTTCAAACGAGAGGGAAAAGCTCTGCTTTGTTGAAGTTAGTTACTTAAAGCGACAGTGCCCCCCAGATAAGGATCTGGTCATGGAAAACTTGTAGCACAGAGTAAACGGAGATACCTTTGTACAATTTTTAACACCATTACCCAAGGTTTATCAGATTTAATGAGCCGTGAATGTGAGGTGAAATTTTCAGCTTGCAGGAGCAGCTAACAGCATTTCTACAGCAGCCTTGGCCCGTCCACTGGCCATGAAACTCTATTAAAAACACTTTTTAATCCGCAAAGGAGGATCATTAAAAATGGAAAACATTAGGCAACCATTGCACTGCACTTTTCATTATTATTAGTTTTTGAATAAAGAAAGTGCACTCTCTACGCGTGTTTTCCATCCATATTCATTGGAGGGTATCTTTTGTGCCCTGAGTGACAGGATCTACATTTGACTTTCATTTCCATCGCCCTGAAATACGGAGCAAATATATGTTTGAGTAGCATCAGTCCCTCCAGGCCTGAGACGCTCTGCCTGGTGCAGTCATTTTTTTTTTTCCCTCCCTCTCCTTTTTCTGGAAGGTGAAAAACACCTTGGCTGTTCTGAGCTTTGAAAACAGAGCCACCCCTAAAACCATCAGAGCTGGCGGCAGAGGGATGTGTGCGGAGAATTCTTAAGGAACAGAGACCCTCGGGCTACGCAGATTCAGTTTCCCCCGTTCTGGCTTCCAAAAACAAAGGAATTCCAGAGAAAATCAGGGCAGGACCTCACCCCAAGCCACCACCGCTGCTGCTGCTACTACTACCCCCACCTCCCGCTCTCTTGCTCTGACACACACACACATTTCATGGCTACGTGCACACACACAAACACACAGCACAGCAAAGGTAATTTCATGCAACCATCAATGAGACACACCTCCTCTCTTGTTATACAATCATGTTGATTTGATATCAGGGGAGACATGGTTACAGACATGACAAGGAGAAGAGGATGAATGGTATGTGTGTGGGGAGAGGTAACGGGCTGTTTGGCCCTAATTCATATTTAAGAGCCATGTCTGTCTGCTGTTGTTGTTGACCGTCGCTAACCAGAGTTAGACATCAGCTTACTCCATTCAGACTGTAGCCCCACATATTAGTGGGAGATTGAGCAAGATCCTGAAAATGTGTTTGGTTGCCCCATCCCCACCCCCGGGCTCCCCCTCCCACCCACATCCACACCCACACCTTCAAATATATGAGCCAGACATGAAAACGTGTGATGTCCTCACGTGTATCTTTAACAATGTAAACACATGCCATTCAGCTTCCACTCAGCTCCCACCGGGCGGCCAAGTAAAGGTTACAGCATGGAAGTGAACGCAATAAAGCTGAGAAGTATAATAACTAATGTATGTAATCTGGAGTAAATGGGTAGTTGTTGGGATAGAAGCAGACAGAGCAGCTCTTACAAAGTTCCATTACTTATTTCCACTGGATATTTTACTTAAAAATTGACTGAAGAGATGTGAATTTTTTGATTATATGATTAAATCCACTGACTCTCCCTCAACTTGTGTTCCTCGGAATTTGGTCATTTCTGCAAAAGGATGCTAGATACACAAGAAAACCTGCATCAAAACATATTTAAGTTCAAGTAAAATTATTTGTTTATTATAAACACTTAAAAAATATGCATGTAATGATCACAGTTTTTTTTGTCAGTCACAATCTTAAGCATGTAAAAATGAAAAATCTATTACTTTTCTCCAGCACACACATTTGTGAATAGCCACCCAGCACCCTTTAAAAATCATAAAACACAGGGACCCTTGCTGTTTTGTCAATAATGTTTGCCAAATAATTAAAGAGCCCTGGTAGACAATGATAAACATTGTTTAGAGGCTGACCCCTGGCAAGCGCCATGCAGTGTATCATTGCTGTCTCCGGAATACACACGATTAGCGTGGTCTCATTACTGATATAATAAACGACGTGGCTTTGGATTGCTGGGAGGACATACTTGCAACAGGGGTAGATTAGAAAATAGTGGCGAAACACATTGCCCCTGTAATAGACTTGGGATAAACAAGAGAGATGGGTTATCTGTAGTGTGACTGCAGATAATGTTTCTGATATTTGCAAAGTCAGGCTTGCAGCCCGTACCAACCATATATTTTAAATTGCTGAGATCACTGTTTAATAAAGTGGACTTTTAAATTCTTTGCTGCTTTATTTGTTTCACTCCACATCACCCCCCTACCTTCTCCATCCCTCTCTCTCTGTGAAGTTAATGCTGTTGCTCGGCCTCTGCCCACCAACCCGTCTCTCTTTACAGTTTGTGTATCCACACAGGGGTTTAAAATATGCCCCTTTATCTGAGCCGCCCAGGCGGGAAAATGAAAGGGATGTCAGTCCTTAGAACCCTGGGAAAGCGCTTGGCTCAACCACCAGTGTCAAAAACGAGGGGAGGGCACCGAGCGGGCAAACACACTGCACACAGTAATAGACTTTTTCTGTCAGTGAGCAATGTCGAAAAAGCGGTAAGAAAACGGTCTTAGTAGGGCAGTGGAGCTCAAGATTTTATGCCTTTATGATTTGGGGGCTCTCCATAACAACCACAACTGGCTTTATTAACAGAACCAAAGCACAACAGGAAAATCAACATCTAGTGTGCAACCTTCCCCCCTGCCTTAAAACTGAATCCTCGTCCACAGAAATACCTTTTTATTGTTTGCTTGTTAAAAAGGTGCCTCTGCAAAGAAAAATGAAAGCTACAGTTCAATAATGACCACATTACAGCCTTTGCACTTCATACATGTGTGAGAATTTGCATTTTCCCCTCTCCCTCTTCCCTCTTAACTGACATTGCAGGGAAAAAAATAAACGCTGTCCCTTTGCATTAGTAAATCCTAGTTAATTTACTTTGTCAGAAAACAAGGAAGTATGTATCCCTGGAGGCCATGTTGGAGACAATTCGACCGCCTTCAGAGAATCTCTGCCATCACTCTCCATCTCCCACGCAACCTCCACCAGAAAATCAGCATCGCCGTGCACTCTGAGAGACAACACTGCCGACTAGACAAGAGACTGTTTAAAGCACAAATGATATTATAAACACAGCATGCGGCGTATTATCTTTAGAAAAAGATTCATTATAGGCTATAAGCTACAAATATTTGCAGCATGCTGTGTAGAGGGTAACTAAAGTGTATGTAAAATTAATTTGCATAATCTGGAATCCATGTTGTTTGAAAACATAACAGGTTTTAACTTTACTGACTCAACCCAGCAGGTGCACTTCTTTGCTGGACTGGTTGGACTAATGCCTGGCATGAACTCAAGCTGCATAAGAGCGAGCCCTAGCACAGTCCTGAGTGCCTGTCTGGCAAATGAACCCATGTGGGACACTGTGTAAGGTGTGAAGACCTCTTGGAGGAGTCTGCAGTCTGCGACTGGCTTGCAGGCATGCTCCAGTATCAGGAGAGACAAGGCAAACACAGCAGATCGGTGCTGAAACCGTAAACCCACTGACCCAGCATGAAGAGGGAGAGGGGACTAATTAGTGACTGTACTTACAACTCAAAGGAGAGGGAGAGGGAGAGGGAGAAAGGAGGGGGGGGGCACACACAACACACACAGAGCACACAGTTGGAGGATGAGGACAATGAGTTTGTTTAGCTTAAACAGGATTTATAAGCCAAACAGACACACGCCAACGCCACTCACTCAGACACATACTATCTTTTTTCTCTCTATCGCTACCCCTTTCTGTCACTGCCTCACCAACACAGCTGAGACAGGCTCTGTGAGGATTTCATCAGCAGTAAAAAAGTGAGGGTAATTGCTTGCGATGGTGAGAAATCTTGAGTGCAGGCGGCAGCGGTGGGCGAATGGATGGATGGACAGAGGGAACATTTTGTTCCTCCTGTGCGGGCTCTGGCTCTCATATTGTTCCCGGTGAGGCCGGGTGTCATTTATGATTCAAGGGCCCCAGCCTCTCGGCGGATGGGAACAGGACATGGCCATTGCGACGTCCCCTGCGTTCGTTTCTCGAAGAACATCAAATCAAACATGCATGAGGCGATGACAGGGGTGGGCCAGCAACTTCTCTCTTCACTCTCTCCTTCTCGGCACCGTTTCACTCTTTTGTCTCAGAAAGAAAAACACTTAGAAGGCTGTGTTTCCCTGACACTGCAAGAGCTCAAGGTTGAAATGACACCTCTTCAGAAACAGGAGTTAAGTTGTCGTTTTGCCTGTATTATACCATTTAACCAGATATCTGTCAACAACACAACAACTGGCAGACAACGCAGAAGACACAGCATGTTCATTTCAGGGCAAAAATCATATTACGCTGGTTTAATATGGACAACATGACTGAAATCTTGTGAGGGGTTATTCCAGGTAAGGTTTTGCTGAGTGCAAGCCTTCCTCAACAGCACCGCCCTGTTTTACATACCTGGGAACAGCTACTTCTACAGTTGATCGCCAAACAACACTGTTTGTTAATACTTGAGGTTACATGTATTGCTCAAAGACTCAGCAGCCCTCAGCAAGAACTCTGCTGACTTCCTCAGCCACCTCAGGAGTTTGAGCCAGCCATGCTTCAGCCACAAATCGTACCACACTGCCAAGGTTTGCAGCTTGAAGGACAGTGGTGACAGGCATGTGGCATTGAGGTTTTCTTATCCCTGCGCCTCATGTTGGTCCACTGTTGTCTGTCTACACCAAAACTGGTGTCACCACAGCCATACAGCAGGATAGCTTACATCTGCTGGGTGCTTCATTTTCTCTGTATTAGTTACACTGCAATTACCAGGTTTTAACTTGACGAGAGCTTAACTGTAGACTTATGGGTAGAATTACAACAGCGTTTAGGAAGTAGTTAAGTGTCTGACACGAGGGCACAACCTCAGCGCAAACTGAACATCTCAAGTTGTAACTCCCTCTAAGCCCTTATTCTCAAAATTAAATCTTTAAAATGCTCCGAGGCAACACAAGTTTTTCCTTATTAAAAGTACCAAAATAGGCACATTGAAAACAAAGACTCAGTCTAGATGAAAAGTACTGCCAAGCTGAACCACAAGTGAGACAGAAAGAGCGAGAGAGGGGGAGAGACAGACACACAGAAACAAAGGCTCGGGACATGAGTAGGTGGGTTTGGGCTGATGGCGAGACACCAGAATACAAGAATCCATGTCAAGGCCAACAGGCAGCAAGCATTTCACAGCACTCTTCAAACCAACAAGAACAGTTAGATGAAATGTCAGGCTGTCAAAACATTGATTAGCGTTCGCCAGGTTTTAAGCACTTGGCGGGCTGCAGCTGTGCCAACACACAGTAAACAGCAGCAAGTTGTTAAATTGCTGAGTAACAAAAAGCTAATTACTCAGACACAAGTAATTAGTTGTTTTTCCTGCACATACTTCTAATCAGTATTAGCTCGCTGCTTCGCTGAGGTTCAAAGATATGGAGTAACGTGCACGCTCTCTACCTTTCTGCTTTCTGTGAATAATCAGCATCGATAAATAGCTGCAGGTGTTTGAAAGTGAATTTGTGATATAACTTGTTTCTGCTTGATCCTTTTAAAAAATGATTAAATGGCGATAAAGAGATGTTAAAAGTTATGAGAGTTCTGATTTTTTTTTTTTTTTACTGATTCTGTGTTTTCAAAGAGCCACAATGGAGAGTCTTCTTTCTATTCTGTCTCCGTAATCGCTTTAGGAAACAAACATATGTCCTCTTCCTCATGTTCAGCTGCAGCTTGTACCACTGCCAGTGCATGTGTTGTCTTTCTCTCTCTGTTTAAGATTGATCGCTATTGTCCCGGCACATTTCCAGCATCATCCCGTTCACATTATGGCACAGAGGGCCAGCAACCCAGTCTCAGTGAGGACACCTGCTTTTAGACCGTATTAGACAGCCTTTGAAAATACCCAAATTTGATTTCAAAGTGAGTCTACCGGAGCCTTTAGCCTGTTTAGTGAATCAGACACTCTTCTGTCTTGTCTCACAGCCTGGCTGGCTGGCTGGCTGGCTGGCTGGCTGGCTGGCTGGCTTTTTGCTGAGAGGCCCCAGGAGGGACAACAGAAGGAAAGAAAACTCAAACATACACACACAAACAACACACACTTCCAAGTTTCAAACAGTTGCAGATGGCTTTAATTCCTTGCCCTCTTTCTTTCACAATTTATCAGGTAACCCACTCTGAACAAGCGTGCCTTCTTTTCACGCTTTGCTGAGATGACTTAATGTTGCTTTGGTTCGTCAGAAGGTGGAAAAAAAAAAAAGGGAAAAAAGTCGAACAGCACTAATTAATGTGGTACGGCTGACAAGTGTTGCTGCTGAAACAATTTCATTACATCACCAATTTAAATTACCGAGGAAGGAGACACTGGAGGGTGCACCCATTCAAAATCAGTTTAATGCACTCTCTTAGACTGACGTATGAGGGAGTGGACACTATAACATGAACACCTGCAATCCAATGCAATACTCCTGCAATAAACACTGACTATGCTAAGCCTGTAATGTTTAATTTTAGTCGGGACTTTCAGATTTCTTAGGAAATGAGGCTTTTAGGATGACTGATTTGCTGCTGATGATGTGACGATGACACGATATCCGCTTCTGACCTTACATGAAGATATCAGCGCATTCATTAAGATATGGGTGCTCATAGATTAGACACTGTTGAACATTTTTGGTATCAGAAAACTCCACAACAACAACAAAGGATTGATAATCTGCTTTTAATCACACTCCCTTCCACTGTAGCACCTTACTAACAAGGGTAAGGGATTTCACCAACTCCCAAACTTTAACTGTCCTGCAGCAGCGTGCACGGTAATGAAAGAGTGACAGTCTCCTCCTTCTCCTCCCGCCAGGAGCCCCCTCTCTGCTGTGCTCTGCCTCGGCTGGCCTCACATCCAGACGGGAGGAATTTAACGGGGAGGGTCCGCCAGACTTAAGGCAGAAGGCTACGCTGAGTCAAACAGCTCATCCACACTCCGCTGCAGAACAGCTTAGAAAATGTGGTGGAGCTCGTCTCTATCAGGGATTCAAATAGTTTCGTGTCAAGGACACCCGACGTATAAACCAATCTGTGCTGAAATGTTTTCAGTGTGTGGGGGGGGTGTATGCAAGGAAGGTTTCAGTGCAGGTAAATTAACTGGAAAGTGGACACTGACATTACAGTCACACCTAAGCACTGTCGAACAGAAATATTCACAGTCAATCACATTTATTGTGAAAGTAAACTACTTCTCACTTTACTAGACAGTCCACTAGAGTCCCATTAAGGGCCCCCAAGGGTCCCAGTGACCTCACACCAGGAAGCACTGATCTTTGAATGATCTCTGAGAGGACCCAGTCAACACAATCAGCGTTATCAGTCACCAATCACGGTGGCAAATGTCACTGAAGCTGCAATACATGGTGTTTTCTAACAGAACATTACAGAGTAACATATGCTCATGGCTGCTAATTGCATTACAACAGGTAGCCCGTAATAGCCTCGAAGGGAGTCAACAAGCCCAGACACACTGCTGAGTGTTAGCTAAGTGACATACATTCTCAGTTTAGCCTCAACCGAGCCATCAGCTGATCGACCGAGACTAGACATTCACCCCCGCACGCACACAGACCTGCAATCACTGAGTTACTAGTACATTCCAGTCTAGAGTCCTCACAAAATGCATACACCTATCTGCAAGTACTCCTGCAGAGACACCGACTCTGGCTATGTCGCTCCAGCACAAACTCGTCCACGCAAGGCACAGCCGTGGGGATACACCGCGCACACACAAGCCTGAATATTACGCTGCGTTAACGCGCTCTGTGACCGCTCAAGCAACCAGAATCTGCCCAACCCCCCTTATCCGCCCCCCCACCCCCGACACGAGTTCATCGGCGGCTGTTAAAGGTTCCTAAGAGGTCACCCTATTGTTAGCAGGTAGTATCTGTCCAGCGGGAGGCAAACCCCATCTTGAGCGACCTACAGGCGCATTGAAGACCCAGCTCTGCAACAACAACAAAACAGAACAAAAAAAAAAAATTAAACCAGTCGCGAAACTTACTTTCGACTCGTACCTCGGTGGCAAATCCGCGTATTGTTTCTCCAGACCTCGTGTGTACGGTGCCGCTCTCCCTCGCTCTCTCCACTTCACAAAGACGACGTGAGAGCCCCGGAGACGGTGTGAGTGACTGACTGAATCAACTACCGTAGAGCACGGCAAGTTGAAGTGTCAGATTACACTGGCTATTCAGTTACCAGAGAGAGCCGTGCTCGGCGGTCGGTACGAAAACGCGGCCCGGATTCTCTCAGACGGACACCGAGCGTAAAAGGTGTAACCACACGCTAATAGGCTGCTAACAGCACATTTCACACTGGAGCGGACTGCAGCTCGCAGCTCCGGCTATTGTCTGGTTCTGTATCATTACAGCAGTGTTGCTTTGAGTGCTGCCTACTGTAATCAGACCAGCAGTTATTCAGCAATATCGTATCATCGAGTTTATTAGCTGTTAATTAAAAAATTAAGTAAAAATAATCTAAACAATGATCAAACAACAATAACACTGGACTGCAAAAAGTATTGCTTTCATCATGTTAATGATGAAAATAATCATGTCAATGTTATTTTTATGTTATTAATGATAAAAATAATATAGATTTTTTAATTTATATATACATTATATTCAATTTAATATATTTTAAGGCAAAGGAAATAACCATTGATAGAAGCTGGAATCAAGCAGTTTCTGTGATTTTATTTTTTTTTTTTTTATGTACGACAGTTAGTCCATTATGCAAATTGTTGCTGGTCTAAATAATTTCTAACTAATATAATAGCTGATTATTGATGGATTAAGTTTTTAGAAAAAATAATAAAAGTAAAAAAGTAATTAAATAGCAAAACAAACTTACGAATAATACACGTTATAGTTCTGTATTAATATTAATAATCACAATTTTATTATGATTCTTATTTCTTCATTAAAATATTATTACTGTAGCACGGGTACAAACAGGTAGTAATATTAGGTCTAATGATTGTTTTAAGTAGTAGTATGACATTTTAAAAGTCCACGTTTTTGCTGTAAATGTGACTTCCTGTGAGTGTGCGTGAACCTTTGCAACCTGCGCTCCGCTCCAGCAGGCATGCTGGCTGCGGGCTCCGTGTTTTGCAGATTGCCGGTCTCCGGTGGAAGCCTCGGAATAACAAAGACGTGTTTGAGAGCAGCGGCAGGCTGGGCTGAGCGGTGACGTCAAGGAACAATGTCTCTCCTCCCGACACGCACGCGCGCGAGCGCACGCACGCTAGCACACAAGCTCTTCCCTCTCTTCCTAGTCAGGCAAGGCTGAACTGCCCAGAGGGAGGGCCGCTCAGCTCGCAGTGCATCAGATAGAATCACTCACTCCTCATGCTGTGCCTGCACACAGGATTTCTTAAGTGGGCTGGTTATTTATTTATTTATTTATTTATTTATTTATTTGGGAAGAATAAAACAAGAACAATGGGGTGGCAGATCAGTCACCACAAATAAACCATCATAAAAATAAAAAAAAACAAAACACAACAAAACCAAAAAACAGCAAAAGTAGGCCCCTGTGTGCACTTTACAAATACCTTAGTGTAGCTGTGGCTGATAAATTTAGACACTGGAGCATCACTAAAGGTGACAGGATTAGGTCTGCTGTAAGGTAATTCAGTGTTTCCCTTTGCACAGTGTCATCAGTCCAGGGCCCAAATTCCTGCCAGCAGCTCCTGGACCAGGTTTCTCTCCTATTTGAAGGGAAGGAAGGGGCTGCCGTCCTTTTAGCTTTCTGCCTGCAGGGCTCCTGACACTGATGCAGTGAGGGCCTGAACAGGGTATCAGCAGCGAGAGGGTGGGTGGGTGAATGGGGAGGGGGGTGCCTCTATCACTGTGTCTCAAGGACACCCCAGCCCCCTGGTCGAAGCAGCTATCCACACTGATGGGGACAAATGCGGCTAGTGACATCACCGGCTCTGGCAGTCACTCATTTTTATTTCGGGTGTGTGGATGTGCGTGTGGGGGGGCTATTTCTTAGATGGAGATTGGGTGAGCAGTCAATGTCACGATGCTGTAGCTGTGAGCTCATGATCATTTTTTTTTTCTTTTTTTCTTTTCTCTGGCAATGGCTTGTCGGGATGACCCATGTCTTTGTTCTGACACCGCTTCTGTTATTGACTTTATTCATCTGTCATGTTGCAACAGAAATATTGATGCTGACACCGTGATTCACATACGACACATCCTATATGCAGGGTTTTCCAAAAATCCTCAGGGCTTCTTCTTGTCAGACAGTTTGAGCCTTTTTTCAGTTTAATAGGAGACAAGTAGGTTTCTGTTCCCCCGGAGCTTAGGATCAACAACTGACAGATCTATTGTTGGCTTTTGCCATTAGTCTGATCATTATATGTTCTGGATCATCCATCAAGTTTTTGTTTAATACCAACTTAAGGCAACAAGGTCCGTTACTGGTGTTGGGGATGGGGGGCGCAGCTGGTCGGGTCACTCTCCAGTGACGCTCTCCAATTCAAAGAATGGCTTGTTGTCAGAAGCCTCCGTTTTCATAGTAAGGCGTGCACCTCAGCCTCTACAAAATAATATGGCCAGATGGCTGCCAACAAGATGGATGGATTATAGGTGGGGTGACTTCAGCTTGACTTGGCTCTGTGTATAATTTCATACGTGCAGCATTTCAAAGGGTTGAGTGAATGCATCAAAGGAGAACAAAGAGAACTCTCAGTAAAGCATGCTCCGACAAGGTTAATACATATTGCATTGTGTCGGGGTGTATCAAATTAACATATGAAAACTGTTTAGACCATAGAACATTAGTGACGATCAAGGCCAGACTTGGCTTCCGACTCGCGCTCAAACACGAAATGATGTACATTTCTCTTGGCCACCTTGCTGTGGGCTTTCTGCCGGTGACAAGGCGTCTCTCTGTAGAGGCAGCAGGTGGAGTGATGGATGCTGCTGGGGCTTCATGTAGCTACATGATGGAGGGAGACTTTCAGTTGTGCTGACATCAGCTCTCCCATTCACACTGAGGTGTGATGGTTGTTTACAGTGCCACCCTGCTGTCGCCACCACGAGGCTCCTGCTGCTGGAAACAGTACACTGAAATACTAATAAACAAGTTCCATCATCAAGTCAAGAGCAGACTGACTGACTGACTGACTGACTGACTGACTGACTGACTGACTGACTGATTCCCCTCTCACACTGAAGAATGAACCAAGAAGAAATAAAAATACATTGGTGTAAATGGGTTTTCTGACCCTGGTCAGCAGCACTGTTCCTGACCCAATTTTTTTACAAAAGTCCAGCACTGTTACTTTGGTATATGAAAAGTTGACCAAGGATTACCATGGAAACCACATGACTGCCATATGCTTACAGTAGTAAAACGATAATAATAATAACAATATAATAATCCTCCTACAGTAGATTACCAGCAATCTAAAGCAATTTCTGCAAGAAATTATGCAGAGCCCCTTGACATGATTGTACGTTGTGAGTCATTGCATTAACTTTTCAAATAGTGACCAAAGAAAGAAAGAAAAAATGCTATGAAGTCACACTAGTCACATGGAGCTCACCAGGTTGAAAGAAAAAATTCTTGTGTGTGTTTTAGCTGTGATGTATAAAAACCACAGTTGGAAACCTTCTGCCTTTAGCAAGTCTGCAACTTTAGATTATTTTATGAATGAATTTTTTAATTAATAAATTAATTGTTTAGTCTATAAATTGTCAATAAAAAAAACTTGTTTTGTCTGACCACTAGGGGCACTTAATGACTCAAACAATTAAGCAACTACCACATTTGTTTTCACTTAATTTTCTTTTGATTGACCAATCCCATGGTCGACATACCATTCCAGCACTAACCTCAAGCTGATGGCAACATCACAGTATGAACATGTGATCAATAGCCTGTTATGACTGGTTAAATGAGGACTGGATCCTTGTTGAATACCCCATAAAAAACTCAGCAGTTTCTGTGTGTGAAAGTGACATAACTGATTGACGGAAGAGGAGCGGAAACAAGGGTTAATATTCAGGACAAGTTGTGTGGATGGGGGGCAGTAAATGGATCATCTCCTGCAGAGAAAAGGCAAAAGAGCACTATTTTAAAACAAGACAAGTGAAGTCTGGTTGAGTACACCATTGATTGACTCTGGCTGTGAGAAGAACAAGGAGCTGAGAGAGAGGGAGAGAGGTACAGAAAACAGATGATACCAGTGCTGGCTTATGGAAGCTTGGACAGCCTTTTATAAACGCTCTCTCTCACCGTCTCTCTCTCTCTCAAATGTTCTCTCCATTTCTCTTCTGTTTTTTCGCAGTGTATGTCGACTGAGCAGTGGCAGATAAGGCAGACAGCCGGGGCCCCATGCTGACTGGCCCGACTGGCTGTAGGGAGCACAGAGGCAATCAATGAGTACTCACAATAGAGTGCCAGCATTCAGATAGCTAACAGCTCCCTGAGGCCACGGGAGGGAGGTGGAGACGAGGGGGATGATACAAGGAAAGGAAAGAAAGGAGAGAAAAGCCAGCGGAAGGTGGGTGAAGGAGATTTTGTGCTTTAACACATGGTTGTCACAGGTTGTTTTCCACGCCATGAACATGTACGAAGCACTAAAGCATATATTCCTTCATGGTTGTTTACGCTCACTAAAGCATGTGTAACTTGAGGTCAGGGACTCTTGGCTGCATCGGAAGCAGGGCTCTTTAGTTATGTGATGTGAAGTGCAGAGTGGTGTTCTGATGCTTGGGGTGATGGCTCTAGTGATAGTGCTATTTTTAGTTGGCTTCTTCTTGCCCTCATTTTAGCAGGGTTTGTGTGCATGAACTGGACTGGTCAGACAACACAGGTGTCCTATACAAGAAGGGCCAGAGTCGCCTCCACCTCCCGAGGAGACTGAGGAGTGTGTAGGACACTACTAAGGACTTTTTATGACACCGTAGTTGCATCAGCAACTTTCTATGCAGTGGTCTGCTG
>JBBMJY010000003.1:10424897-10445873 GCA_037833715.1 Toxotes lorentzi
CGGAGGTCCTTTGTCCCGACAGTAGTCAGACTGTATAACAACAGTGTCACATAGGACTGCTGACTGCTGCTGTGTTTTCTTTTTCCTATGCTCCCACACGACCACTTGTATTAAACAATACAGTTTCTTCTCTAGCTCATTTGTTACTTACTTTATATTTTTCTAGTTTCTTGTGCTACTATAGTAGTACTTTGTGCAATGTAGCGTTTTTTTGTTATGCTGCTGTAACAACGTAATTTCCCTCCGGGGATCAATAAAGTCTTATCTTATCTTTATCTTGTCTTATGCATATGTGTGAGACTTTTTTTTTTAACATTATTATGCAATGCTGTATCTGACCTTGTGAAGAGCGAAGAGCATGTGCCAGAGGGATAGGAACTGGGAGCTGAGTAAATGTGTGACCACTTCAACCTCTGTGTCATCCTTGAGTGCACAACTAGCTAAAGAGCAGCTCTCACGAGGACTCACAACATTGTTAATTCAGCTTATTCAGTTCCATAGGTTACCTGCTTGTTGTGTTACTCTGATACCAAAGTCCAGTGCAAGGCTAGAGAAAGAAAAAAAAAAAAAAACAGGTCATGTTTTTGTATTATTTCAAATAGAGTCAATATTCTCCTCTTTGAAAGTAAGAACAAGTCCCGTTTAAAACGCCATTCACAACCTGCCATTTAAAACAGCTTTCTGCAACAATCTTTGCATTGTAACAGGGACCTTGTGACTGGAGTTAAAAAGGAAAACACGCTGGCAGACAAGCCACCTAAGCTAGTGCCTATTTCTCAGGATGACATTAATATAATACTGCTGGTGCTCAAAACAACTTTGTATTGATCCCTATAACCTTTTAAGCCAATCAATTGCTGCACTCTAACTCGGAACGCTTTGGCATGGGCATGTTTTCAAGCAAGGATTTGTTGCAGTGTTGCATGTTAAATACTGTGTCTTGTAAAGTCCCTTCTGCTGATGTGTGTGTAATTCATTTCTATCTTTCTTTTTTTCCCACTTGTTCATTCTCAGTTAAACAAAATATGCAGTAAATATGTTAAAAGTATGTCATTGATCTCCTTTATGACTGATTATTTTATCTCAAAAAATAATCAGTCTCTGCTGTGGGTCTCTTAGTGTCGCAACCTCCTCAAAGTTTAGGTAGTTTAAAGACAAACACTTTGCTATGACATCTGTTGTAATGTGCTTTCATCCTTGCCATGCTGACTCATGCTCCCCTGGTTTTCAATGGCCCTATTGCTTCCCAACATGGTGACTCATACTTAAACACATATTCTTGAGATCCATTTAGTATTTGCTGATCCTGGAGGGAGTTCATGAAAAAAGCTGAATGGCCAAAGACACTGGGGTTATTCTTGCAAGCTCACTGCAGTTTCCACTTGAGTGTGTCTACAGGTGTCAAGGCAACTGGATTTTTTTTTTGTTAATAGTTAAAGAGGTTCAGTCTTTCATGTGTACCTGCATTAAAACATTTTAAGTGTACGTGGAAATCATGCCTGCCCTGAACATGACATGGTAATAAGCACCATTTAGTTGTTGTTGCTGGAGCTGAAGCACTCAGTTCCTTTTGTCAAGCTATAGCACATAAGAACATTTGTGGGTTTAAAAATGCCCTCAAAACGGAGTCTTTCCATCTACCAAAGAAACACACATTCTGCAGAGTGACTGGCGAAATTTTAAAAGCACATCTTGGCTGAAATCCATTTCCCTGCTTTTCACACTTTAGACCCTCTAATGCAGTTGAACATACTCATGTGAAAAACATAAATTAGAAACATGTCTGTTGTAAACAAACACGTACATTGGCTTGCGTGATTGTCTCCTTTCATACATTTTTCATTGAAAAATTTACTTTTACTCAGTTTCATATATGATTGTTTGGAATCTGTAGCAAGACAAATTAACCAAAGAGATATACTGTGGTGCTAAACCGAAATATTCAAAACATATGGTATATGTAGCCCAGAATCATCATGTTAGATAAAACATTGCATGTTCGTCATACTGTGGAAGTGAAGGGGACTAGAGTGGAGGAGGACATTCATAACACTAGCACTGCAGGGGAACATTAACAATCTCTACTTAACATCTTAACAACAAAAACAGCATGTAGCCTACTTAAGAGTTTTAACCATCCCTAAATCTCTGTGATTGTATACATTAACAATGACTAATCAAGTTATACAACCTACCACTCTCCAGTTCTCCAAAGCACTCTTTGACTGAGATCACAACCTTTCTTGTGTCTCTGGAGGGCAAGTGTTTTGTGCCTCAGAGTTCAGGACAGGGCTCGGAGCCGCGGAGCAGCGCGAGGACGTATTGAATCTCCTCCAGAAAAAATAAATAACGCCCTTGTCTGCAAGTGACCGGTGCTCACTCCCAGACTTTCAAGGCAGCTCGAGTTACTGTGGCCCCTGACAGGAGCAGACAGGTTGTGTGTGAGAGAAATACCTTCCCACAGATGACATCATTGTGCACCAGAGACCGAGGCACAGAGTGAGCCAGGAATGGCTCCACCACAAAGGCTCAACACTCAATCAAAACCTAAGATCATGTCCTGATCTTTTTCTCTCCTAACAAGTTTTCCTGCATGATGTTATCTGAGAGAACATTCTGTCTTCTCTCAGAAGGTTTGGCTGAATCTCTGACTGATCAAGACCCCGATAAGACCATTATGTGTCCATGAAGAGGAACGCTTCAGTCTTGAATTATTAGTATTCGAGAGACATGACAACATGACCTTAATTCCCTACTAAAGACTGGCAATGCTCATGCAATGCTCGGGCAGTCCAGTCCTCCATTTAATATGTGTCCACATGCACAGACCGAGAGGGTCTTTTCGACTCACAGAAATAGTGTGATCTAACAGGGCAGTCTTAGAGATGAGTCTATTGTGTGGGTTGAAATTAGCTCCCACCACCCTGCTCCCAGTGAGGGTGGTCTCCCCTGGGCGCTGTGGATGACATTAAAGGGATTTGTCCGTGAAGATCTGACTCTATTACCACAGATATGGTTCCAGTAGACAACCGCAGAGATCAGAGAGAAAAGCATGTTGCTCACAACTTGTAATCATCTATATCACAATTATCTAAAATGGCCTCATCTATTCATCTGCTTCATCTCCACTGATTGTAGAGCAGCCCAGAATCATGGAGGTGTACTGAGAGCAGGAACGTGTGAGCATTTACTTTTAAATCTCCATATTGGACAGGCAGTGAGGTGTCCACCATTGATGGTGGACACCTCACTGCCATCAATGGTGAAGAAGAAAAAAAACCCCACCAAAACATTTAAAGCGAAGAAAACATGGTGATACCACAGAGGACAGCACCACCTGCTGGTCGTGTTTGGTCACTGGTGTGGGGTTAGAAGGGGTGGGGGGTTACACTATCTGTGCACACACTGAACAGGATTAGTTATGGAATGAGACCCAGGACATCCGTGACAATTTCATCCAGATGCTGCTCAACACCGTCTCACTCACAGTTACTGTAAGTGCACTCCGAGTGAATGAGTAACCAGAGTCATAAAGCCTAAAGGCTGTAGATGTTGTGACATGCAATGAAAGAGCTGTCAGGTTAATCCCAGCAAAAAAGAAAGAGTTTAAAGCTCCCCACTCTAGGTCCCAAATAGTTAGGTGGAGGTGCTCAGTGGCCAGAAGCAACAAAGCAAGAGGGTGCTCATGTTCGGCCCAACTTTCCCGGACAAACACAGGTTGAAAATATTTGCCTTTTCATTCATGCTCTCCATGCTCTCATTCAGTCACTGACTCCCCTCTGTGATATGACGCAATGAGTGGTGTTTTAGCTGCAAAAACATCTCAGTAAGAACGGACTCTGGACCTCCATGATCAGTGAGCTGTAAACCTCCCAACCACCACCCACCCACATGTTACCACATCTGGGACCTACTTTACACAAACACAAAATGACTCATCCCTGTGTAGGAAAGGAACCACCCATGTCCCTCGGTGAGCAGTATCAGTATGACAGTATCTATATAGCCTATGTAGCACCTGACCCCACACTCACCTCGCCACTGCTCCCTTGTCCTCATATCCTAATGCTGTTTGGAATGTGTTGCCAGGCAACGGTCTCCGTAAACACAGCACCTGGCAACACCGACAGGAAACCTCCACGGCTCTGTGGAAAAATTAGATGCCATTACCGAGTGCACACCCATTTGTTGAGATAACTGGATATCTGTGCATGAACTCTCTCTCTGTCAATCTCCATTCTTTTGTTTCTACTGTAAAACAACACCTGTCTTGTAATTGTGTATAATTTCTACAACTGCAGTGATTTCCCAAACAATCAACGATCTAATCTCTGTGTGTTGGTTCATGAACTCCCAACATCAGCTCCCATTCCTCCTCATTACTATAAGCAGCCTTTCACTAATTAACCCCCCTACACACCCTCCTCTTATTTGCATTACAGAGGTGGCCAAGAAAGTGCCATTACTGGCTCTGCACGCTGTTTACTCTGTCCCATCAATTTCCTGCTATTGTTGGCAGTTGAGCTGAAGCCCCAGTATTGATCCCTCACCCTGGGAGAAGATAAGGTGGGGAATCGAGATGGATTCCATATCTATTATCTAATGGAATTCCTCCTCCCAGAAAGGGCTATGGATTTTCTGCCATTGAAGCTGTGAAAATGTGTGTCTATGTGGCCCTCTGCTGTGTCTGTGTGCGCGTGTGAACGTTCCCTCTCCAAGCACAGAATGACGCTTTCGTAGGATGGATTAATGTGGTAAGCAGAATATGGTGGAAAGTGGCACTGAGGCTTTACGGACTGTTGAAGCATTCAGGGAAATGCACTCTCTATGAATGTGTATTGACCTGCTGCTCTCCAAATGGCCCCTCTTAGAGAAGTGCACATACATAGGCTCTCGCGTGGAGTATTGCATCAAATACTGACACACAAAGTGGTGCCGTGATGGGGGCTTTCTTTAGACAGCAGCGTGTACCTCAGAGAGAAACATCTTTCTCATACGACACTTTTATAAAGGCTTTATAAACTGTAACTTATTAACTATTAATAAAGAATTTACTAATGCTTTATAAATCAGTTACAATGCATTAATAAGAACAACATCTGGGCTGTCATAACAAAAATTGAACCTGCATTAACTGATTTTTTTGTCTGCTTAGGGACAATGGAAACCACTGGTTGTGTTTTAAGCACAACCATACTGACATATGCAGTAAGTTTTGAACTTCTTTGCAAATAGTTGCTTATTTACTCATTCAATTCAAATAGAGCCCCGTAGCATTTATTTGGAACTGTGTTCAGGCCACCTGTTTAATTTAAGTCAAATATTTACTCTCCTTTTAGCTCTGTTTTGGTCTCCACCAGATCCAGAGGGAAAATAACTGTTTCGAGGCTCAAAGGTCCACTGCTCACCAGCTAGCAGCAAATTTTGTCTGCCTGTTGTTTGATGCTGGACCAGTGGTGTGCAGCCCTGGAGGAGGATAAATAGTAAGATTTTTCACAACCTTGCAACCCAAACATTAGTCTCAATAATGCCTTAAAGCTTATCTATAAGGAGTCCGTAAATAATTTAGTAACCATCAGTATAGCAATTAGTTGCAATTTATAAAGCCTTTATAAGTATATATAAGTAAAAAGTGGTTTCTATCAGAAATGAATCAGATGAATCATTTTTCAAAGAATATAGAAATAATTTAAATTACAAAGAGGTGTATGTATCTATGATCACCGTTCAGTAGCATCCTTTCTTTCTTTCTATCTTTTTTCTATCTTTCCTTTTTCCTTTCTTTCTTTTGTTCCTGCATCCTGCATGCTACCTTATCGGAGCATCAGATAAGCTATGCAAATCATCCCCTTCCTTAATCACAAACAGGCACAGGCTGACCCTGCACAGATAGCAGCTCTTATTTTCATTTTCTAATATCCCACAAACATTAAGAAGAATTTCACCACCCCCAACCCTCTACCCCCAAAGTGAGCACACACAGGCGAGGTGGGAGACAGCTGGAACCATAACATTTCTGCATCCCATCATGATTTGATTATCCTCCCAAAAAAATGGACTTGCGGTGGCAAAAACGTGTTTGGAAGTCATCAGAAATTATGAAGAATCAACAACCCATCATAGCAATAACTGTGTTTCTAGTAGCTCTGTGGCCTCAGAATACACACAATGTTACACAGAGGCTATCAATGTGCCACGCAGAAGAATGCAGGTGGATCTATGGCATGTTCTGGGATGATAAGTCTCAATAAGTAATCAAGCTGTGGCACAGTTGCACATAAACTGAATACTGTCTGAGTGGCTACTTTTACAACACACAGGGGGCAGAGCAGGAGTGTTTTGTAGGTGCAGTCAGTGGAAGGGAATTGAAAACCTGCTGTGATTACTGTATATGAACAGTATTTGTCTAGCAATAGTCTTGCCGGTTACAGCAGCAGGACAGTAACCACCATTTACGTTAACCTAGACTCAGTCGTATTCCATGGATTCGGTATAACACAGGCACAAACACTCACCCACCCCTTTGCAGTGCAGGCTAAAACCCAGAGACAGAAGTCAGTCCTGTAATGGGGAAGGTGATAGCCTTAGTGGGTAAATGAATGTCAGTAGCAATTAGAGGCCCGCGTAATAGCATCTAACAGAGAGGCCACAGCACAGCCGGGTCAGGAGTTTACCATGTATCACCAGGATTACATCCACACAGAGCAGACACTTTCAGCCAAGGACGTCTCGAGGGCAGGGAGACAACAGGACAAGCACGCAGACAGGGTCTACACAACGTGAGTGCAGCAGACTCACAAAGAGCAGGCGATTAATGTGCATAAGGCTGGGGCAAACAATGTGATACCAAAGCTCGTACAGCTGGATAATTCCCTGAAGGTAAATGCAGTAGCTTGTTGCCCTTCATCTAGCTGTTGTTTTTGAGTCCTGGCTGTATGTAGAGAGGCCTCCATGGGTTTAGATATTGAGCTTGAGAGTGCAAACATTGTGTAAAGTGTATTGTGAGACGTCACTCACAACAAACACAAAAATGAATCCAGATAGTCAAAGTGGCCTCTGGGGACCACACACACCCCAACACTGAAGACATATGTCTAACAACCTACATGAAATATGATCATTCATTTGTGCTGTGGCTGAAATGTGTATGTGTGAGATGTATTTATGATGTTCTGGGGAAAATAATCTGATCAGATTGTCACATTGACTCACAACTGGTCCCTACAAGGTTAACCATTGATTTAACCAACCAATGAACAGCGTTAAAGTTGAGGTTAAGGTGACAATTGGGGTCTGGCATGTGCGGTTATGGTTACAGTTAGAATAAACCCCTAAATAGATGTATGTCAATGCACAGTAAATATCTCTGTCTTATTTCTTAATTCTTGAAACAACTCCCTAGCACTCAATAACAGACAGAAATGACTAAAAATGAAGTTCTTGCAGCATACAATCCTTACAAGTGATAGTGTGTGCGTGTGTAAAGACATACATCCACATGTTTGAAGGGGTGTTTAAAACCGTAGGTGAAAGCATGGAAGCACAATAATAAGGACAAGAGAAAAGGGACAAGAGGGGAGCAAAGAAAGAAATAGTGGAGAAAAAGGTCTTTTGCTGCATATTCAGAGGTTTTCCCATGAGTCCGACACACTGGGCTAATCTCATCCCACGCTGACGCTGTGTCTACCAGCAGAGAGAAGGTTCAGGGATAGAAAGAGAGAAGGGGGTAGGGGGGAGGAGGATGAGAGGTGTAGAAAGAGAGAGAGGGAGTGTGGAGGGGTGGGGGGTGAAGGGAAGGAGCCAGGAGATGGATGGAGGCACGGAGAGAAAGGGGAAGGTTGTTAGAAACAAGAGGCTGATGATTGAGTGGAATGACTGTGCAGGGGTTTAAAACCACGAAGAGGATACAGGCGGTTTCCTGTGAAGGCTGCGATGACACATTAATGCTTTCCATCTCAACAAGCTTCTCCTTAATTCAAACTGGAGAACAGCTCCAAGAAGACAACACAGCACAGTGCATTCTCATCTCAGATGATCAGACAGTCTTGAAGGAGTGTAAACCTGCGGTGCTTTCATTCTGCATTTTCTATCGTTCCTACCAACCAGATGCCTTGTGTGGTTGTCATCACTGAATTGCGTAGGAGGCACTGGTTGAAGATGGCATCAAGTTTAATTAGATATAATTATCCCTCTCTCTGCATCTTCAACTTCCAGACCTCAGAACTACACATTCTACCCACCAAACCCATCACACAGCGCCCTCTGTTGGTTGGAAGAACCTCTTCCTCTTGCTAAGTGTTTACTCGGAGTTAGTGGCCCATCTGGAAAGCGGAGAGCTTCCAGTTTTGACGCCATTAACTTTAATATATCTGTCCCCTGGTGCAAAGTGTCTGAACACACTCTGTACTGTGGCGCCAAGCTGGATAGTTTGTCACCTCTCTGAACATTTAAAGCTGACTCTGGCTACGGAGGAGGAGCAGGTTGTGCGCTCCAAGTGTAACAAAATGGTATCAAGCTGCAAAAGCCAGCAGCCCAGTCAGACTAACACACTGCATCCTCAGAGAACAACCAACCATATGCCAGGGAGAGGCTTTATTAGTGTAAACATGTGATTTGATTGTGATTTGAGACTTTTAATCTCCCTTCTGTCATGTGCAAACCCTTTTCCATTCATGTTATTACTACAGTAGCGAACTTTCTAAAAAAGGTTTGAGGATTTATGCCACACCCAAGAAAACATGCAACCTTCTCGACACTGAATTGTGTTACTGAAAAAGAGGCTGACATACAGGATCTATTAGTTTTATAGGCTCTAAAAGTCTAACTCTTCTCACACTGAGCTTATACAGGAAGAGAAAAGTATATTTGAGAAAATGCACCTCAGGGGGACGCTTCGTCATCTACAATGTTCAAGTATGTGTTGACTGACTAAAGCAGAACAGTATCTAAAAGTAAAAGTAGTTCAATGGCTTAAATCTAAATGCAGTTTTCCTTTCTACTAATGTTAGCTTAGTTGTTTCCAACATGCTTGCAAATGAAACTGTTTGCATCCTATAATAATCTCCTGTGTCCATGGCAACTGTGTTTCTTCTGGTACCAAGGAGCTCAGGTGCACACTGTTCCTCCACACATTCTGCAGACACACACACACACAGACACACACACACACATGCACACACGCATACACAAGCTAACGGCTCCCCTGACAACAGAGCACAGCTTGCATGGAGTGAATGAAATGAACACCAGAAACACCCAGCAAACTGTTACATCAACCCTTTCTGGCAAAGTCCTCCCAGCACATCTGCTTTTGTTATCGGCTCGTAGGAGCTCCCTTCTGTTGGGTTAGGGTTTTTAGTAAAATCTTTCTCTCAGGGAAAAAAATACAGGAGCTGGGATGGTATGGACAAGGATGGTGCCACTGACATACAATATGTACCTTAAGGAGTAGAAGAAAAACCAGTTCAACCATTTTGTGGTGAATTTTGGTACCAAACCAATTCCAGCACAGTTAGGATTAGAGAGGATTTTAGGTCAGTGTGGACACATGAAGGAGAGTGACACTCAAAAGATTGATACCGTCTTAGCTAAAAGGGTCTGTGTCACACAGAATACAGAATACATATTATAATGCTCCTCATGTCTGTTTGCCAATACGACCTTGTCTGTCAAAGACTCCTAAGTGGCATAATTGCTTGTACAACCTTCAGGAGGTTGAGCATGCTTGTCCCCCATTAGATTCAAGCATTTCTGGGCAGCACATGGACAGTGCACATTAAGGGCGGTGTCTCTTCCCCCCTTTAATCTCTCTTTCCAGTCCCTCCATCCCTCTCTCTTTTTATGAGAACTGTCACATTCATTCCCCTTGCTCTCCTGCCGCAAGTGAAGTCCCAGCCAGCCGCCAGTCTTTGCCTTGGGCTGTGCGATAGAAGAGCTTTCATAAATTAACGATTATATCACTAACGATAACCAGACCAAAGAGCTCCTTTTCCTGCTGAAACACAGAAGCAGAGTTGGTCATCAGAAGCAACTGCGGAAGTCCCCATATGGCTGAGATCTGATGGCTTTAAATGAACTCTCTGATCGACGTTCCAGAATAGAAGAGCCTTCATATTCAGGCATGCATGCTTGTGTCCAAAGTCAAAAGTCACAGGTTAACTGACACATCAAATGTGTCTTTTTTTTTTCTTTCATTGATGCATAAGACCAGTCTGATGTAAAATCACAAAACTCCTTTCTGCCTTTCTCTGTTGTTACCATGGTGCACACTATTGTATTGCAACATGCCACCCTCCCTTCTTAGATATGCATCAGGGCATGTAAGCTGAGCTTGACTTGACCTCTAAAATCAAAACGTATCTCCAGGTCCTGTCTTACTGCTGTGTCATGCAGAAATTCTTTTATAGCCATGAAAAAAAGTTCAAACCCAAAACATTTCATGGGACTTTTAATTGGTAGGAGAGTATTTTAAGAGGTCTGGTGAAAGTGTATGACTAGACACAATAACTGAACCTGAGGACAAGTCAGCCAGTATGTAACTAATTCCAAACAAAACCACTGTTGCAAAAATGATGACAGAGTAAACATGTATTTAGTGTTTTGGCAGCCTGTCTGGTCACACCATTACATTACTTACCAGGCAAAGGTGGAGCCAACACAAAAGCATGTTGGCTTGCTGGCAGACTGACTGGTCTAATGGTTGCTCTGTTAGCCTGCAGTAATCCAGCCCAGCTCCCCTGTCTCAGCAGCCCTCCATCTGTCATTGGAAGGCTGCAGTGGTTCCCCAGGTGGGAGTGTTGTGTCAGCCTGGCAGGGTCATTACAGCAGGGCCTGGGAGCGCCACTGATGCAGCCTGCTTCTCTGCAGTCCCTGCCCAGCTCTAACCCCTGCCAGGTAGCAAGATCTCACACAGACCTAATGTATTCACACTAATTAAACTGTGCCAGGCAGCACAAGCGCCCAGCCGTTAAAATAGAAAGACCAACTGTTTTGTATTACAAGATGGCAATGTCATATTCTTGCACCCTTTCACCACCTGGATCATCTGGATCTGAGAGAAAAATCAGAGTGGCGATATCCTTTTAAATATCTACAAACGTTTGCTTTTTTAAATTATTTTCCTGGAGATTTTTGCCGTAATTAGATATGAAAGACAGCAGGGAGCTGACAGGAAAAGAGGAGAGAGAGAGAAGAGGGATGACAGGCGACAAAGGAAGCTGGCCATAATTTAACCAGGGGCGCTGTAGCACCTGGGCCACCCGGAAACCTTCCACAAAAAATGTCTCCTTTGACAAGGAAAAATGTCAAAAGGTGATTACAAATTTAACATTTACACTAAAACTGATAACATTTGTTTTCACACATAAACACCACAATACAAGAATAACATTAAGGTACCCTGTGGATTTTTTTGACAACTAGTAGTGCTACTATGGAGCAAAGTTTTTACATGTGGGTCCCTGTTTTCCTTACATAATGCACACGTGTGAGCATTCAGGAAACACAATGGCCAGTCCTGCTGCTGGCTTCCCACTGTTCCCACTACTGAAGCTTGTGGTAGTAATGAGCAAACAAATGACACAAGAGGAGAATGATTTGAGGTCTGAGGAGGATGTGGAAGAAAGTGAGGGGAAGAAAGTGAGGATGTGGAAGAGTGGGGGGCGCGGGGGACAGAGCGAACCTGAGCAGTGGCAGTGAGAACCCATCTGTTTAATCCAAGCCACGGCTGTGACGAAGCACATCATGGGTAATTGTAGGGTGAGAGAAGGAGCGAAGGAGAGGGCCTCCTTGCATGACAAGAGACTAAGAGTAGGCAGCAACAAGCAGCTGCCCCAACATGCACCACTCCCGTAATCATAAAAGTAATGACAAAGTAAGCATGAAGAAGCACTGCAAGTAGACCTGGGATGTTTGAGTCCCCTGACATTGATGAATATTGTGTTTCATAACTCATTTAGTCAGTCTTTTTTATGCACATGATAAATTATGTCATAAAACCAATGCACTGTGTGATGTTTATGTATTTATTTATTTTCCCCTGCTTATCCAGTCAAGGAGGACGCACCTCTTGGCGACAGCTAAAACAATCAGTGTGACTGAGGTAAGGTGATAGAGAACAGTTGCTGTGTGGTCCAGTGGCCCAGTGGACACAGAGATAGGGAGAACTGGTTGCAGTAGTTCAATATGTTAGATTGCTTATTAGTGATCTCCTTTCAGAAGTGTTGTATGGGTTGACAGGGCGAGATTGCACACAAGTAATCATCTAAAGTGTGAGGGGGACCAAAGTGAGCAGGTGTTTGATTGTGAGAGATCCATTTGGGAGAGATTCAAGTCCAGAAGTTGGCAGCGGGCGTGATTGATAGTGACTGATAGATATTTCTCCCATTTTGTGCTCCTCAGAGAAATGGAAGGGTCTGTCTGTGTTGTCGAGCATTTCTAGCTCATAATATTCAGTATTTATTCTGCAGTTGTGGATGTTTGGGGATTGTGTTGTTTTATGCTGACATTTGATGTTAGGACAAATTTGACTTAACATCTTGAACGCCCCAGTGCCCTGTGCCGTGATATGTGAGAGTTATGTAATGCCTTTATTTGTCATCTTTTCTTTCCTTATTTCTTTTGTCCTTTTCCGTTTTGTTTTGTTAAGCAAGGGTTTTTCTTCACATTGCACTTTATTTGCGTGGTGCTAAAACTGATCTTAGGGTGTTGTGAGCTTTCCCATTGTTTCATGAACACACATTGATTTCAGTCTGGGTAACTATTATTTCAACCACCATTTAGTTAATAATGTTTGAAAATGTATACATTATTTGCAAATCTTCATCACAGACTCCTACAATTTGAAGCCTTTGATCAGATTAACACCGAGTTTCTGTGACTTTGTGTATTATTAGATTATAAATTTATGACAGTGTGTTTTCCAGTATTATTTATGATCTAATGTCACTCCTCAGAATGCAGTTTCATACATTATTTCAGTTTCATTATTTATCTTTCACCTGGTAGTGGTATACAGTGTTCCTGGCTTCTGTTGACTTGCCTTTGTACACTGTGCCAGTGATGGTCTTACCACATATCTTGGCTGACCCACAAGCCCTTGCCTGCCAATTTGCATAAATCACAGTCTAGATCTGACAGTTACTAGGCAGCACAGGCGGGGAGATGCCCAGCCCCTGTGCAGAATCCAGGCCACCAACCCACAGAATGGGAAGCCTGCCTGCCAGAGTGACAAATGTGTCCGGAGCCCACTAACTGCCTCCTCTTGTGTGAACAGTGTGTGGGTACGCCCCTGAATGACATGACAAATAAAGGGTAAAAGGTGCTCCAGGGCTCAAAATAAAGCAACCTGACAAATAGTATATCTATTATTGTGGCCTGAAAATAGTGAAATCACCCTGTTCTCTTCTATATGCACCAATGTTATTCACTATTTTCTGAGCTTCACTGTAGCATCATAGCCATGTAAGATAAATATACTATACTGTACTCTATATACATTGGATAGAGCGGCACACAACCAATGTGGGGCGCTGTGAACCACCAGCAAAAGTTGCCATTCATAAAAACTCCTAAGACACCACATAATCAGTAAACGGTCAATAGTATGTGGATAATGAGATGACGTAATTAGAAGAGCGCCGGTTAAACCTCAAACTACGGAAAACTAATGTAGCACATGGTATTTATGATCGTTTCATGTATTCATTTGAGGAATGTTGCAGTCTCCCCATCTCTCCACACATATCTGATGCTTTTTGTCTGCCACCATTTTTGGTCTCTTCAGTTGAGCGAAGCTTGAGTGACATTTAAATCCCAGGCTCTCTGTTGCGTTTTGTTTTTATAGATATGCTAAGACTCGGAAAATCACTTCCTTATGGACCAGGGCTTTGTGCACTGGAGCACTGTGATACTTAAAAAGGAAAGGGCCTTTCCCAAACTGTTGCCACAAAGTTGGTAGCACACTATTGTCTAAAACACTATTGCACAATGGTACCATTAAGATTTCCCTCAATTCGAACTAAGAGGCCTAACCAACATCTTAAAATACACACATTGTCCACATTCTTTTGGCCATAAAGCAAACATGGTGGCAATTGTCCAAAATTACACCTGACTTGGTCAGTTATTACCACTGACTGTGATTATAAACAATGCAAATACATTTGTAGTTTCTAGCTCATACACAGCTATGATTTCAGTTTAATGAAGAATTATGTTCTAAACAATAGACACGGATGACTCTCATCAGGTCACTTTAGCTATGTTAATGATGCTTGTCTATGATACTTGATATGAAAATGTCAGGTGGAGCTAAAGGACCATGTTGGCAAGTTTAATGAGTTTCTAAGTGCTTAAGCAGCTGCATTCTGGGACACACAGTGGGGCTCGAGATGGGTCTCTCGTCTCTCCAATTAGATATTAGCAGAGGCTTCCTGTACTGTAAGGCCAATCTAAAGTGACAATCAGAAAACAACATGGCGGGGATTGAGGGGATGAAAGATGGAAGTCAACCGGAGCGTAACAGACCAGTCATTTCCCAGAGAACGGCACTGACACTAATGTGTGACTCTCTCAATGAGTGCTAGGCCAAAAAGATAACACAGTAACAGTGAGTTGCTGCAGTTATTTTAATCACAAAGCCATGGATTACACATCTATGGATACATCAGCTAAACACTGTGATAATGTGTGGAAAGCATGGAGTGACAGGAACTCCACCAACGTAACTGAGGGTCACTGTGATTTTCCATGCACATTCTGCTTACACTGTCTCTGCTGCACATGATCAAGTGTGCCCAGCTCTGACATTGCAGCTGTTTACACATCCCTTACTGAGGACCACTCTCATTGCAACACCCAGCCCCTGGGTTAGATAATGCTGCGCACATGCATGTGGGTAGTGTGTGAGAAAGAAAGGGAGGCGGGCGGGGAATCCACACACTGCTGTGAGCTCAGGCTGAAAGATGATACAAATAGACCTATCCTCCACTTCTTACTTTTGTTTCGGTTGTGGATTAACATGCCAGACATGAACCGTGCATAGGCAAACGCAGCTGTTCGTCCCGGCGATAAGAGGAGGTGCTGCTCTGTCAGTATGTGCAGACAACACATACAAAGTGTATAATCGCCCTGTTTTCCATGGATGAGCAGCACCTTCACTGCATGTACCTGCCCAATCAATTGATCTAAATAATATCTGGACAGAAGCCTAATCCCAAAAAGATGTTCATCTCCTTCAGATGATGCTGTAGCTTGTACCAATCAGAATTCAGATGGAAACGTTTAGTTGTGGTCTGACAAAACCCCCGCACTTCAAATGCACTTTTGATGTTTCCCCTCTGTTTTTCCAGGCCACTCATGCATCAGTAGTTTTGTGAAAAACACAGACTCTGAGACAATATTAGAAACAATGCCTGCAGGCGGTTCTTTGAAGCTGAACGCCAGAGCCAGTCGGCCAGTCAGCCCATTGATAGCGTGCTACTCTCCCCACTAGTTTGTATGATGCTGGTCTTCAGCCAGGCTAGAGGGAATACAAAACAGCTTTTTTCTCCAGCCTATGTCAGCAGTGATGTTAAATCTTAATATTGCGGTCTGGGCTTCAACAGGGGCCAGTGAAAATCTTGCCGTCATTTGCTCAGCAGAGCGTGTAACATTTGGCATAAAGCAACTCAAGTAGCTCATAATGCTCATCTCAATTTAATATAACCAAAGTCAAAGACTATCCTAGTGCCTTTAGCCTTCTGAGGTATTAAGTAACTATTCATGTTGGCACGGGTTCACATTCAAGATCATGCTTGTTCTTTTCTTCAGTGCACTAAAATACTGAAGAAAGCAGATATATCCCAAGAAGCCCAAAGCAATAGTATCATTCAGTGAATAATGTCGCCCTGGCTGTAAACATAAACTCCACCATGGCGGTATGGCACTCACAACACAATTTCTTTTCATTTCATGTGATCAGGTTTTATATTAAGTCTTTGCATCAGATACCTTAGATTGTGGGTTGAATCTCTATGGGAATAAACATCACCGCTGGGACGCTAATCAGAGCTGTTGCTCTTGGAATAGCTGCGCCAGCAGGCATGAAATCATGCATACGTTACAGCAGCCATTAGGGATTACCTAGGTGTTCTACTTCTCCAGCAAACACACAGAGGGAAGTACTTAAAGTAATCGTTCCTCCTGTAATGAATGATGCTGAGCTCTGTATTGATATATATGGCAGATGATGGTCTATGGAGACAATTATTGCCATCTTATATGAACATAATGCCACAGAATAAGAGCATGAAAGTGTCTGGTAGTGGTATATCACATGCTGTCGCCTTCAGTAATTGTACTTACAGCTGATCTTCAGTAGATATGACTAAAGGGCTTTCAGACTACCAAAGCAAGATGATTTTACTCACAAAATTCACAATCTATGATTTAGAAATGTATACTGATTCTGACAAAAAGCCAGGTGATTCTTGACATGAACTTTTGAGTCCTACATTGTGTCGTTAAACCAGTGAATGAGCATTTCCCTATTAACTTTCCCGGACTGCTTTCTTCCTGGTATCCATATTTCATTAGCACTTCTCACCATTCATCCCCTTCTCTTCTATCCTGGCTCTTTTTTTTGTGCCAGTGCAGTTGACTGCACAACAGGGAGCAACTTATATTCTGGGTTCCTCTTAATTATTAATGGGCTTCTCTACACGTAGCCTAATCCATCTACACAACTTGAAATACTGACACAGGGAGAAATCACTCCTTCTAAGGTGTAACTTCCTTATGAGAGCAGAAGCTGACCCAATTTCACCTGGTTTTACAGTGAATACAGGAACATCTGTATTTATGGTATGAGGCTGGCAACATAATGAAATCTGTAAAATCATTTAATATTTATTGTCAGGATACATTTTCTTCAGGTTCATCCATGTCACATAAAGTTATGTAAAAAAAAAAAAGTAATTTAAATTTACTATTTGAATGCACAGCAATCACTGTTGACTTTGTTGGATCTGTGAAGGACTTGGATATACAAAATAGATTTGTACTAAGTACTAACTGAATGCTGATCCATTCAATAGTTGTTGAGATATTTCAGTCTGGACCAAGGTTGTGGACTTGCTGTCAGTGTAAATGTTGTGTACTTATTGCAATAAAGCTGAGGAAAGTAATACGGTATGTGTAAATATGCTAATACCAGTGTTTTACAAGTTCACTGCTGAGATGCTGCTGCGATACTGGCTAAAGTCGCATTGTCCACAAGCACTCAACTGCCGCCCACAGTGTTGACTGGTGGCTTTAGTAGTCGACTAGTGCTTCTACTGAGACAGTGGAGGACATACTGTGTTCTGATGGGGTCTCCAACACAGCCTCTGACAGAGGTAAGGTCAGAGCCTATTGATTTTTAACACTGCTCAATAAGACAGCAGGCTGCTCGGTGCAAAAGATACCACTATAGAGCCAGTGTAAAAACATGGTCTCAGCTCAGTTACACTGGCTGCTACATCCATTTCATGTAGGTGTTCTATAATGAAAAGGCAATACAGGGGATCTCTATATGATTGGCTTTCCACCTGGATGCTTTCATCCATTTTATCTCTCAGATCAGCAATCACCTTAAAGAAGAAAGGCGGGAGAAATAGGGGAGGCTTCCATCACAGCATCATGCACTACAGAGGAGCAGCCAGGGCTAGGGCCTTTGTGTGCTATACAATATAGGTGGGAGGGAAAGTGGGGCACAGGGTCTTTAATGTGCAGGGTGGTATTATATATCCTTTTAATCATGCTCCCCCACCCAGCAGCAGTTTAGGATGAGAGTGACAGAGAGCCAACACAAAGCTAATTCCGCCCCTGTCACATCCGATCGTCTCTTACCTCGCAAATGAGCAGCAGTAATGACACTCGCCTGATGGCCCATGCACATGCACATTTGCAGGGGTAATGTTTGATAGAAATCAATCCGTGATAATATGGTGGATGGGAGCACTGAGGTGATTTTCCAGGGATGGGTTTTGTCTAGTGTGAATGGCTCAAGCTCTGAGGATGTCTCTCATGGCTTCCAAATCAGCTTGCAAGCCAAGCAATATTTTCAAGAATTTTTAACCTATTACCCTTAATTGCAAATTAGAAAGATTATTGCGTCTTTTTTCCTCACGGTGTTTAGCACTGGTTGTTATGGTAGTCATTGAAATCGGTCTTTTATATTTTACATGTATTTCATTGCGAATAAAAACAACAAAATTGCAAAATGCTTTTTATAAATTGAAATCATATTGATAATCTTGCATAGTCAGTGAAATAAAGGGGCTCCCTGAGCCATAAAAGGAACACTGTAAAACTAACATAAAAGGGTGCACAAATGTCCCATTATTTTGAGTCAGCAAATACAGAAGTATACAACACAGACCATCATTTCAATGTGCGATTTGGCTACCACAGCAGCAAGAAAATGGACATACCTTTTCATTACAGTAGTAGTAGCAAATTTCTCTTAAATTCAGGGCCTGTAAAGATTTCTTATGTGCAGTACAGAAAAATATACAGTATGTACAAAAAGGAAAGTCACTTCTATGATAATCTTCAACATATTCACCATTAACTGACAATGACACACTCCAGTGACAATGCAGAATCCGGGATCCTGTAGCTAGCTATATCTGGTCACTGGTCAAAGATCCCAGGATCTTCCACAATCAGTAAATGCAACCGTCCAAAAAATGCTGCTCCTCCCTCTGCTCGACAAGCCCCATCCTTTGTTAACAGGACACGGCCACGCTCACAAAAATGACAGAAATTATAGATGCAACGGCTGGAAATCAGCCTAGCTTTCATAGACAATAGCCACAAGAGGGCAGTAAATTACAAGATGAAGGTAAACAGTTAATTTCAGATCCTTTATGGGACAGAAGATATCAGGAGAAATATCACTTCCACCTCGGTATCGTTCTAACTGATCTAATCCGTCTAATTTTAGCTTTAACTGGTCAGGCACTGCTTGCCTTGCTTGTCCTGATGGCAGGCCACTGCTTCATACTCACTATTTAGTGCAACAGGCAACCAGCATGTTGCTACAGGAAAAGTACATTACAGTGATTTTCTCTGGGCTGGCAGCATGGGTTGAAGAAGAAGAAGAAGAAGAAGAAGAAGAAGAAGAAGAAGAGGTTCGGGTACGATAAAAACCAAAGATGTCTCCCAAGATTACTGTTAGTTTTACTACAAATAAATATTTACTTTAACAGCCCCCTATGCTGAGTGGGCTTCTTAGTGTTTCTAAAAAAAAAAAGAAAAAAAAAAAGATCCAGACCTATCTAGATATGTCAAGACTATGAATTAACACAAAATGTAGCAGTGATGAGATGATCACTCAAACAGCAATAATAAGATCTATTACATTTTAATTACTTGGGAAAGTGTTAAAAGACTAGTGTATAAATTGAGAGTCCCAAGCTTAAACAAAGAGCATCAATTATTCCAGCTAACCAACTGACCTGATATAATGATGATGACTAACTAGACTTTTTCATCCATTTCCAATAGCTCCATGCACTATATGTGGGGATATGTTGAGAGTCACTAACAACACCATGAATTATACATTTCTCCAGCGACAGAACATATTATGGGATCTGAGAGGCAATATGAGCAAATCTCCCTTTTTATTCATGCCACTCCTGTTTAATGAATCACTGGGAGATTGCTCTCACTGTTGCCATTAATCAGAGCTTCTCTGCTGCGGATTGAAGAGGGTAATATGAACAGGAATACCAATGAGTGGAGGAATGTGCACGGGCTGAAAAATGGCAGAATAACTCAGCCATACAGACAGCCAAGTGCCGCGTGAAGTCCAAACACAACCTTGTCCCGTCCTCATAAGGAATAAAGTCCATTACAATTTTACCGCGTTCTCCGATGATATAGAGAGACTATATCAAACTGCTGTACACCCACAAGAGACTAAGACAATTTGTTTTTAGACTGCTATTGGAAAACCATGTACCACAGTCATATTGGTACTTTGGAAGCCGCATGATGCTACGTTAAGTCCCAAACACAAATTTGTTTCATTGATTGAAGTAAACTGGACCAGGCTTGTTCTCAAGGCAGCATTTTGTTCATAAATTGAATCTATAAATTTGTCCATGTGCAGTTAATGTTTATGGGACGTAATTTTTCTTTTTTTCCTCTCTCTCTTTTTGCTTTTTTTTTTTAATCCACACTGGATTCACATAAACAACACTCTAAAGCCACTGCAAGCAAATATAATTGCCGTTTGAAGTGAAGATTTAATTTAAAGGACTAGTTCTATAGTTTGGAAAATACACTTATTCGCTTGCTTGCCAAGAAATTAGATGAAAAGATCGATACCACTCACTCAGTCTGCTAAATATGAAGCTACCATAAAACCACAACTTGTCATTTTTACACAAAGCTTTTACTAAACTAAGCTAATAGACAGCTAGCCTGGTTCTGTCCAAAGCAAACAAAATCCACTAAAGCTCATGGGGTTTCAGAGGTGAGATGATGGGTGGATGATGGGTGTTTTCATGTTTCCGGTCTTTGTGCTAAGCTAGGTTAGCCAGCTTATAGCTTTAGCTTCATATTTAGCTTACAGACAATGGGGTGGTTTAGTTTTTCTCAACTAACTCAAGGTAAGAAAATTAATAAGAAGCCAATCTTTACCAATAATATTAATATTAACATTAGGCAGGGACGTGAAGGGAGGTAATGTTTAATTTTATAGTATTTTGGTTTATTTAATTGATGGACCGTGATGAAATGCCTGGAAAATGATGTGCAGGGCACAGAACTATATTTTTGCACAAAACCTGATAAGACTATATCACGCACAGTTTCTCTGAAAGCCAAGGACACACACATGCAGATGAAACACATGAGTCCTCGTTGTCTGCACACGCACACACACACACACACACACACACACACACACACACACACACACACACACACACACACACACACACA
>JBBMJY010000003.1:10445973-10504394 GCA_037833715.1 Toxotes lorentzi
ACACACACACACACACACACACACACACACACACACACACACACACACACACACACACACACACACACAAACATCCTGTAAATGCGGGGGGTCGCTGCTGCTGCTTTTACACCTCCAGCCTGCAAACACTCAGCTCTGTGTCCATTCCTAGGAAGCAATGACACAGCTTTAACTGTGCAGCTCCTCGACCTAAACTGGTTCAGATTAGGTTTTCTGCAGTCGTCCTGGGTCACTGCAGTCCTGTGATGAGGTACTTATTTGGTCATAATGTCTGTGATGATACAGGGGTAGTAAATCTGATGTAGAAGCAGCTCTAATCTTTTGACAGTGTCTTGACTTGGCTTATCATGGTGTTTTTGGTTCTAGTCCAGATATTAAAGGTGCTCAGGTTTGAATAATCAGAGAATAGGCTGAGGATTTCACCTCTATCTCAAACCACAGTTAGGAGTTGAAAGGTGGACTGTGGTTGGGCTTAAGTCTGAAAAGTTTAAATATTTTCAACTCCATTGGATCCATGTTCACATGAACTGTTGTTGCCTAGACTGAATCTGTTTATGTTAATGTCACCTTTGTGTGTGATCGTGCTGCCTATGCAATTCACCTCACATTCTATCTGAATGGATCTTTAAACCTTCATGGTTTTAAAGTTCATATACAGAGTAATAACTGACACTCTGTGTTGCTGAAGATGTCCTGTCAGCAGTTTTATACATGTGTCCTTCATAATGGCGTTCTATGGAGAAAATCGGTGCTGGGGTGCAGTACCTTCTGTTGCAATGCCAGATTTGCAAAAGAGACTCATAGTTACACTTTTGGTAACTACTCAAAGCTCATGACTGCAAGTGAAGGCTGGGACGTAGACAGACTGCTAAATGAAGCACTTCGTCTTGTTTTCCACGACATTGTTTAAACTCTATAGAGGGTGCTCTGCTGTGGGTTTGAACATGTTCAGTGTTCAGTTTTGTCTTCACTCAGAGACACCGCGCTGTCTGCTTGAGCAAAACTGGAAAACAGATAACAATGAGAGGTGGAGGAGGTGGAAGAATGAGAGAGAATCAGAGGAGAGGTCTGAGCAGAGCAGGGGAAGATGGGAGGTCATCCTCCTGACTGTTGTACTGTATTAGAAATCAGATAAGCAGTGTTTGTTCTCTGCTGTAATCTCATCCAGGGCAGCTCGGCCTCAGTGCTGCTGTCTCTCTCACAGCTTGATCATAGTTGGCTGGCTGTTGATAAAACAAGGTCTGGAAGGATTGGATGGGAAGTAGACACACACAGACACACAGACACAGACACACACACACACACACACACACACACACACAGTTCTTATTAAGCTTAAATGGGCTTGTGCATTTATTTGCATGTTTTAGTCTTTAATCGGGTTTTTATTCCAGCAGTATTCTGATGAACCATTCTAGTGTTTTTGCAAGTTACCACACACATATTCCATATAGTTTACTTTCCTGCCAACCATTTTGCAAAGCATACTGCACAGTAGTACAGTGGTTTTCCATCGTTCTAGTCATTGTTGTATTAATCTCTGATCATCATAAAAATGCACTTGTATGAAGCTAAAACTTGCTAAAATAAAATATTTCTGTTGTGAAGTATTTGAATGCAGACTTGATCTGCAATTGAAACTACATCACTTATTATGAATTTCTCTGTTATGATTTAATACCATGGTAAAATAAATGTAAAACAAAAAACAATGGCTGCCTGGAACATGAAATAAAAATCTTATGTATTTATTTCTCTATCAGGGACAATGAACTGTAGTTGATTATGATTATTATAAAAGATCAAATCAAAAGACCAGACTTCAAAAGAAAGACTTTTCATTTCCACCCACTTTCTTTAAGACATGGAATGGTGCTTTAAGCTGAGGAACATTAAGGGTTAACAGATAATCCCAATTTCACAGCTCAGGTCGTGTTTTTGTATCTTTGGCCATCGTCCCTCTCGGTTATGATTCCTGTCCCATCATGTTACTCCTCCATGGCCCAACTGTTGTCTTTTTAGCAATGTCCGTATGTGCCTAGATCTTAGAAACTATTGATTCCAATACCATCATCATTGATACGAATAATGGACAAAACTATGAAAATAAAACCCAAACTGTAATAAAACTGGAGCGATCCTTTCAGATGGAGAGAGGAAAGAGTTAAATGTGTTTCTGAAGTCTGCCTGACTCTGCTGGACTGGTTGAAGGCCTTGCAGCCTGCCTTCTTGGCTCTCTGCCCATCTGACTGCCTGTCTGTCCGACTGTCTGTCTGTGTGAGCGGCTGGCTGACTGTGCTACTGCATGAATAATGCTGAGCCATGGTGCCCTGCTACCTTGGCAACCAGTGGAGAGCGAGGAGAGGGAGAGGGAGAGGGGGGATCTGTGTGGGTAGAGAGCAAATATAGAAGAGAGAAAGAAAAGGAGGAGAGGAGGAGGGGGGCAGGAAGGATGGTGCTGAGGGGATCTGATCAAGAGGAACAACAGAAACAATGGAAATGTAGGGCAGAGAAAAGAGATGTGGAGAGAGGGAGTAATAAGGGAATACTTTATTTAGGGCAGTGAAATGGAGAAGAGATGCAGAGCCAAAACAGAGGCTGCATAAGAAAAACAGATACCAGAATAAGAGCAACACAGAAAAAAGAGAGAGAGAGAGACAGAGAAGAAAAAAGAGAAAGAGAGGCGGCTCAGCAGTTTTGGATGCAGCCTGCAGCAGCAACCTGTTTCACAGTGTCACCAGAGTGTTGCATCATGGGATCAGGACCTCGGGGACGCTCACATTGCAGGATGACATCACCCGTTACCAAGTCAGCTCCTGTCTGCTTGGCTGACAGGGAGAAGGAAATGTGGAGTGTTTCGGTTCTTGCTCTGCTCTGTCTGTCTGTCTGTCTGTCTGTCTGTCTGTCTGTCTGTCTGTCCGACTACTTATCTAAAAGCAAGCAAAACAAAGAGCCAGATCCACAGATGAACAGACCGACATGAGCGGAGAGAGGAAAAAAGACGCAGATGCTCAGAGTTTCAGCCTTGTGTGCCAGCATGATATTGCAATCTGAAAAAGAGAAACGAGGAAGAGGAGGGGTGGGGACGGAGATTTGGGTTTGGTTCAGTTGGAAAGTGTGTATTAGTGTATGTGTGTCATCTATTTCCTGCCCTCCCCTCTCTGCCTGCTCTAAAGCTGTGTCTCTGTTTGGCTCTGAGACTGTCCACTGCACCCAAAAACAGAGAGAGACAGAGCAGGTTGATAGTCAGGACATCGTTCCTATTTTTTGACTGCAACAGCAAAAACCCATCTCACTGCAACAGTATAAACCCTATTTTTAGTCCTTTTAACACCAAAAGGACTAAAAATTTTGTGTCACGAGACGGTGACACGAGAGTGAAATGCTCCTCCTCTCTTGCTTGGTTTATCTCTTCCTGTCCAGTTAAATTTGGTAGTTGCCATTTTCAGGCTGTTACTGATACTTTCGACCCTATAATTATTTCCCATGTGAGTATTCCAGAGCGTCTGTCTGTCCACAGTCCCTGAGTATGCACAGTAAAATTATGATTTTTATGGTTTAAATTGAGCAAATAATTGCACATCATGGTCCTATCATGGCTTTTGTCATTTAAATTCTTGCCTGCACCCAATCCCATTACTTTCAGTCCCAATTCTGTAATTGTGTCCCATCTGACTATTCCAGAATGTCGGTTCAAAATCCCTGGACAGGCATAAATATCATCTTCTTAATTTAAGTAGTGAAAATAATTATGTCATGAACCTGTATTTAAATGCCCAATCTGGCCTTTACCTGATCCTGTCACTTTTACTGCCCGTCCTTTATTGACCATTCATGACTTTCGGACACACACATTGCCTCATGCTAAACTGGCTCTGATTATTTCCAATCTGACCTTCACTTGATTATATTATTCTTACTCCTGATGTTGTAAAAATCAGGAGTAAGAGCTTTTGTCTAAAGATCCGTGCAGGATTATTATAGAGCTTCTGTCCAAATCCTCTGGGTAGGAATGGATGGGATTTTCTGATTTTATTGTAAGCAAATAATTATACCATCACCCTGTGCCAAAATGGCTTTTGTTACTTCTAATCTGGCCTTTCGCGATCCTGGTTGGATGTAAATAGGATTTTGTGAATGAAACTTCATATATAGTTAGTATATAATACAGCGAAAGCATAGTTTTCACTGTGTACCAGCACTCTCGTATCACAGCAGGCCTGTAGTTTCTTTGAGACTTCACCTCTTCCTGTCTGCCTGCAGTGTGAGACAACCTGAGTTTGCACAGGTGGAGCAGTTTTCACTGGTTCAATTGTGTGAAACAGGATCACTCAATGCCAAAAGGGAAAGGAAAGGAACTGAATCCACGCTGAATAGTAATGAGTCCACTGGTTCACTGGACAGAGGATAGATCAAGAGCGCTCAGGAGGAGGAATGCTCCTCAATGAATTAGCTGAGCTGGAAAGTTTGAGACAGCAGAGCTAATTGGTGTGCTTGAGTTGGAGTGCACATGACTCAGGCCAGCGCACAGCTCACTAAGGCCAAAGCAGTTGATGTAAATCCCATGTGCGGGATCCACCTGAGGCAGCAATGCATCAAACTAGCCTCTGTGATGTGAACTACAGCATGGTGTCTAGACCGTGATGTTTAAGCACGGTCTTACGCCTGGAGATGTTCATTCGCTCAGAAGAAATGTACTTAGCAGGGGTCTGCTCAAGTTCTTTGTTCTAGATGTGTAACGTGGCTGTGAACTGTATAAATGTTTCTGAAATCAGTTTTTCATGAGAACATGTTAACAGTGTATCATGATGAGCTCTAGAGAGGACATAGGTAAAAATAATTTGATTAAATGTGGTTCCCTTGTGATCACAAGACGGTTATTTGGTTAACTCAACAAAATCATAAGTATATTTTTGTGATCATGAGGAAGGAGTTTGTCTCATCGTTCTATAATCGTGACATCACAAATACGTAGTGAGTTAATGTCCCATGCTCAGTGCTGGTGAAGGCAGGTCAAACAAAGTCAGAACTTCAGGATGAATAATTTAACTGGAGTAAATATTATGTGTCTGGTGAAAATACTTGTAAACATTACATGCATGGTGGGTTGGAGTGTCATCCACAGTGTTACAGAAGCCATATGTAACTGTAGCAGAAAATATGGCCTCTCTGTGTGGCTCACTGCAGTGGCTCTATCCCACTGACACCATGATTGCATACTCCACACACAAACACACAGTTCACAGTTCTTCCAACACTTTTGTCAAGTTTATTATTCAAACCCAGCACACCCCATGGCTCCACCATTGGATCAGATATAAATTTTCTAGAAATTTTGTGCATCATTTTTACACACGTTTGAAGTGTGTCTTTGGAAACTTTGGAATCTTAAACCAAAGACAGACTGTCTGCACAACGTGAGTCTGTAAAGACAGTGTCTCTGCCAGAGGTTTTATGGTTTGTAGTGTGAAAGTTGCCGTAGGAACAACAACAGAATTTCTAATGTTGAAAAAATGAGAGATCAGAAAGGTGACTGCTCAGTCACACTGTGCATTTTAATGATAATTGTAGCAGTGATGTAGGCGGATGACACACTGTGTACCCTGCACCCTCCAAAAACGCTTATGCATAATATATACAAAAGTGGCGCGCCATATTACGCAACTATTCTGTGTGTGTGTGTGTGTGTGTGTGTTTGTGCTCTCCCAGACCCCACTCCACCAATGTCTATGTTTAGCAGCCTATTCGTGTCTACAGTTAAATTGTACTTTCCACTCTAGTTATTACAGCGGCAGACAAAATATGAAAAGCGCTGAGGGCCATGGATAATAAGCACAGAAATAGAGCAGGCAGTGAGCAAACCACAGCCTCGTCATCACTGTACAGTCAAACATGCCCCCACACACACTCATATTAATGGAGTGCTGTTTCTAAATCCATGAGACAATCATGTCCCGACTAAAACTTCAGGCCAAATGGAACTCCATCTCCCCTCTTCTCTTCCTTTGGCGTCCTCTTTCTATCTCTCCTGCATCGTTTGCTTCGGTCTAGCACTGCAGCCGGGCAGATTACGACCTCTCCTCCCCCTCCTTCCATTCATCCTTCCCTCAGTCTGCTGCTTCTGTTTCTCCCATGGCAGTAAATGTGCAATCTGTAGACTTTCCATTATAAGAAAAAAGAAGCTTTAACCACATGTTCGATAGATGGTACAGTAGTGACTCTCTGACTCCAGGGAACATGTCAGGGAGATATACAACACTATGGTCTCTTTCTGAATCACTGCCTTATTACAGCATACACATACACAAAGTCACACAGACACATGCCCACTCAGGGGACCAATTAAACCTATAACACACAAAACTGAAAACTGCACATATGCCCATTTGTTGGTACAAGAAGTGGAAGAAAAACTCTATTTCTCTGAGTAGAACAGAAACGCACCAGAAAAATATTACTGACACAGTAGATACAGTAGTCCTCCATTTCCAAAAGCCACCTCAAAGTGTTGACAGGCTGCTTTTTTAATACAGAGACAATACAGAAGACAATAAATACAGCTCCAACATTATGGGATTATGTTAAGTTGTTAATAAGCCGAATCCAACCAACAACGGCAAATTTGATATGTGTACCTGACCTGAGACTCATTTGTGTAAAAGAGTGACTGATAACCTGCTGGGCTAATGCAGTGCATCTGCTTCACTCTTCCCTTTTCCATCCTCCCACGGGGCATTAGAACTTACACCACATGGCTGCAGATGACCAGCACAGTCAGAGTGAGAGAAATTACTGAATAACCTACATTTGAAAACCTGAACTGCGTGTAAATGATGGAGTGGGTGCTCTTCGTATCACATGATTTGATGCTGCTTCTCTTTTGTGTACAAAGTGTGGCTACACAACTATTTACATGATGTTTTTTTCACAGTATATTTATGGTGCTTCATCCAGTGTGTTTAGCTGTTGTCACGTTAATATATAGGCTGACAGCCACATCATGGTCAAAAGTATTTGGAACATTACACCCCTGCGTGATAGCTGAACTTGTCATTCCAAAGCCATGGGTTTTAATCTGCTGCTCTAACAGCCTCCACGCTTCTGGTTTCAGTCTTTCCACCAGATGTTGAACCTGCTGCAGGGATTTGCTCCCATTCAGACACATGAGTATTAGTGAGGTTCAAGACTGAAGATGGGTGATAAGACCTGAGCCACAGTCAGAGTTCCAGCTCATCCCTAAGGTGTTGGATGACAACCACACACACACACACTCACACCTATGGGCAATTTAGAGTAGCCAATTAACCTAATGTGCATGTTTTTGTGATTGTGGGAGGAAGCACCCGGAGAGAACCCACACAGGCACAGGGAGAACATGCAGGAAAATATATTCTTTAAGTTAAATTAGTTTGTCTTTCTGTCTCTCTCAGACACACGTGTGTAATGCAGACACACACAGGTGTGTGTAGCAGATTGTTCACAAGTGTTGTAGGGTCATGATAGTTCTGTTCAGCTGTGTCAGTGTGTGTCATTGCCTTTGTGGCGTCTGGCTTGCTATCTCATTCCACAAAGTACAATAGCTACTAACAAAAGAGGGTTTGAGTTAAATGATTTCATTCTGTAAAATGACCCTGTGGGTTTGGCAGCTGTAGCTCAGGGCACAGGTGGTGTTTGACCTCTAATGTGTTTCACGCATCCACAGATAGATAATGCACAACTTTAAACAGACACAAAGCTCTGCACACGCACACACACACACACACACACACACACACACACACACACACACACACACACACACACACACACACTCCTCCCAGTCTGGAGAGTACAGCATGGCTATCACACAGAGCATTCCATCATGCTGTCACTCACATCTGCTGCCCTTTCTCATTACCGCACCCTCCCGATTCTCCCTCTCCTTTACCTCCCCTTCAGCCAAACCTTTTTTTTCTCTCTCCCTCTCCTCCACCTCAGCCCTTATTCCCCAGCTCCCTTTTCTTCCTGCTACACAGCCTATAGTAAGTAGGTGGCTTGGTGGGGAGGCAGGTGTGCTGACACTCTTTTACACGGGTCTGATGTCCTCAGACAGCATGTTCGCAGTCTGAAAAAAAAAGGCCACAGAGTGGATTCAATATGCCTCACGTGATTGAAACCGAGAAGTGATTTTTCACATCTGCACACCGGTTTGAGTGTCAGAATTAGACAGCAGGTATCATTTTTTTCACCCCTCGCAGAACCTGTGAAAATGGATTGATGGAAAATAGCATTGTTGCATTTCAGCAACTATACAGTGTATCCGTGAGAGCTCTGTCTGTTTGGGCAGATGTAGTCTGCTGCAGCCTCTGCAGGTTTTTTTTTTCCCCCTCTGCCTCTTCCAAAGAGGGATAAATGACAAAACCGTGTCAGGCTGGTGTTGCAATGAGGATAATTAGGATTCACGAAACACAGTGTGTCCTCAAAAGCAAATCACTTCCCTGGTGTTCAGGGGCTACCAAGGCACAGATCATTTTATATATCAGCACCTAGCAACTGGCAGATGGAGTGAACTTAGTGCAGGCTGCCAAAGCTGATAGGACACTGCAGGACTGCAAAATGAGCTGTGATGATTCCCCTGCTGAGGCCAACAAGAGAGACATACCTCATTAAGATGCATAGCATCCTTGAATGCACGGCCACGCTTTACACCACCAAGTTGCCCCTTTGCAGAAATATTCACAGTGCCACTGAAAACATACAGTTTGTAGCTGATGGCTGCAAAACAAACACAGCCCAGCCTAGTAATTAAAAACAAATTTAGTAGAACATCAAATATAAGAGAAATATAGGCCTAAACTAAATTACTGTATCATATTGTTTGGAACCACATGGATATGCATTAATGGTGTGGTGCACACACTATTATGACAAAGAAAACAGCTAGACCATTGTTTTTGACATCTATTGCAGCTATTGATACCTGCGTGGACGAGCTGGCAAAAAACACACAGTGAATCATCAGGAATTCTGTCCATTTTTTCCTTATAATACCACAACTCGACTCTGCATGGAGAGACAGGTCATTAAAATTGTACCTGTTGTGAAGACAAACATATCTTCCTCATAAACATCTATCATAAACCTGACCGCAAAAGCACCTTTGTTGTATAAGCAGGCAGAGGCCTACTCTCATTATAACATCCCTGCCTGCCCAAAAGGCAAGCAGGGGAGAATGTAGTCCTTTATCTGGTTTTATTTGGTATGTATGGGGGTCCCTGGAGGCCCTTCGCACAGACTCCCGATGCTGAGACTGCAGCTACCGTACAGAGTGCCTGCAAAAATACCAGCATGCATCACATTTGCTTTGCAGCTCAATGTCATACATCACTGTCTTAACATTGTCCGCTCACTTATCTCGCACCTCCTCTCAGCCCCTTTGTTTATCGCCCATCACATCACCGACCCGTCTTTTTTTTTTTTGTCTTCCTCTCAGTTCATATCTTCCCGTTACTCTCTCAATAATATCTTGTTTATTGCATTACCCTGCTAACTATCCTACTGATGTCATCCTGCTTTCCTGTTACAACAAAAACACAGGAGGAGCGTGGAGGGAAAACGATGTCAGTCGTCCAACAACTGGTACAAAGATAAGAAACGCCAGCAAGAAAAATTAGCGAGACACTAAAAACAGGGGCTGCAAGAGGAAAGAGAAAGAGAGACAAAGACAGAGAGGCAGAGACTCCTGGGACGGACCGACAGGGCTGTGGAGAGAGGAGCTTAATTTCCCAACACCATCTGTTACCAGTCCCTGGGTTGAAAGCTCCACTTATGTCAAACCTCCCACAACCACACACACCAGCAGAGCACCACAGAGCCGTGAGAGACCTCATCGTCTTTTCCCTGTCTGTCCCCTGCACCTTTTTCTGCTCCACACCTATGCAACAGTCACCCACCCACTCTCATCCTCTACAGTGACACTACAACACACACGTGAGGTGAGATAAATGAATCCGCCTGCTTTTTTTCTGGGTCATAGTGGGCTTACGATTCTGTTGAGGAAAAAATAAAGTATACTTCATGTGTCCCTGTGCTCTGTAGGAAAAAGGATTTCCTTTTAAAATACTCACCTTCACACCAGTTCACCGACCACTTAATATAGGAACTCCCTTTTCTGTTGTGTTGGACTTTAAATTATCTTGTTAAGCTGTCAGTATTTAACCTTAGCTGGGTGGCATCGATTGAAGCAAAGCCCCAGGGGATGCTGGGTATGTATATATAGGCCTTTCTACTGGGAAAGAAGAACCCACGACTCAAAATGTGTCGATGGAAGTGCCTCCAAGCTACTGTTTTTCCCGGTGGTGTAGGCACCGAAGACTCTGGAGCAGAAATGTCTGGCCTATATTCAAGAGTTTGTAGAGGCATGAAAATATGTCAAATTGCAGGGTTGAAGACAATTACAGATAATACGTATAACATAGAGCTTGAGTGGAGTCCATAACGCAGCACTTTGGATAATGACTCTGGGGAGGGTGTTACCTGGAAACAAGTGAAGGTCATGGGAGGTCGAGAGTTATCATTTTTAACGTTTTAGCACGAGTGGAAGTATTTTTCTTGTTGAACACTGCTTTTATTCATCACTAATAATGTGAGCACTGGATATTCCACTGATCTCACTGCCCTCCTCTTCTGATTTTTACGGGAAGTAAACTTTTCTTCTGCCAGGAAACCAAAAACAAAAATGCCACAAAGGCAGACCTGGTTGCTATTCCTGCATCCACTACATGAGGAAATGATATCTATAAAAGACTGGGAGACATGGAGAGGCAGGAGTGGGAAGGGGGGGGGGTACCCTGAGGACAGACCATTCCCTGGCATTTTAATCACTTCATTTACACACTCTATCAGGGTATTTCTATGCAAATTATTTGAAAAGGTCACGCTGCAAAGAGGGATATCTATTCTGTTCCAAATGGTGTTTATAAACAGGAAAAGGCACAAGCTCACACACAGACACACTTATCTGCATATTAGTACATTTTAGTCACCAGGGGCTTTGCTTCTAGAATGTATTTGCAGTGAATACTTTATCCAACAGGTAAATACCAAGTACGGGCTTCAGTGTATCTAAATAGTTTGATATTTTCTTCAATGAAGGGAGTCCTCATGTGGCCATTTGTGTTACTACAGATTGATCTTTAAACATATTTAAAACTCTTACTGCAAAACTAATACTTTTCAAAAATTTGACTGGTCCACGAGGGTGAAAAAAATTACCCTTAAATAAATAGAAAGAATTTAAATGATCAAGTAGAAAACCAAAAATGTGCCTCAACGGCTGAAAATGAGATCAGTTATTTGGATGCTTTTAAGTCATGTCCTTGCAAAACCACTGGGTGTCACTATCCACAAAGTTCCAAGTTTGAGAAATTTGAGTTGGATAAGATTAATGAGCAAATTACTTGCAGTAAATATTCTGTACTTTGTACTTGTGTAAAGCTGTCATTCCGCAGCCTTCAGAGAGTCACCTTGGAAAGACTTTCACAGAGACTCACGAATGCCCTCTGACTTATTTCACCATCATGAGTCTAAAAAGATGAGCTCAGCTCCATCAGGGCATGAGAAAACGGCTGTTCAAATGAATATACCAAAGGACCAGAGATTTTTTTTCCCAAACTTTATTGGATGACAATATACAAGAACATATTGAGCACGAAGACCCTCCCTGGCTGTCCGGGCTCACTGTGGGGACATAACAGCAAAATTAGTACAAGAGCCAATGCAATTTCTACAAACAACACACTCGACAATGTGAGTAATCTAAAGTTAAAGCAAATTCAGACAACAAATGTTGACAACGAATACTACTTCAGGTGAGAAAAACTGTTTTAAATCCCAACAGCATGTATATAAAAAATAAAATGAGCAAGAAATTCTAAAGAGAACAAATTTGAGTGAGAAATTCACACATTGGCAGGCTTTTAGTTCAGCTGCCCCACACTCACACACAGTGTGGAACAAACCCCCCCCCCCACTAAAATCCACATGCTACACTGACGCACTGTCAGAGCACTTGTCTATTTAGATGTAAGCCAAACAACTGGGAAAGAGGGAAAAACCTTTGAAACAACATGGGAAAGTGGGAAAAACACTGAGGGGAAAACTGCAGGGGAAAGAAGGGTGTGACATGCATGGCAAAGCTCAAGTCTATCAGCTTTCGATGTGCAACACAATGGCACACCATGCTTGTTCTGCTTCTATACCTGCACACTGACACTTCATTTCTGCAAAAGAAATCCATGGGAAGCAAAGTCAAGAACGAAAGATGGAACAAAAATGATGTTAACATGTTGAAAATTGAAACATGGAACATAAAGGGCTAGTGGCTGCACTCCTCGGGTTATGTAATGCATTCAGAACCAAGCCAATGAAAATCTTGGTAGACATGGCTTGATGTCAATATTTTTACAAGCCAGTTGTGCTGCAGCCATTACAGATGGAACTGTATAATAAACACACACCAACTGGGTTTTGTAATTCAGACTTATTCTTGGTGACTTCAGGCCAGTGACTGGTGCCACAGAGGGTACAGGGGTGTACAGGGTTTCATTAAACCAAAAATACACCAGGAGATTTCACAGATTAGTACTGAATTTTTAGCGACCTTCTTTTATTGGCTGTAGGATGCCATTAAGGTTCCAAAACAGTATCTACAGCGCTATTAGTTTAAGCTAACAACCATTAGTATTAGGAGTAGGAATGGACAGGTAAGTACTAAACCAATGGGTCACATCTTTGTATGCTGGATGCATCATATACATCCAGGCGGGGAAGCAGTAATGCTTTGGCTCTCAGATGATAGGTGAGGGTGTAAAGGGAGGAGTTAGCTAGTATCTATCACTCCTGGATTATCTGCACACAGCAGTTAGTCTATTTATGAACAACATTTACCTTCTACAGTTCCCGAAGAACATTTGATAAGATCGGAAAGATGACAAAGGAAATTAAAACAGTAAAAGTAGTGAAAAACCAAAGATTAGCAGGGAAAGAAAAGAACAGGTGTGTAATGAGAAATCAATAAAGAATCAAGTGCACTGAATTTAACGATGTCTTCTTCTGCTTTTCTGTTGTTTTTGCTTTGATAAAAAAAAAAAAAAAAAAAAAAAAAAAAACATGTTCTCCTTCCTTCTGGCAAATTCTCACAGGAATACTACAAATGTATTCACTGACTGTTTGGCACAAAATATAAAAAACAGTAACAATACCTTTTTGCCAGCAGCGCCCACACTGGCCTTCTTGATCCCTCGTACTTTCTTCATTCTGTTCTTGCGTTCCTTGCGCTGTTTCCTTGAGGTCTTCTTCTTCTCATACAGACCGTGCTGAGGAACACAAATGAACAATATATATACAATAATGCCACTTCCGATGTTTTCACTGCCAACCCATTAAGATTATACTGGCAGCCATTCACATATATGAAACAATACTTTTTATAGTGCAACAGAATATGCACAGATGTCACAGAACTTGAAAAATGACAAGCACCAAATAGCATGCTTCAAAACCATGGTACTTGACTGATTAGCATTTGCTATTAATAAAAATGACAAAGAGCACATGTCTACTTTAGATTAACTAAGCTGCCTCCAAATTCATAGACAAAACACAGCTGTTCCAACATTACCTACACACAGAACTTGATGTAAATCATGGATATTCCACTTCCATTTCACTGTGTTGCTGCTCATACTTTCACACCTTTTAACTTTACTCCTCATCCAATTGCTTAAACTGTCAGCTGAAAGCTACTTGATGCACATGTACAATGCTATACACTCAGTGGTTGACAACTCTGAGGAGAGTTAAGAGCCTCTCCAACATAAACAAAGACTGCTCATTCAATACTGCATCTGCAGTCCAGAATATAGGACATTGCAGCTGCGTACTGTTGCAGAATTTATAGGATGGATTGAAAAAAGGGTGCCTTCTGCTAACAAACAGCACATTAAATAAAAGCTCTCTGCTAATTATCACCACATTAAATCACTGTCTGTCCATAAACTTTCAATGCATTCATTTAGACACTTTATAAAAAGATCAAAACTCACCCTGGCCAGTCTGTGTTTGGGCTCGTTCTTCTTAGCATAGTCTAGGGAATCGTACACCATTGCAAAGCCTGTTGTCTTGCCGCCACCAAACTGAGTCCTGAAGCCAAAGACGAACACAACATCAGGAGTGGTCTTGTACATCTTGGCCAGTTTCTCCCTGATTTCAGTCTTGGGGACTGTGGCCTTGCCGGGATGCAGGACATCGACGACCTGCAGAGGACAGACAGGATACATTTTATGAGAAACAGATAATCTGACAGAAGACAGAATAAACGTGGAGCCGGATCTGAAACCTTACCATTTGCTTCCTCTGAAGCAGCCGGTTCGTCATAAACTTGCGGGTCCTGACTGTCACTGTGTCATTCTGAAGATGGAGGAACAGGAAAAGACCATTCACATCAGATTTTTCAGAACTCATCTACTGAACCTCAGACTTAGGCTGCAACTCCCCCCAAAAAATACTACCATGTTGTGCCACAAAACGGGCCTTTCGGCTATCTTGCTAGCTTAGATGCCTTACTAATCTCGGAACTTAACTGCTTTCCCAGCCTCAATGCAGCTTGTTATTTTGAACAACAGTAAACCAGTTGTTAAAGTTAAATAGTACTATAGTGTTTCATTATTCCTGTTCGCCTAAAGTGAGGGCCTGGTCACGGCTGTCAGTGTAGTGTGAGCTAACGTTAGCGGCTGGGAGCTAGGACTTCACGTTCCTACACTCTACACTGAGTGCCGCTTAATTTCTAAATACTTGAGTGTGTTTTTGAGCAGCTGTATAAGTGAAAGAGGTTCTGTAGTGACTGAAATTATGATAACATAGTGTGGAAACTGTACACGCCGCACCAAAGCGGATAAATACAGTGTGTGTGAACCCGGACGGACAACAGTTAGGATAGCATCTAGATGGTGCTGCTGAATTTCCTCTCAAAGAGTTTGCTACCACTTCAATATCGATATTTTGTTACGATGCAGACTCAAACAACCACTTAGTCTGCGGTAAATTCGTGCCGATAGAGGGATGGCCTCGATGATGATCGGATTTTAGCTCTAAATTTTTGCCACAAGACTCACCATCTTGACGCCGGCCTCGCTCAGGGACGTAGAAAAGGAGGAAGGACCTGCAGGCGGCCAGACTAATGCCTGCAGAAAATTGGCCAGGGACGTACTTTTCTTGCCTGATGTAAAATCGTTCAGGAAACGATGTATTTTTTTTTTTGTCTCAGTATACATATACTTCTATTCCGTTACATCATAAACGCAGGGTGAAGAAATTTGACCTGTAACATATTTAGGGGACGCACGGTGCTCCTCTTTGTTCACCAAAATGTTCATTTTATTCAACTTTCAAGTATTTTTGATTAAAATGCAAGAACTTTGAGGTAGATCATGGGTTAGGGCTGTTTAGGGCTGTTGGGTGTGTAAATTATAAAACATGAGGGTAAACCACAGACTACATATAACAGACATTACACAAACACCAACTGCAGTTCCCCTTACATCCACAGGGCGTCAGTATTGCAAAAGCCACAGTCATCTCTAAGGCACAATTGAGGTGAATAACATTGATAACAAAATGTAAAATGTGCAGAAAAATTCGCAAATATAGACACTGCACAGTATTTTGGATGTACACATGGCCTGTTGGGGTGGGGGCCCCAGGGCCAAAATGTGCTGTTAGGCCACCATTTAACCCATTCCCACTTCTCACCTTTATGTATTCTGTCAGTTTCAAGTTCTCATTCAGTACATTGCACACAGCAGACTATAAATAGCATCTTCTTAATGTGCTCAGACACACAGAAACCAACCAGTAACCAACCTGGGATTTTTTTTGAGGCTGTGCAGAGTTGGCATTGGAAATGCAGGCTCGGACATACACATGCATGAAGAGGAGGTTGTTTACAAAATCCTGTGATTAGGTCAATAAGAAATCTATTAATAATTCGTTTCAGCTCAGCTCCACAATACCCTCTTCAAAATATAGTTACCAGAATAAAATATGTGCAGTAATTTTAAAATACCCAGTTTTGTTACATTACTGTAGGAGACTGTGGGTCTGACATTATTTATATTCATTATCTTTTTTATATAAAGTATTTACTAATATGTATGCATTAGATTGTGAGAGAGTTGTTTAAGGAAACAGTGTCTCATGAATGAGGAAACAAGTAGGAGAAATATCACATTATGCTTTCAAAGAGATTGTATTTTTAGTTTGTTAATGAGTACTTGTGATGAAAGAGCTCCATTCTGCACAGCATGAATCAGCGTTACTGAGGCTGAGGAACACTGTGGTAAAAAAGATGGTGATCATACAGGAAAGACATGTCAAATGATTCCACCCCTGTTTCTGGTCGCTGTCCGAATAACTACACAAAACAGAGACAATTAAAAGCACAACATCTCATTTTCTTTGTTACGGAACTTTATTGATCTTGCAGCAACAGTGTCCACTGCCATTGAAGTTTCCATTAAAATAAAGTTGTTTAAAATCAGAACTGAAAGTTACAGTAAGTTTGTTTCACATCTCTTTCAACACACAATGTTAAGCCCTCATTGTCAAACCAAACTGATTTGATATAAATTCTGCAATCTGAATTATGACGCTGTTATACAAAGAGTTTTATCGCCAAAAATGTGCAACGCAAATTGGGTTCAAGCAATCCCTTGATGTATTTGTCACCAAACATGGCCAGAGTTAATTACACAGCCAAATAAAAAAGAAAAAAAAAAGTTTGATACATATCATTTCAGCCATTCAGTGGTTCTAGTCACACAGAGAAACAAACTTGAATGAATAAATTGTGAATGAAAAACACAAATCTCATAGCGATTTATTTGCCAAGTTGAGAGCTGCTACTTGGACAGAGGACAATTAGCAGAAAAAAAGGGGGACTAAATGAGCATGTGGCACTCTTTTAACCACGTGACCATCTGAACTTCAGAATCCCAAAACAACGTACGCCATCTCACTTTCAAACTTCACAGCTGCTTGAGGAAGGAAATTATGTAAAAAAAAAAAAAAAAGACATAAAAAGTATTTGTTTTGCTCAATTGCCAAGTACAATGTCACCTGTTCAATGTTATAGTGAAAAAATAAACATCTGTTGGAAAGTAGAAATTGATGGCAAGGAACCTAGTTTTAGTTACTGCATTTCATGTAAAGTAAGGCATGGGCAGACATGACACATGAAAAGAAGAAGGTAATGGAAGATGTATTAAGGACACTGGGGACAGATTTGTAGATTTAGGGACAGCATCTATCAAGCCTGATGCAAACAATGTTTTCTGGTTCCTTGACACATCTAACAAATCCGAAGGCTTGACAGTGCTTATTCCCAAACAAATACCCTCAATACTAAGAAACTGTATTAAAAAATAAAATGTATATAAAACATCTGGATTACTTCAAGTTTTTTTTTTTTTTCAAAAATCTTCTTGTATTTCACCCAAAAATGAACACTGGGATATTAACCGTTTTCACATTGTTCTAAATCTGGTCTGGGTATTCAAAAACACCTGACAGATGTTGCTAAGTATTACCTCCTGTCTTAGATTTATCAAATTGTGAACACAAAGTTCTTGCCAACACAACAAACCAGTTAAATCAAAGAAGGTTTTAAAGGTGTATTCAATTTTCTTGGCAGGAGAAATGTGCAAATCAAATTTATAGCAAGATCACAACATAATGAACTGAGCGGCTTGATATTGTTATACTATACTGAAATTTAATTCTAAATGAAAAGCTTGTCTGAAGTTGCCGGATTCACAATTAGCTTTACATAATAGAGGGAAATACAATCATTTGATGACTACAAAACAATTAAATCACGGCCTAAGATTCATTTTTTAAAAAAAAAGAAAAAAGTTTTCCCCTGAAAATTGGAAACTCACACAGGTTCGTGTTGGTAATGGAAACTAAAATCTTGGAATGGCATGAAATCTTCACCTAATTGGAAAAAAAAACTAAACAAAACAACACAGCATCTCTTTTATGTAGCGTCAGGGGAAACTAAACTGACCGAACAACCGATAATAGATTGCAGAGCTTTTCAAGTAGTTCCAAAAACCAAAAAGAAAAAAAAAAATCATTTAAATAACATGCTTACAAGGGTTTTCAAAACAAAAGACTGTGATGGATATCAAAGCTTTTGACTGATTCTAAGGCCAGTACTAAAATTTACCACTTCCTCCCCGAATTGACTTGAGTTTTTATCAGTTTTACAGCGTGCTCTGTTAAGAATCCTGACTCAGAAAGATGTAAAATGAGCACTGCAATCTACTAATTGGACAGTGTGTCTGGGTAAATATTCAGGCCCGCTCCCTTGTCGTGTGGTTGTTGTTGTGTTTGTACAGCAACTGGTAACTATGGAAATCTATTCAAGTAAATCTAGCTTCCAGAGTTGACCACACTGTACCTGTATGTATGATATACTGAATCCCCATGGTTTACACACATTACATCCAGCAGCGAGACAGAGAGCTAAAGAAGATGGCTGCCATGAGGGCTCACAACATTGGTTTCTACAAGCCAAGCCACTGACACATGTGATGCCAGGTCATTTGCCTTTGCTGGTGTGGTTCCAGTCAGTTAGATGTCCATTTCAAACTGAGCATCATCACCTTGGAAACAAACAAACAAAAAGACAACAAGGTGTGAGAGCAACAGACTTAGGTATTTTAGCATAATAATGACTATTAAGAACTACACAGGATGTGTTTGTCACACACTGGAGCACAGACAGATCAGTGACTGTACCATAAAACACTTGCTATTGCTTAAGTTTCTGTTATAGGTCTTACCGGTTGTGGGCTTGCCATCATGGTTGTTGATGTGGTTGTTGGCTTCATTCTTCTGGTTCTCTCTCAGGACATTTTGGCTGGTCACTCCGGGGATAACAGGCAGGTGAGCTGGGGGAGTCTGGGCAATAGGAGAATTACGCCTGTCCAGAAGGAACTTGCGGTCATAGATGATCCGGGTTCCTGCAACAGAACACGTATCAAGTTTCAGCTACTCATGCTACTTCTGAGGAAAGACACACGTCTGAATGTGTGTGCTGTCAGGTATGTTGTGTGTCAAATGGCTGGCCTTCATCCAGCCTTTCTGCAAGCATCTGCCTGTCTTCAGGCAGACGCAGTAATCACCATCAGCCCCAGTCTGGGCTTTGACAATGAAAATGCAAGCCTAGTGGAGCTGGAAATCAAATTCCCAACCCAAAAGAGCAAAGACACAAAAGGGGAAAAAAAAAAACAAATGTGAATCATCAAGAACATGAGTCAGCCAGTGTGACTGCACTTGCTCTGTCAATGGCTCCCAAACTTCTGTCATGCCCTCCTTGGAAAGCCAAAAAACATTCCAAGTGTAAACTGATTAAATGAAAACATGTTTTTTTTGTTTGCATGTTTCTTGTTAGTTTGGATTTGACTGACATGTTGGATTTAATGAGCTTCATGAGTTTTTCCTTTCAGTTGAAAATCTCTGTGTCTTGTACTGTAAGTGTTGTTTGCTTTCTGAGCAAATCTAGTTAACCTCTTTCTTGAAATCCTTGCTGGCGTCATGTAACTCTTGTTTATTGACTGTTGCTGCTGTTGCTGTTACTGACCCAAATGAATCCGATTCGTTGACCTTTTCCCACAGCAAACATTTTGACTTTTCACAAGAGGAAAGCACAGGTGGAACCAATAACATCAACAATGGCTCAGAGTCTGACAGATCAAAATGTCTGCTGTAAATAAGGTCTTTTCAACTTAAATTTCACTCCTGATTTTTTCTCTGGTTATGTGCATCCTCCTTTGTGGTCTGTAATCACTCACATTTACTTGAACTCCTGTGTGATTTATTAGGTTATTTACTGGTGATGTTCAGTGGGTGACTGTCCTGGACTGAGCAGACCTGTCGTGTCTGCTCAGTCCTTTTGTTTGTTCGTGACTGTTGCGGTCATTGTGTTTTAGTAAATATGTGGTGCCCCACATACTGTTGGCTGGACGCTTTGCCTGCAAAATACAGGCAAAGCAATCAATTGATTAATTGATGGTGAAAGTACCAAACTAAACGCCTCTACAGAAAATAACCCTTCACAGTTTCTGTAAAGGTTTAAAGTATGTCAGCTCCACATAGTGTCCTGCAGTGATATCTGTACAATATCCTTACGTCTTACATGCACTGTAATGAATCATCCATTGCATTCTGGCTGTGCTCCAAACATCTGAGGTTCAGTATTAGCTTTAAGCTACAGGTTACCTTATTTGCAATGGGTGACAAACCCAACATGTTCACCTCCTTTAAACATAATAACTGTAATAATAATAAAAATACATTAATCAGAATCTCTGCGCTGCAAACCAGCCAATCAGACAGCGGGCACAGAGCCCAGGGGGCGGGACTAAGCTTTGTTTTTGTTTTGATCAGGATGACAAGGCAGCCTAGGCCACAGTAAAAGCAACACTGAGAGGTTTGGCGAGGGCATAAACACCATTTTCCTCCATTTTCTTCCCTGAAAATATGATAAAGCAGACGGGATATTCCTTTACCTCCAGGAGTGGTAGAGAATAAAGTGCCTCCAGGGGTGGTACAATAGTCATGAGGTAGCTGCGTTGTGTCGTTGATCAACACCGTCCTGGTCGGGATGGCCCTGCTCTCGCTAAGCTGACGACTGGTCGACATTTTCAGCGCCGATTCGGTGACAAATCCAGCAGCTACAGAAAACTGGGGTGCTTATTTCCCGACGGACGGTGGAAACCCGGGCCGTTCCCCTCTCTCTTTTATCTTCCCAAAAGGCTTTCTTTCTCCTTTCGTCCTCCCAGCCGTCAGCACCGTCCCCTCCCTCAGCAAGGCAGGAAGCACGACAGGCTGCGGGCGGATGTGAAGTCAGCGGAGCGGAGCGTCACCAGCAGACGCTGCCAGTCTGCTCTCTGTAAATGTGCTTTGTGTAAAAAGCATAAACCATTTCTTTTATGAATGTCCGCTTAAATGAGTGCTCTGAAGAAAATTAGAGGAATATTTTGCCAATTGAACAAATCTTTAATTATTTTGGAAGACAGAGAAATCATTGTATATAATGAAAACATGAACCCAAACATACTGCAGACTCTTAACATATTAATCTCAAGTCATTTTCATATTCATAACTTTAGCTTTTTTTAAAAAAAAATTTAATTGATAACTGAATTTAGAAATTACATTGAACCTGTTAAACGCATTAATAAATAGATGTGTGCATACTTTCAATCTGCTTCAGGAGTTCTTTAAGGAGATTTAATGCAGAATGCCTTTTTACTTTCTTTAACTTTTTAGAAATTTAATTAATTAATGATACCTGTATGTATATATAATATATATAAATATATATGTCCTGGCAGTATTCTTTATATTCTTTTCACTTCTTCATACTTCTATTTACTCAATACTTGTCAATCTCCCTCTCTCTCTAAATGCATCTTTATGTTTACACTTTGTATATTCAGACTTTTTGTACTTTGCTAATGTACATCTTAATATTATTGTGGTTTATTCTTAAAAAATTATGAAATGGGTGAATGTAGTTGCCATGTCACACTTGTTATGTATGACAATGTTCTAATTTTAGGTCTTAAAAACATTTTTTTCTATACTATACTAATACAAACATACCTGTATGAATTTACAGTTGTCACACCAAATTTTGAAAAAGTTGATTTCTCCCTTAAACTCAATTCAGTTTGTCCATGAAAGCTAAAACTAAAATGTTGACAACCAAGTTTTTGGCCTAGCATTAAATTCAAATCTAGTTTTCCACGCCTCAATGGTCTTCTCATGCTTTGTTCAAATTTAAACTGTTTGGTAACACAAGCTCTGCAGGTGTGTTCTGGGTCTAACAGACTGAGTAAATTGGGCAAGGTGGTGTGGTCTATGAGTATCAGATATAATGGTCAAGAAGGGAGAAGCACTAAGGGATCATTTCGCTCATCAAGTAATGTCAAAAAAGATTTTACCATCTTTGATAGTAAATATTTACTTTCATTACAACAATACCAGCTGATATTATATTACTGTCATATCACAACATATAATGCTGTTCAGACTCATAATTTTGTACGCCTAGTTTATCATATGTTTTTTTCTCTAGTTTTTGTAAACTTTTAAGTGCGCTATTTCCCATAGTCCCTGAAGGCGTCAGCGACAAAGTGCGCAGGCGCTGTGGCCCTTAGGTCTCAACACTACCCACCACTCAGCGCAGATGTTTCCTTCCGCCGCCATCCTCCGTCCCAGACCCAGACAGCAAATACAAACCTGCGCCTAACCATGAGCTTCACAGTAGAACAGAGAGGAGCCCTCAACTCCCTGAGCTACCGCCTCTTCTTCAGTAAGTAGAGTTTGAGTAGAAATAATGAAGTCCTGTCTTTGTTTTCTACTTTGAGGACTCTGCCCTGCTTTATCCCCCCACGGGCCAGCCGCAACCTCCCACGTGTCATTTTATTCACTTATTGTTGCCGGTATTTTCACCGTATCCATAACCATGTTCACGCATTGGAAATCACACGCAGTCCTTGTTCAGGCGTTCGCAGTGACTCGGTTTGTGCCATCTAACCAGCTGTGCCGGTTTTGCCGGGTTCACCGGTCGCTTAGTGAAGCCAATGATTTGAATCCTGAAATCCACCATGTCTCATCGTTGACCTGCATCAATGTTCGTGTCTGAACTTGGCAGAAGGAAGCTGGTTGTTTCGGGAAATCTCGCAAGGTGGTTACCACGTCATCAAGCATGAAACCGTAAAAGCTCGGAGTTGGTGGGGACAACGCCCTCTCTGATTACAAGACATTAATAAACCCACTGATTTCAGGACAAGGGACAAACTGTCTCGTAGTCTGTTGTCCTTGTTGATAGTTCTTAAAGACAAACCCAAGAATAAGTTCATGTCATCCACAAAATGCAAGTGCCTGAATACAGACCAGGCTCGTAACGGCATATGGGGAAAAATAAGCCTGTGGTCCCAGTAGGTTGAGTATGGATAGTAACTGAAAGCAGTGGCCTACATGATGTAACTTATAATGAGTATTTCACAAAGCTGAACTGGCCCTACTTGTTCCATTATGTGCACTGTCCAAGACTGGTCACTGGACCAAAAGCAGACAAAGACCATTAGAAATGTGTTGCTTGTATGTATGTATTTGTTTGTTTGTTTGTTGGGGTAAGATCAACAAGGAGCTCATTGGTGCAACTTCAGCCAAAAGTGAAAGTAAACCATAAAGAAAAGCTGTGTACTCTCTTGCTACCCCATTGGGACATGATGGCACACTGTCCCTGGTGTAAGGCACTCAGTTGTTGACATAAGAAAGAGAGATGAAAAAAAAAAAAAAACCAGCAGCTTGTAACTGCCTGCCATATTAATATATCTGACTGTTTTACAGAAAATGGAGAAGGAAAGTACATCTCACCCTTCCACGACATACCCATATATGCCGATGAGAGTCAGGTAAGGTATTATCTGTCACCTTTACACCATTAAATTTGTAAAAATGTGTGTAACCTTTAAATATACCCACTTTTTAAACTCCACCCATGGTGCTGTCATGGATATGCAGTTCTGCAGCAAACTAAAGCTATTGAACTGCTGCAGGTAATGCTCCCCAGAATAGCAAGGTCATAGTCTATTTGCGAAAGTAATGGCCTTTACTCTTTTTTTTTTTTTTTTCCTCTGTGCTGTGTCAACATCTTTTGCGATTGCAGGAGATGACCTATTATCTTATCTTTCCCAAACAATTAATGCTCTTTGTGGAAAAGTTTCGAACAAAGCAGCGATTAAGTAAAAGCCAGAATGTAGCACTCTATGTAAGAACAGTGCTTTAAAATTGTGTCATCTTAAGTTTTGTCATATATTATTTCATAATACGTGAAAGATAATTATGGCTGATTCTTGTATCTTACAGAACATCTTTCATATGGTTGTTGAAGTACCAAGATGGACAAACGCAAAGATGGAGGTATGAACCTAAAATAATATTCTATCGTCAACTTTTTGATCAGGATTTTGCAGCTTTGGCTTTAGCTTGACCACATTGTAGTTATCAGTTTGTTGAACTGGTTTTCATGGCTCAGATAATGTCTTTGATTCACAGAGGAACCCGTAATCCTTTAGGAGAATGATTTCAAGCCTTGTCACGATTTAAATAATGTAAATGTAATATGAATTTAGTCATGCAAATTATTTTATTGCAACAGGGTTCAAATGTGAACTTCTTCAATTACCTGTCTGTACTTTGCGTTTTTAGCCCTAGTTGTGTCTTTAAAAGTAACAGCAGTACAATTGATTTTCAGATCGCCACAAAAGACCTCTTAAACCCAGTAAAGCAAGATGTGAAGAAGGGCAAGTTGCGCTATGTTGCCAATGTTTTCCCACACAAAGGCTACATCTGGAACTATGGAGCCATTCCTCAGGTTAGTAAAGTTTTCTGTTACTAATGTGTCCTAACCTGCAGCCTTTAACTTGTAAAACAGCAAATGTTTAGTAGTTTTACTTCATTCAGCTGGTGTGCCTTGATTTCCTATGTTTCAGACATGGGAAGATCCCACACACAAAGACGGAGACACTGGCTGCTGTGGTGACAACGACCCCATCGACGTCTGTGAAATCGGCAGTAAGGTACAACGCTGGCTGCTGATTTTACAGCCTCATGTGAATGATGTCCATCGCAGTTATTGACGTCATTGTTTGTTGTGTACAGTAATTTCATGGAAAAAGAAAATGTCCTGCTCTCTAGGTGTGTTCCCGTGGGGAGGTAATCAAAGTAAAGGTACTCGGGATCCTAGCCATGATTGATGAGGGTGAGACTGATTGGAAAGTGATTGCGATCAATGTGGAGGACCCTGAAGCCAATGACCTGAACAGTAAGCATCTTAATTTATTTAATTCCCTTTTCTTCTCTGAGTTTTTGAGCAGTCCCGCAATAGTCATTCTGAAGTCGTTGTCTTCTTCGCGTCCATTTACAGACATCAGCGATGTCCAGCGCCTGAAACCTGGCTATCTGGAGGCCACAGTCGACTGGTTCAGGAGGTACAAAGTGCCAGATGGGAAACCAGAGAACCAGTTCGCTTTCAACGAGCAATTCAAAGACAAGGTGTCCACCTAACACCCTTTATTAATTATTATTATTATATCGTACTAAAATTAAATTTGTATTATGTAAAGATTTTTATGAGTATTATTATTAACATTAAACCTAAAGTTTAACTAAGCTGTTAAAATTGCTTGTGTTTCAGGACTTTGCCATTGAAGTAATCAAGAGCACTCACAGCTTCTGGAAAGCCCTCATTTCCCAGCAGACCAGTGCTGGTGAACTGAACTGGTACACACTGCATTCCTCTCACTGCTTTGACTTCAGCTTAAAATATAGTTGCTTTTAGAACAAAAGCGCATTGAAATATGTGACTTATGTCTTATCGCACAATACAGCAAAAACACATGTGTCTCGGCCAGCGACAGCCCGTACTGCTGCTCAGCCGATGAGGCTAAAGCTGTTGTTGAAGTGAGTAACTTTCTGTACATCCCTTTTTGCAACATTACAACACCACAAATTTCAACAGCAGGCCTCGCTCCTCCTTGAATATTATGTCATAACTTGACGTTTCAATCTGTTTTTAGGGATGTCCTTGTGGAAAAGAGGAAACGATCCCCTCATCAGGTAGAATTTCGATATATACGTTTGTGTCAGTAATGTCCAGATTAATGAAAGTGCATCTCATTTCTTATCTGTTGTGAGAGTGACTATTGTGTATGTGTTTTTTTTTCATTTACAGTAGATCAATGGTACTACTATGAGAGGAAGTAATCCAGGACCTGTTTGGATTGGAGCACAGTGAAAGGCTCATCTCTCATATACTTGAAGATGGTCTTATACTAGGAACCAATGGGATGGCAGGATGGGACATCAGTCTGGGTCGGCTGCTTTCCTGTAGATGGAGAGATAGTGGTTAGGTTCTGTAGAGAAAGAGAAAAGTAAAAAAAACTACTCATGTCTTGACCAATGAATTTTCACTTATTTAACAAAGATCTCTTTGGAGATGTGCTGTCATAAACCAAGTACAGGTACTGTACCTAGTGCATACTTGTTCCCTGTATAAGACTCTGAACTGCTTTAATAAAGCTTCTCTGGTTAAATTATCAACAAGGTGTGACTTTTCTTCCTTCTAGCAGGTAATTGCACATCACGTGTCGTTACCTTGTTATTGAATTTACTCTTAAGTTTAATGAGAGGAGCTGTCAAAGAGAGGAGTGAGAGGGGGGAAGAAAAGTCGAGATTTTCAGTCTGTGTTTAATACTCCCACCTAGTGGTCGGTGCCCTACATTACGTTTCTCTTGGTAAGATGTAATATGTTTACATGCTCAGTGTTTTCACATGACAGTTTGTAGTGTGTGTTGCTTCATTCCTTCAGCGTAAATGTTTCCTGCAAAACCCAAAATGCTGAGTATAGGCTACTGTTATAGAAAAGAAGCAAATAGTCACATTTGAGCTGATAACAGACAATGTTCAGCCTTGTCTGCCAACTAGTTCATTTTCTGGCAGTTGTATAATCGATTAATGGTCTCATTGTTATCAGCTCTTCATGTATAGTGGAGGGCAGCAGGGGCGAGGCAGCTTTATTTATGTAGCACATTTTACACACAGAGGCCATTCAGAGTGTTTTACATAGGCGAAGAAAAATGTTCGACAAAATTCAACAGCAAAAAGTAGAAAGGTTATTCTCTTGAGCAATGAAAATTCCCTTATGACCCAAATATTAATGTTTTAATTGACTGCATACAAATCTACATCTGTAAAACAAACCAGTTTTACAAGTTTAAGTTCATTTTTAACAAAAACATGGCTGGCACGTGCCCCGGCCCCCTCCCGCTTTAGTAGCCACGGTGACGTGTTTCCGGTTAGCTGTCAAAGTTGAGGGCTGCATACCAGTCGACGGGACAGGCTTGGACCAAAAAACCGGACGGACGAGAGCTCACAAATTCAGCAGACCAAGGTAATACCACAGATTTAGTTTTAAGCTTTTCTCTTTAGACGTTTGTGTGCCAGTCTTGTCTTGTGCTTGCTGAGCCACCTTCCCGACATTATAAAGTTTCAGGTGGTCATTGTGGACCTCTCTGCGCATGTTGTTTACTAAATTTATCATGGTTTGCTCTGTGACAGCTGGTGTCGCCTCTGCCCAGCTACATGCCATAAGCCGAAGTGTGGCAGTAATCAAGAAAACACATGAATAATCGACTCTTTGGAGACCAGTCATGAGTTTAGCGGCCTTGCGTGTTTAATGTTGTTAGTCATGTATATTTGTTCTGGAGGACTGGTTTGACATTTCAGAGCCTTTACTGAGCGCACAGTGTCTGTTGTGCTGTGGTATCCAACCCATACACTCCATTTGAATTGAATGCCATACTTTCCATATAGATTTTGGTGTTCATAAATGACACATTGTATGATAAAGTACTCAACAGCTGGTTAATTTCCTTAAGCCTTAGTCACTGAAGGCCGCACTATTCACTGTAACAAGCACATCAAGTTCTACAGAGTGACAGGTGTGTGTGTGTGTGTGTGTTCAAGTGAGAGAGGGAAGCAGGGGGTGACTACTGAGATCAAGTGTCCTTGCCACAACCTGTAATAAAAATAGTCAGGGGAATCAGTGTGACTCAGTGAAGCAGCTCGCAGAACAAACTAGCATCAGAAACATCATCTAAAACCTGTTTGGTGCTTAGTTTGCCCTCCTTTCCTTTCATGCTTTAAAGCTTGTGTGATTACACGGAGCTTACACATACCAGCAGAGTAATCCACGGTGAGGAATAATGATCAACAATGGGCTTCAGTGCTGGATTCTGTAATGCAACCGTGTCCTTTTGCAATAGTATATTGAATTCTATACTTGTTTGCCTGTGTGTGCTGTGTTGTTATCTGGGACATGTTTTCATTTGCTCATGTATGTGTACAACGTCCGACAGCAGTTTGAACATAAACTAATCACAGACCCATACCTTATGTGCACGTTAATGTGTTCTTCTGTAATGTGCTGTAATAAATAATTTCAGTTTTCTCTATTTCAGGTAGTCAAGAGACATGTCTTTTATATTTGAATGGATCTACAAAGGCTTCAGCAGCGTCTTACAACTATTAGGTAGAGTAATGTACTGTATATAAATGTACTTATAAACAGTTGTCCACCCTTAACTGCGACAACTTCTAATGACATTTATACAGTGTTTTTTTTTTTTCTTTTGTTTTTTTTCCAAATAAGTCTAGGCATATCTCCAGAAAGGACACTTGGAGACTCTGCGTGGAGCCAAATGTTACTGTGATTCAATAGAATCATATTAGAAGCACATTTCCATTGTATTATAACTTCACTGACATTTCTGAATTTGACAAAAAATACAATTCCTTTGTGTTTCTGTTGAATATGGGGGAGACAGAAAAATAATACAAGTTTATAGTGAGTAGTTTATATTAAATTCACATCATTTTGTTTTCTTTTTATCATCAGGGTTGTACAAGAAGACTGGCAAGCTGGTGTTCCTTGGACTAGACAATGCTGGGAAAACAACACTCCTGCACATGCTCAGAGATGATCGGCTAGGACAGCACGTGCCAACGTTACATCCAAGTACATCCAGCGATTTGACATGTTGTCAGTTCAGCAATCAGCCTTGTGTTTCTTGCTTCATTACTTATCTAAAGTCAGTGCTTCCTTTCTGTCCTCAGCATCTGAAGAGCTGACCATAGCTGGAATGACCTTTACGACGTTTGACCTCGGAGGTCATACACAAGGTAGCACTGAGGAAAATGCTGTTTCAGGCACTGGCAGCTATTGCACCACTTGTGTAATACATAAATACTGAAACCGTGTTGCTCTCATAGCACGAAGGATCTGGAAGAACTACCTCCCAGCCATAAATGGTATAGTTTACCTGGTGGATTGTGCTGATCATGAGCGACTAGCAGAGGCTAAGGTTGAACTGGATGTAAGTATATTGATTTTTGTTTAGATAGTGATGCACAACACAGTTGTTTATAGCTTTCAATGATCTATTTGCTGGACACATGACGCTTCTTGTGTGCAGGCCCTGTTAACAGATGAAACCATTTCCAACGTACCGGTTCTCATCCTGGGGAATAAAATAGACCGTCCGGAGGCCATCAGTGAGGATGCACTGAGGGGAATGTTTGGTCTTCATGGACATACAACTGGAAAGGTAATGCACACGTGATGTGAATGAAAGCTGATGTCAATCAAGGTTTTTATTTTGTATGCTTTTCATGCATCCGTCTGTATGTTGGAAAGTGGTAAAACTAAATATTTGCTGTTTCTTAGAGACACTCTCCTTTCTCTGCTGTATGGCTTTAATAAATAGTACATTTTTGCCCATGTTGCCTGGTTGTTCAAGGATATTTTCACTGCATAACAGCAACAGGGAGATTCATGGATCTCACAAGGCCAAACCTATCTACATTTCAGCACATATTACTGCACCCACCCTTGTCCTGAGATAGTTGGAAATTCCAGGTTGCTTGAATTTCTAATACTGAGTCTAATACTGAATCTAATCCGAATTGCCAAGGGCAGACAAAAATGTGCTTAGATCACCACTGGTGTTGTTAAATAATTATTAAGTGGCAGTGGGGGGCGATATGTCATTGAGAAGCATATGACACATTACCTGTCTTAGGCAAATGTTTTATCATTAGTGTAAATCTTGTTAAGCACCTGCAGTTTCTTGGCAAAAGAGAGGAGAAAAGCGAGCGAAAGGAAGGGGGATGCAAATAATGAGCCATTAGAAAGGTCTGAGTCTGTGATCCACATCACTGAGTCAGACCGCAGCTCTGCAAATATCAAACTATGCTCCACCCTCAACCTGCAGAAAGACAATGATCATACACATTCAAGGTTTATGAAAAAGGGTGTTGAAATGTTTGGGTTGTAAATTATCATCATGAAAAAAAATTAACATGAGTGTTTTTGCTTCTTTTCAGGGGAACGTGTCACTGAAGGAGCTGAATTTGAGGCCTATGGAGGTTTTTATGTGTAGCGTGCTGAAGAGACAAGGATATGGAGACGGTTTCCGCTGGCTCTCTCAGTATATTGACTGATCCACATTCTTTTGATAACCTTAACCAGATTTACCACATGCTGCCTGTGCACACACAAAAAAAACATGTTCCACACAAAACTACCTGCCATAGAAAAATAGAACATACTCTATTTAGGACTTTAACTGTGCCAGTAGGAAATGTGTTTCAGGTAGCGTTTTTGTGTTAATACATCTTGTTTTCTTAATGTGTTTAAAGAAATCTGTATGTAGTGTCAGTCATACCACAGCGAGTCATGGATAAGTTACGAATCATCAGTCTGTATTATTCAGATTGAATGTGGGGAATAATCTTCATGCTGTGGTTTCTACCTTCACTTAAAGCCAGTAGGAAAGTCATATAGAGCATGTCATTGCTGTGAACCAGCTTCTGACCCGGGTTTATTTTTGGTTGCTGGTGTTGGCTTACAGTGAAGGTCATTGGGGTTAACATTCTATTGCTTGCAGTTAGTCTTCCCTCATTGAGGATGAAGAAAACTTTGTTTTACTATATTCATCCAAATTTTACCATCAGTTTTTTTTTTTTTTTTCAAGAACAGAATAGTTTTTTCTGGAGATGCTGCAGTGATTTGGTGCCGTATTTGTTAATAAGAAAAGTGTTAATACAGTAGCCTGCTACCTCCAAGGATACTGACATACATTTTTACAGATTGCATGTTTTTTTAAATCACTGAAGGGTTTACCACTACAGGCCAACTACATGAATGTGACCACAAGTGCATTTACTGACATTTTTTGCTGTGAGGAGCTTTATTTAATCCAACAGAACAGTGTTAAATAATTGCAGTATTTGTTATAACTGCATCAGCACAGCCAAGTGACTTAACAAACTCATACTTGTCCAGAATGAGGATGCTAAACTACCTGATTTCAAGAAGGTTACTTGCTGTGAAATTACTTGAGTACTTTGTGATTAGTTGCTGTTCACAACATGCAGCGATATTATGAGAGTACTTGGGTGGTGCTTAAAAGTAGGGCATGCAAAAGGTATGCATGAAATTAGTGCAATATTATACATGACTTTGTATATAAGCTCTTATTTATATTTTACAATAAAAATTGGCTTGCCTTGTTACATCAAGCATTGAGCTCTTAAGTACTATATCTGTTACAAAAGGTTGGTCATATTGTTATTAAACGTGTGAAGTTTGAGCATAATAAATATTTTTGACAAATCTTTCAATCTTTGGCTCATTTTTATTTTATTTGAAATGGGAAAAGTTTTAATACAAGCAATTACAAACATTATTAAACCACACTATTACTACTTTAATATATTCTGACCAATAATATATATATTGTCAAACGGGTTATTGGATCATGTTATTCGAGATGTAATAAAATGTTTAACATGTACTTTCAAGATTTTTTTTCCCCCACAGTTAAACAGTTAAACCTTTAACTGTGAATTTAACTGCTCCAGTAGGTTGTATGCACTTTACTGCTTTTCTAACACTGAATAGAAACTGTTAACGTGCAGACACACCATCAGTACTGCTGGTGAAACAGGTGAGCGAGGGTCCATTACAGATAACCTTTTACTGAGATGATACCCAAAACATTCAAGAGTACGTTGAAGTAAAAAACAAAACGCTAACTTTGTATTATGAGAAGGAACATGAAAAGGCTCATAAAGAAACTACAGATCCCTGGGTGACGCCATGTAGCTAAACGAACAAAGTTAGTCCCACCTCCTTGTTTCCCATTGGCCCAGAGTTTGCATTCTAACCAATCACGTTGATCAGTGGGTGTCGTTTCGTAGACAAATGAGACACAACCAGGAAGCTAGAATACAGACTCAAAGTTTAAAGGCTAATAAAACGGAGAATCGTTTAAAGTCGTCGGTGTCAGTCTGCTGTATCTGCCCAGGATGGGAGTTTGTTTTCTTGTCTCAGCAACAGTTTCTAGCTGTTTGTAATGTGCTGTTTTTAGCGGTTTTCCTGTGCGTCCAATGAGTTAAACCGTTATCGACGTATGTCGAAAGTTAGTTTGCATTGTTGAGCATGGAGGTAAGGGAGGTAGAGAGGTGCGGCTGTGTAGTCAAGGTGTCCGGCGCCTCTTCAGCACAGAAACCCGTGAGCTGCAGTGGAGTTATCGTGCATCCTCAGACTGGAACTGTGATCTGTACCGGCCTGCCGTTTTCACGTTTCATCACCGACAAAGAGTCCTTCTCGGACCGTGAGTCCAGGTTCCTGCCGCCGCGCATCTTCAGTGAAAAACTTAAAATCCGCGTCAGCTTTTCTACTCAGCGGCATCTGAACACCAACCGGTCTGCACGTGGAGAAGCATTCACACCCTCCAGAGCCAAAACAACACGGCAGCGGGAAGTTGCAGCCCAGTTGCTGATGCTGGTGAACTGCCTGGAGTTCAAACAAGCTTTCCGGGCAGTTTTCCAGGAAGCTGACCAGTGGCGTTTCCATGGTGATGAAGAGGATGAGGAGCTGATCAGAGATGCCCACTTCCTCAGCTGGTTCGCTGTGCTCAAGACAGGCGTGGTGGTTGAAAGCAGCCCCGATTCAGGGACCGTCCCCTGGCAGAGCAGCTCTTCTCTCCAGAAAGGCTGTCCGGTCGTTGCGTGTGGTTCACCTTTCGGCTCCCTCTGCTTAGACCTCTTCAGCAGTACCCTCAGCAGAGGCATCATCAGTAACCTCGCAGGAGAGGACAACGCTGTCATCCTCACAGATGCCCGCTGTCTGCCAGGCACAGAGGGTGGAGGGTTGTTCGTGGTGGAAGGTGCAGACAATGTGCGCCTCATTGGGCTGATTGTGTCTCCATTTGGCTGGAAGGCCAACGAGTGGATAGGCCTCACTTTAGTCTGCTCAGTCCACTTGATCTTCAGGAATGTCATCCGCTACATGAGCGTCCAAGATCCACTCCGGGATGTTTGGCTCCATCCGGGAGAGGCAGGCCTCCACATGTCCATCACAGCCCACAAGTCAAAAGCTGTTAAATACCCCACTGTGTGCTTTGTGGACAGTGGCCAGTTCTGGGGCTCAGGGGTTGTTGTCACCTCTCAGCTGGTTGTAACCTGCCGGCATGTTGTCAACGGGAAGTCCACAGTCACTCTGAAGTTCCATCACAGGGACAGGTGACAACACATTCATTGTCCTAATGTCCATGTTTGTCCTTCTCTGAATAGGAAAGGATTTGATTTGAAAGGAAGGGAAAATATAATCAAGAAAAAAACAAACAAAAAACAAACCAATAGCAGTGCGCCTTTCCATTACTGCAGCAGGAACTACTCACTACTCACTGCTTAACTTTTGGGGTTAAGCACTGCTGCTTCCCTTTAAAGGCCTTACGCACACACTTCTCATCTCCACTGGTGTTTTAATTTATTTTTCCTGACTGGATCTTTTCTCAGATTGACATCTGACTGACAAGGCCTTTGAGAAAGTAGTAATATTTCTAATCATAGTCTGTACTGATTTGGAGCATTATTATCTTATTTCACAGAGTCCATGATATTGTGGGTAGCGTGCTGTTTTCTACTAAAGCATCTTCGCCCTATGATCTGGCTTTGGTGCAGCTGAGAGACTCTGTCCCAGAGGCTGTGGTCCCTCAAATGACCCAGAATTTCAGTCCAGGTTTGATTTAATTTGTTTAGTGGAAGCACTTGAACCATTTTTTTTTTTTTAGAATAGCACCATCCATTGAGCAGCTTGGTTTCTCTTTCTGCAGGTGAACCTGTAGTTGTGGTGGGATATGGTGGGTTGGGTTGGAGCTGTGGTCCGTCCCTGACCTCTGGTGTCCTCTCGAAAGCCATTAGCTTGAATTCCCAGCCCATCATGCTTCAGACCACTTGTGCAGTACAAGCAGGGGCCAGCGGGGGTGCTGTGGTGCGGACACGGTCTGGAGAGCTGCTTGGTAGGGAATCCTGCGACTACAGAATCATGTACTCTTTTTGATCAGTGGGGGGCATATGATGACCACAGAAAACTGTAACAATGCACCACATGTGAATAGAGAAAGGGTAGCTACACACATCAGACTGCTCTTTCTGCCCTGCTGTATCTGCAGTTTTACCAGAGTATAACCACTATTTGTTGTTTTGCAGGGATCGTGTCCAGCAACACAAGGGACTTTGCTGCCAAAGTGACCTACCCACACCTCAACTTCAGCATCCCAGTGACTGTTTTCCAGAGACTGTTGCAGCGCTTTCGCCAGACAAAGGATGTTAAGGTGTTCAGGATCCTGGACACCACAGAAAAAGAAATCAGAAGGGTGTGGAGGCTGCAAGGTGCTCAAAGCAAACTATAACTGCACCTTGAGATGTGCTAGAGAAAACATTTGGAGGACTAAATCAAAATTAGTTATATGGAAAATCACTTTAGATAATCAAACTAAGATTTTCTTTTTTTTTTTTTTTTACACAAAGCTGGAATTTTTAAATATATAATTTAATATGTTCCATACCTCAATTTGTTACAAACATGGGCACAAAGTCACAAATCACAGATCCAGAATCAGTAATTCCTAATGATAAGCTCTCCCAGAACCAAGCAGTAAACAATGTGAAATATTTAAGACCACTTAATGTTAACAGCCTAATTAAAGTTACTTTAATACCTGTAGCAATTGTTTAATTGTAATATAATGTATTTAAATAAATAAAACCATTTATTCTGGTGACATTCAGTGTAATCTCGGTGGATTTCTGTACACAATCCTTACAACTTACCCACATTATGGCAACTATAATATCAAAGGAACATAAATAGAGCGGGAAGGATGAAAAAAGCAAGATTAATCATAAGCATAAGATAAATCAAAAAGCATCAGATAAAATGAAGGCAGATCTTACACATCTGAGCTTTAGGTATTTCACAGTTACAGCAGCAAGACAGTAAACATCCTGGAAGCATGTGTTACTGTTTATAACTGGTTCTCTTAAATATTTGGAGGAATATTCAGCATAAAAAGCTGACAGGTTGCTGAAAATGATTGGTCCCTTTGGGTATCCAGAGGACTTGCTGTCTGTATCAGGTATTCAGACATCTGTTGGCAGGCATACCCACTCACAGCTAACACATTTAAGGTTTTACCCACTGGGACATTACTGCTACTGATTTCCATTATCACAGAAACGTGAAACTGAGAAATGACATTTCAGAGGATTGGTTACTGTCAGTTTTTACAATGCTAAGACAAGCTTTCTCAGCCTGAGCTCCAGAGAATGTGCATACACTGTGACATACTGTAAGGTTTCTATTTCACTGTTCCCAGACTGAACAGTTCATAGTGGAGAGGCTTGAGCACAGTCCCTGGGAGGCTGAGAGGAGAGTTTTCTATAGGCATTGTGCTTTTAGAAGTGCTGATATGCAGACCTGGGTCTGTATCTCATTTCTGCTGGTTTTCCCATAGCTATAAGCTTCATGCCACTGGAGAATGAGGTGAGGCAAGAGAAGTGAGCCAACAATAAGGTCTGTCCCTCTGAGAAAGAGTCACACACAGGAGGTTTATGCCTTTGAAATGGTACTTAATGAGTATTACAACAAGCCTTAAAAAGATAGGCTGCTAAAAATGTGCATTATAACATGTTATTTATGGGTGGTGCAGCGATGATGAAAGATGTGGTCATTAGAGTCCAACCAATTTACTACATGGCTGATATCATCTGGCAATCTTAGCTTACCACAGAAACATTGGTATTGGCGTATACATGTTGGTTAATATGTAACAAGAAATAATGGTGCGGGTCACCAACAGTGCGTTAGTTCGTTTGCCAGAGAGCACTGGCAAAACCACAAATGCCGATCTCATTGTGGCGCAAGAGGAAAAGTCAGAGGATCACAAGGGTCAGTAGGCTTCATCTATTTTTTGCCTTCTCAGAATTGTAATCATTTTGGCCGTCCTTTAACTTTTTTTGGTGTGCTAAGAATGGTCAACGCTTACTGAAAAATAAGCTATATTGGACACAATTGCCTATTCCGTGCACAACACCACTGTTTCCGGATCATATCAGTGCTAAAATTTGACAAGGAGTAAAGAGAGAACAAGAGCACAGACGCAGATGTACGGTGGCCAGCGGGGCCACATAGACCAGTTTATTCAATTTAATTTTTTTTTATTAAACACAATAATTGATTCACATTATGATACGATGTACACTTGTCAACTAAGCAGTATATTCTGCCAGTCTTCCAAGGCATTGATAACGGGACTAATAGGTGACAATCTGTCTTCTGATACACACATTATATACAAGCTAAAGAGTGATGCGTGAGAAACTTTTTTTTTTTTCTAAGTCATGAATGAGACAGAGCACTACTGTCACATATGAGCCAAAGCGTATGACATGTAAACAGTAAAGTCAAAGGGTGCTTTTCAGTATTCTGATGCTGCTTCCTCTCTTTATCACCCGCTTCCTGCCTAAAACCAAAACTGGTTATCTGAACTGTGTTATTCTGCAAAAAGAAAGGAGGAAAGAGGACAATTTAGACCACTGAAATGCACCCGATCTTTCTCCGTTTTTTTTTGTTTTTTTTAATGCAAGCACATGACAAGCACCTGCAGCTGCTTAAAGTCTCCATTATGCATCAGCTAAAAACTGCTCAAAGATAGTTCAAAGGACATACAACAGAAGAGAACAAAGATTCACAAGTATGAGGGACAAAATTTTCAACTCCAGACCCATCATTTCTTAATAGTGATATTTCCCCCTCCCGTTGCACATGTCAATGGCCCATGTCCATTCTAAGAACATCTTGTAACATTTAACATTCCTATAACCTATGCACCTTCCCTCTCCTAACCCGTGCAACCCTCTCCCTCGCTTTTACGTAAGCCAGTGTTGTTCTGAGTGTGAGAGCTTCACCATGTCCATCTTTTTGCAGAATCTGTGTGTGTGTGTGTGTGTGTGTGTTTGTGTTCAAGATGCTCCTGTAGAGAGGTTAGACTACACGGTGGGCCTTTACCAGATATATCCCCCATCGTCCACCTCTCCCACCTCTCCCTCTTCCTCTTCAGCCTCTTCTGCAGTCTCCTCGGCTTCTTTCTCTTCCTCGTCTTCCCATCCAACCCCGCTGCCAAAATCACCTGAGTACGTCATTTCATCATCTGTAGAAAGATGATGGAGAGAAAACATGCGCGGGGGGGGGGATTGAATTATCCACAGTGGTCATCTCGTATATTGCAATAAATTCTGCTCAGCATGTCTTCCTCTCAACTTTGAAGGAGTCCCTTCTATACCAATGAGAAATGCTGAAATTAATTTAAAACACTGACTGCAATAGCTAAAAAAGGGGGCATGTGTTTGACTTTGTCTGGATTTTAATAGCTATTTCTAAACCTTGCCAGGGGACCCATTCTTATCAGGCGCAGGTTCAGTCCAACCAGTCCTCATTTATCTTGAAAAACTTTTCTCACAGCGACAAGCAGCGCTTTAGAATGCAAATGGACTCCGGACACATGAATGTGGCACTGGTTCCTGCAGTGCGTTACATTGCAGTGGGCCTCAGTCCTTTAACATAAAGGTAGCCTTGTGCAAAATGCATGAGTGGGTGCTGTGGAGAAATGGGCAGATCCACTTCTCCACAGCGTTTATCGCTTGCTACAATCAGCTTTCAGGTTCAAATCCTATAAATATACTGACAGCTATTGGACTTACCGCAGTCTGGCTTGCCACGAATCCTAGATCCGGCTACCTCTCCTCCGTTTTGGTCAACACACCAGCACTCTCCCCTGTCACACTGCTGCTTCCTGTAATAGCCGTCTTCATCGCAGCTAGGGATGAATCGACCTGGCATTCACACGCGCGCACACATAAATAAATAAGAGTCAGGTATGGAAAGTGTCCTGGCCTTACATAGAGTATAATCTCTCCAAACCCTATGAGGGCAAACAGAGATAAACACATCCTGCATCATGCCTCATCACACATGGCACTCGGCCCAAGTGAGAGTATAATATATGCAGCATATGTGGCAGCCAATTCCATATACCATGAATACAAATATGTTCGCCGAACAAGATAGGGGTGAATAAGTATTAAGTCAGCATATTGCAGCATATGCGGGTGGTGTGTAGGTGTGTTGTGGGGGTGGCCAGCTAATCATCACGGAATAACAGAGGACACAAGATTGGAAAGTATTCAATTTCTGAGCAGTTGCATGAATATGAGATACAGCCTGTGTTCACACATAAGGGTGTAGAAAGCCAGTAAAGGGGCACCGAGGCAAAATTCGACCTTTTCTTAAGCAGAATAAAGTGTCATACTCTTCAGGGATTTCATGTATTTCTCAAGACGTTCAATATTTGAGAGGCTATTTTCATTATATTGTAAAAGGAAAGAAGCGTAACACAAATGAGACAGGGAAAAAACAGAACTGTCCGTCCAGTCTTTCAAGGGAACGTCTGAACGTCAGGCTGGCAGGCTGGCAGACTGCCCCCTGCGCGCCGCTCTGTGTCCTTGGAGAGTCCTGACTCAGGGCCCAGTCAGCCAGCCAAAATCTGCAGTGTGGACATGCACACACGTCCAAATACACACACATATCTCATATTCATCGGCTTACACATACATGCAAGACACACTGATGGCTGCTTTCCTTTGCTGTTTGTCAGCATTGAATTCAAACATACAAGACTGATGAGGGACTAATCCCCGCCTCCCGCTTGTCATCTGCTCCACGAAACCCCTCGATCAAGTAGGACAGATCCAGCTGGGTTGAAATGCTCTTATGAGACGTCAGATACCTACCAAATTTTCGCTTGCCGCCGTCTAGTACTTGGATCCTCTCAAGTTCAGCCAGGCATGGTGGCTCTGAAAAGAACAGGAAAGAATTTTTTTACAAGAGAAAGTAAAGGAATAAAGCACACTCCTCTGCACAACTGGACATGGAAGAGAGATAATGACAACCTAAAATCTGACAAAAAACAATCAACACTAAATTCTCTTGTGATCAATGTTTTTGAATGGGTTTCGAAAAATCAATTTCCATGTATTTCCTTCCCAAACAAAGAACTGTATCAGCCTGGGATCTGGACCTAGTTTCTGCTCGGCTGGTTGGCTGACAGGCACAGTCTACGAGAGCCGTGGGAGAAACACGCTGTCAACAAGCAGCGGGAGTGTTTTTAGTGCCATGCAGTGACCGTTTCACCCCACTGGGGAACAGGAGGGTGAGTAGGAAGACAAATAGTGACGGACCAGCACATGACACAGCGGTGTCACACCTGAGCGCAGCTGATCGCCTTGAAGTTTGAATGTATGAGCCAAGGGGAATATGTCAGCACACAGGCCCATGACAGCGCATATGCACAGACTACCATATCGTGCATCCTCCCCTAGAATACTCACTCTCTCTCCAGAAGCAGAGACACCACTCGGCAGTGGAGACCTTGCCGTCCCTGTAGGAGTCACAGGAGTTGAAGAAGGGCCGAATGCAGACCTCGTACTTGTCCAGGTTTATGGCAGCCAGCTCAGCCTGGTCCAGGTACAGATCGCTGTTGGTGTCCAGCTTGGAAAACATCCAGCCTATGGAGTCCTTACAGCTGGCCACCAGGCTCCTGTCCAGCACTGCAAACACAAAGACAGACAGACAAACATTCTGCACCAATGGAAAATGAAACAATGCCAGTGTGCTCCGAAATATCTCCCGCTTCCAATGCAAATCCACTCGATTCATTATTTTCTTAATTATGTCACAGGTTTCATCTTCTCCTACGAAAACATTTGATCTTATCATTAGCAACCCATTACCAGAATTTTCCACTTCAGACTTTAGACAGCCTGGTTCTCTGGCCGACCAGATCCTGATACTTCCTGCTGCTCTGAAGCACAGCGTGCTCCTGAATGTGATGCAATGTTAGTTGCCCCCGTAACTATTTTCAAACATATGATACCCAGCAATTGGTTGCAGGATGTATCCAGTGAGAGCGGGAGAAAACATGAAGGTGGAAGCAGCACCAGCACAACCATAATGCTACATTTGTGAAGATTTTATTCTCCCTGTTGGGGTTATTTTTGCTTTTCCAGTTTCAGTCATTGCATGGTACAAATACTGTGCTGCTGGCACTAGCACTTCTAGCTGGCTAGCACTTCTTTGTTAAACCCAAGAAACTGCCAAGACCTTAACTTACTTGTTTAGACATTTTTTTATATTATACTATCTGTAATTAAAGTGTTTTGACTTCCTCTTAATGCAGTCAGGATCCATTAAGTAGTAGCTCTAACCTGATGTGGTGCTGGGTGCAGTGGCTCTGGCCCCGGGCTTGCTGTTGTTGTTCTGCTTGGCATTGCTCTGCAGTAGCTGGAACCAGTCCCTCAGACGCTCCCCGAGATCAGCCAGATCCTGTCCAGTACAGCTCTCTGCGGAGGCCAAAAGGAGAGGAAGAATATGTTATTTGTTGCACCCATTCATGTTATAATGATTGTTTTGCCTGTCGTGTGTGACAGAAAGAGATAAAGAACAAAAGGGGGAAATGTGAACAACTGTGCTGCACTGATTACCAGTGAATCATTTTTAAATATATCTGGCCTGGTTATTACTTGTAATGGTTGTTGTGTGTTTGATCTTACCATGTTTACTCTCCTTGGGTGTCGGGGCAGCAGTTGGACAAGGACACAGACCTGAGCACTTCAGGCTAAGCTCCTTTCCTGTAAGACATGCCTGCTGCTCCAGCTTGCACTGCAATACAAACACACATACAAGAATTAACAAACACACAGACACCGGCGACATCGACAAGGGGATACAAAGGTGAAGTAAAATTAGTTATTGCCGCAACACGGATCAAATATTCATGAGGCGACTGACTGTAGGCCTTAATTCAAATCTAAAACTTGCCCCTGAATGCACTTTCCGACCTCTGCGTGCACACAAGGTCAAGAATAGTGATCCAAAAGACAAAGACTAAATCAATAGGCACATGGGATTCACCAATTGGTCTTCCTGAAGCCATTTATCATGACTCTTTGTCTCCGATATTCCCCTGAGAGTCTCTTCACATGGCTCAGCTCTCAATGTGCAAGGTGTATGTCACTATTTTCCCCACAATGCACAGTACATTACGATAGCATGTACATAACACAGAATCAAAGCTGCGAATAAATGTACCAGAACACAGCTGGTGCACATATTGTTATACATACTGTATATATTGTATAATATTTCAACACAAAGATTCTCACGCTACATCTGCATTGGGTGTCAAGACTATTTGAGTCATTCTTATTAACACAACATATGTTATTAAGAAGCATCCAGTGCAGAACATATCTGATACTGAATCCACACATACTGTACGTAAACATATTTTTCACATCTTTACTGAGGGGGATGTTGTATAGTTTTACTGCCAATGATTCTCACCCTACACTCACACCCAGTGATTATTTCTACCTTCATTTCCTCTGTTTAGAGAGAGATGCACACGTTCATTACACTGAGTAAACCCAAGAAAAGATGTTTTTTTTTTCCCTTTACGTTTAAATTTAAACCGGCCTTGATTGCTTTTCATTTAAGAGTTCCTGGCCACCTGGTGAATGTAGGTCAAATTTTCACTTTCCTCTCAGCTCTGTTTTGATCTCTATCAACCCCTGAGGGAAATATCTGGTTGTTTAGCTACTAAATGCTCCAGCAGCTAGTTACTGACTTTGTCTGCCTGTTGTTTGGTGCTGGGCAGGTAGTGCACAGAGGGTTTATCAGAGATTTTTTAATTGAAAACAGCTGCTTGCTCTGTCTGGGAGCAACACTGATGAGAGCAGTGAGAGTGAACCACATATTTGATTGGAGCAGCATCAAACATAAGACAATTTGCAAGATACCAGCAGGGTTAAAATATCATGCAGATAGACTAATGCAATTATTTCCGTTAATTTTTACAATTCAGCTTAACACCAGCTTTATCGTTCCAAAGGAGACACACTGATGCGTAACAGTAGCCTATCCTTCTTAGTACTGTAGTCTAAATGATTCAAAGAAAGATAATATGAGGTGGGTATGTTTGTAAGACTGGGTGATATGGCTGAAATCAGTTTCACAATATTAAGAAAAATACATATTTCAGTTATCAATATACACTTAATTGACAGTTTATTAGCTACACCAAGCTAAACCTATGTTCAGTTTTTGTTGGAATTGTTTCAGAGAGGTGTTGATTCAACTTTATGGTCATTTTGGAGGCTGCTGTTAGTGGTGTCGTTGAGTTTATTGCAGGTTTCTCTATTATTTACTCTGCGCACATTGATATAAATGGGTAGGACACAACATAACACCTCTCGGTATGATTCAACATAATTCAACAGCACTACAGCCTCCAAACTGACCATAAACCTGAATTTTGTAAAATGTATCTCTGAAACCACAGAGAGTAGGTAAAATAATAATACTGAATTATGGGAATGTATTTGTTTCAGTGTACCTTTGAGGCATAGTTGTGTCCATCTGATCCACACACAGGCCCAGTGGAGGAGATGGGACAGGGCTGACAGTTTCCATCAGGAGACCTGAGAGCAGGCTGCTTCAGTCTGCAGCAGGACAGAGGACACACAAACACTTCAGTCTCACTAAATCCAGCTGAGACAGCAACTGCTGTGCTAATTCAGAGTCCGGACACAGCAGCGCCAACCTGAACATGAAGCAAACAGCCCCTCATCCATGCTGTCTGAATGTATTAGCTTATCATTAAACAGCAGGCAGTCGTATTGCACTGGTGCACAAACAAACTTTATTATTACCAATGTGGCCGACAGGGAGACACATACCAGACCTACACAAGCCACGCACTGTGAACGTGGTTGTGCTGACCTCATGTTACTGTGCATGACGATGATATTTTACTATGTGTGTTTTGGGAGTTAGTCGGTACTTGCCCAGGGGCTACACACACTCACCTGTGTTCGAGTTTCTTGCGGTTGACGCACACAGCTCTCTGGTAGCCCTGGGCAATACACACCTTGTGCCGGCTGCACTTAACCTTTTGACAGGGGTCCTTGGTGGTGTCTACATCTGGGAAAAAACAGAAAATGAGATGTATACTGTTGTATCCTCGCCGCTTCTCTCTTTTCTCTCTCACTGCTTAACATCCTTCGCTCTGCTCTCAAATCCCAAGTCTCTCCCTCCTATTTGCTCAGAATAACCTGAGCGTCAGCCTATAATTAGAGAGGTGCAGAACTGTTAGTCTTGCACTTAGCCAATATGTTTCTTGAGGCTTTCTGTGCTTTATTGAGGGCTAAACATGGAAATCAAAAGGCCTCGTAACAGGATGAGGCAGGGTAGTTTGTTGCTGCACATGTTTTGATTTCGTGTGAAATCATCTTTGGGATAATGAAGGGCTAGTTTCAAGATAATGTTATCCCACTCAAGAAAAAGTTGCTTTGTGCTGGAAGGAAGTGCATTTGTCACACCTCACCAGCGCATTAACTTACCTAAACACAATTTCAATATTACACTTTAGGTGACCTGCTAAGACGTGTGTAGGCTAAAGCCTGCATGGCTAGCTCATTCTGCCCCATCCATCACGCTCTCTGCTAATGCTGGACCATGTGTCAGCACCCAAAACACACTCATATGTCACAGCCGTCTGTTCCTAGCAGGCCTGCTGGAGGCCGACCTGGGTGTCACACTCTATTCTCTTCAGCTCAACCGACCTTTATTCACCTACACTGTCCGTCTGTACTGTACACCTGGATATGACTTATTCACTGGCCACTATTGCAGGTTTCATCTACATGACAGAGGTGCTTGTAAATCATGCATTCATTCATGTCCTGCTCTTACTGTATCCTATTTTATGGCACTATTATAATTTAGCATGGAGGCTTAGGATCTCCTCTCTTGTCCTCTCCGGTGGCTGAATACATTAATGCTGCCTACATCACACGATTATTGAAGCGAACCGACAGATATCTGATTTGAGAAGCAAATCCAAAACAATACACCCCCCTGTCATGGCTGAGCTGGTTGTATAACTGACTGACTGACTGCTCTGCTGCTGGGGAGAAACAGTGAAGCTCGGAGGCATTAATGCCCACATGCGGACTCCTCATCCATTTAGACTGTCAACAGTGGAGCCTTATTCTTCGGCCGCCCCGTATCCCAGTTGGCCCTGATTGCGTGGAGTATCTCAGTGTACAGTATCACACACATCTCCCAGCTTTTCTCTCTGTTTGTCTCGGCCTTTCTCGCTCTTGCTCTTTCTCAACTCTATCCTCTTTTGTCATTTCCTGCTTTTCTTGTCCTTAGAGCTTTGATGTTTAACCCCCCCCGTCTAATTCGCAAAAGTGCATCAGCAGAATCAGGGTGCAGCAGCCAAGTCAATCCTTAGAATACTTTCAGACAAAAAGATCAAGGAGAGTACAGGACAGTAGGTAGAGGGGCAGAACTAAGTATTTTCCAGTCCATCCGAGGAAGATTTAACCAGTGCTCACATCAAAGAAATTAAAAGTAGCAGAATACAAACATAAGAGTAGATAATCCTGCCTTCTAATAGAAAAACATTTGTAAATAAATCTTGTCTGTAGCGAGTGGCTACATTGCTGGCACAGCGTTGTGTTGTGAGCACAGAAGCATAAGGTGGCTGCCTGAGCCTCATGTTAATTTAACAGGCTTCCACAGATTAAAGCAGTGCCTGCGATGATGACGTTTCCATAGCAACAGGCTCTCCGTGGTCCGGGAATCATTTCTGGGTTGACTGTGATTTGCAGCTCAATCTGGTGTTTCTGAGAACTCCCTCTCTCTCTCTCTCTGTTTCTGAAACCCCCTTTGTGCAATCATGTCTATCAATCTACCTTTCTTCCTTCTCTTTGCATTCCTTTGTCTTGTGCTCGTATCAGATATCTTCACGGTGTAGTCTCATTCTCGCTCTGCCTGCATGCTGATTATTTCCTTCATCACATCCACTTTCAAGCCCCAATTCACCCACCTACTTCCATTTTTACTTTTCGAAAGTCTTTCCTTTGGTATTAAACTAATGCCTGCAGCAGTAAACCTCTCCTAATTAGGCTCCCTGTGCTTTAGTCTAATCCAATCCAGATTTGCATGAGGTTTATCCCCGCAGATTGGGGATAACGGAAGCAGACTTCAGGCCACATCCTCATCATCAACCCTCTTATCTTCTGTTTACACACTCAGACTCTAATATTGTCAGTGCTATCTTGTCTTCTAGGTAGCCGTGAAGCCAGTCATGTCTCTGCTGCCTGCAACAGCTGGTCCAGACTTGAATCCCCACAGCCACAAAAAAAAAAAAAAAAAAAAAAAAAAAAAGACCAGCAAGCAAAGAAAGGAGAGTAAAGGTCTAAGCTTAAACCTGCATGAATTGATTTTTGGTTACTTGCAGACAGAGCAACAAGCTGAAAATGCAACACTGACATATTATCATCTCTTATGAGGAAAAGTGCATATTTACACATCCAGCAGAAACAGAGCAACTTTAGCATTCATTTGGAGTCATGTTTCTGGCCACTTAGGGAACGTAAGACTAATATTCACTCTCTTTTAACTGTTTTTTGCCTGGTTCTTTAGCTGTTAAATACCTCAATATGTTCAACTGCTAGCCGTTAACTTTAGCATGTAGAAGGTTGACTGAACTCTCTGAGGAAGCAAAGAAGTGTATTCTTCAAATTGTTCAATAGGTCATTAACATAAAGTCATTAGTGTTGTTTCTACCATAAATTTGACTGCATGAGTGAAAATAATTAAAGTGAAATAACTAAAATTCAAGCTACAATTACTGGAATGTAATCAGAGAATGACGAACGGAGGGGGGTCAGTACAAGATGATGTGACTTCCCTCTGGAGTTGGAGTAACACGCTGAGCCCTTCACAGCCTTGTATGTGGGGTTTTGAATTTGATAGAAACAGCCCCAGGTGGCCCGAGGAGGGAGAGCGGGAAGGGGTAACACTGGACAAATTTGCGTGGTGTGAAGGTGAGAAGGGCAGCAGTAGTCCCTGAAGCAAATAGTGGCTGTTTTTGGAGGTTGAGACTTGTAGTAACCCAGACACAAGATGTGTGCAGCATGTATAAAGAGCTGGGTAGACTCCCTGGTGGGGGAAGAGTCTGCTTTGTTGGATTATTGTGGAGTAAAAATGTTTTAATAGCGACGGAGAGGTCTTGCAGATGGCAGGATTTTTTCCAACACAAAATAGAAGAGCCGCTCCATTGTCTTGACATTCTTTTGAGCTGGAGGGCAGACATCCAACCGGAGATTTCAACAAGGTGTTTGATGGCAATCTACTGTGTGTGTGTGTGTGTGTGGGCTACCCGAGCACCAATATCTATCAGTACCCTCAAGACGAATTAAACTCTAGACCTTGTTGAGTTTGAGCTCAGCGTGTTTTCCTATCTCCTTAGTGTCTGCCATTGATCTGAAGCCATTGATTTGCCAGAGAGCGTCCATTCACCATTCACCTGGTCTCTCTGGCTGAGATAAGTTTCCAGGGAGCCAAGATACTCTTGAACGTGTATATTTAAAAAGATCAAGTCTTTTGTGAGTGCAGCACACAAACATGTGAGTGCCGGTGGCTGTGCATGTGCCAGCATGCATATAGACCTGTCTGTTCTTGCAAATCCAAATTACTGTTGTAATTTCTCCTGCAGTGGTTAAGAGCGAGATGATTCAATCAGTTCCTGGATTGATGAATTGACTGTAGAAATCCTCTGTAAATTACCCTGACCTCCCTCTCACTCAGCACAGTGCACACTGAAGTGGAGCCTGCCACTGCGGTGTCTGAATGCAAATTTCCACCTTGGTGTGTTGCTGGCATTGCCTGTCTGTGTGTTAGGAGTGTTGACAGTTCAAAAGCGTTGTCTCCATCTACATGGCGGTTCAGCGGTTGGGGCTGCCTGGCGGAGAAACCAGGCATGTAGGCTCACCCAAGCTCGGGAGTGAAGACATCACACTGATTTAGTCATGTCTCAGAGGGACAAATCTCCTCTTTTTGCTCCTTCGCTTCATTAGGCCACTCATAAAGGAAGGTAGATCAATGGAGGGAGATAGCACACTCTTGTCAAAACAAGAGAAAGGGAAACAGATAGATGAAGGGCTTTGTGCTGTGTGAAATGAAGGGAAGTGAAACGCTATTCATCTGATAACCTGAGGCAAGCAATATATAACTTTGGTAAAGTTTCATAAAAGCTGAGCACACACAGTTGAACTCCTACATTTTAGGGATGCCACTTGTGAAGTTGATCTATGTCGGTTAGGTAGACTCTGAGCCCTGATATTTCAACTCTAACGCCATATAAGAACATCACTATTTGAAGATTGTTTGCATTGATAACAATCACTGCACAACATTTTTTAATCATCCAATGTGAATGGATTTTTTAAAATTCTGCAAGGTTAGGGTTATGGAATATCCAACTAAAACACTTGGTTAAGATTATAGAAAGACAAGTGGTTAGAGTTATTAAAGGTGAGGCAAACTCATCCACTACCACGGCCCCCACACCCTTATCAACATGCAGCAACAACATACAACAAGAAACATTAAGAGATTTCACAGCTCATGCATGTTTGATATAAATTAGTCAACTGTGTGTGCAGTAGCCTTGTTTCTGTCTCAGAGTTTCAGTGCATCTTGTTTCTGTGCATGCGATTTTTCAGCCTAATGATCTTCACTTAGTATTCCTCACAGTGAACAAACAGCTTCCTCTTTACAGATGGACAGAGCACAAAGACATCCTTTTTTTTCTCATTTTCATCCTATCATATTCTCCTACACTAGTCAACTTGCTTTCTCCCTCCAGGCCACAGTCTTCTCATCACCAGACTGCCTTAGAGTTGGCAGGAATAATGTTGAAGTCAGTCGCTTTACACTAAATCAATGCATATTAGCCCCCACCCCTGTCTCACTCTCCTCTCATGCTTTTATTTCTCTCTCCGGCCTTTCAGTGGAAACCATAATTAGTCCTTCATTAAGCCCTTGGAAATTGCGCTAATCGACTCTGCCATTCAGCTGACTTCATTTAAGCTGCAAATCAAGCGACAATGGTTGAGGACACGACTCTGTGTCATGACTTCATCTTGCTGTGGCTCAATTAAGGCTGGAGTCGAAGCGGGAGTCGAGGAGGAGACCTCAAGACAGTCAGCCTCTTTGCACGGCTCCTGCTCGTGAGCAGCATAGAAAGAGAAAAAGGAGGAAGCGGAACAAAGGTGTGATGGGTTGAAGTCGAGCCAATGTTTAGCAGAGCGCTAACATCTTTCCACCTTTCTGCTGAAAAACCACTACAAGTGTGGACAGCGTGTGGTCGACCCCAGAATCCAAACACAGAACAGCGCTGTCTAATATGATGAACCAGTGACTGTCTGGGAGGCATCACAGTTCAAATTCAGGCCACAGATTCTGTCTCCATGCTGCAGCAAAGGCTCGTGACACTCAGTTTCAATAAATCATGTGGCTTTGCTTCAGCATGCATCCCATGCAGTTAAAACAAAATTTGCTTTTTTTTCGTCTTCGGCCTACGTACATGGAATTATGTTTGTGCCTCAGTCGTAAGCGTGTGATGAAACGTTTTCAGCAAACATTTTTCTTGGTGATTTTCAGAAATCACATAAATTGCTGTAAAACTAAAAGTAATAGTATCTCTGGGAAACGACTGAAGAAGACTAGGAAAAAGTCTTTTTTTCGAAAACAGGCATTTTTCATATGATCACTGTCACTTGTTTTTGAGCCAATTTGATGTTTTGGATAAAGAAAAGCAAACAAAAATCTGTTTTGTACTCAATAAGTGTTTCTGAATGTTCATTATGGTTAATAAAACTAAATTAAGAAATTAAAACTACATTTTACTGAGTACAGATTAGAATTTTGTGTTTCTGAAATGACTACTTTATTACGTGACGTGACGATAATAATTTATTTTACAAAATATAATGATATGCTTGTAAAAAAATTTTTTTTCTCTGCTTGAAATGTCTCATCAGGATTGAGGCACAAATATAATCACAGAAACATGAAGAAACATGAAGAAAACATGTTAAATAGCATTCAGGGACTAAACTCACCACGAAGTGAGAAAGAGATAAGATGGTGTGAGACTTACTGTCATTAGAACCTTGATTTTCATCCCAGGTACGCACATAATCATCCTGCAGAAACAGAAAACAGTCATTTATTAGCAACTACACGGAACGAGGAGCCAAGTAATTCACACTGAAGGCACAATGTTGTTGATAGCACAACACATTAACACTCTGTCATCTCCATAGAGGAGAAGTGAAGTAGTTTACATTATCATTGCACACTCACTATCATGTGTACATTAGTCTTGCAGCATTATAATTATCTAAGAGTCACAACGGAGACAGACGGGTATGTACTGTGGCTGTATATCTGTATGGAAATGAGCCCAACAAAACTGCACCCAGTGCCTACATGTGAGACATATGGCACTGGGGGTGAGCTGCCCTTTAAGTGCTCTGCCTTTTTCTCCCACTTAATTAGAACATTAATCGTTCTAATTAAAATGGGCAACTTGAAGGAGATGTTGAAAAAAAAAAAGAAAGAGAGAGAAGATGGATGGAGGAGTAGAGATAAAGACACACAAAAAGACATGGAAATGAGTCACGAATGAAAAAGACATCGTACAAAGGCAGCTGGAGGAGCATTGTAGAGAAAAACGGAGAGAACTGACCTCTACCTCCTGGTGAAATGACAGCAAAAGGAGAGAAAAGAGCCAATATTAGTGAAGGAGAAAGGTGTAAATTTAGATACAAGGTATTAAGCTGAATTCAATGACAGTGTAAGCCCACAAGAAAGACTTTTTATGTTCATTTAAAAGCACCTGAAAATTGAAGCATTTCCTTATAACCTTAAATATTCATGACTAATTAAGCAACAATCACAGTAGAAGATAAAAAAAAAACATCGTTATTAAGATTTGTAAGAAGCTCATTAAGAAAATATGTTGTAAGGAGCCTTAACTATAGCAAAAGTTTAGAAACATCAAAATCAATCACTCATAATATGGACCATTCTGATTAATATTCTAATGCTGAAACTGAAAACATGTCTTATTAAACCCCAAAATTTAACAAGGCGTAAGTGGATTCAATTAGACACATTTCTGATTGCGCTGTCTTCAAATATCAGGGGATCTCACAGGAGACATTGCAGATGCAAAGCTTTTTGAGCATATTGCTGTGTCTGAAAGAATAAACACAAGTCATTTCAAGATATTTACAATCTACTACCCCCCCACCCCTTAGCGATGACTTACTCATCACCGTAAACATTTACTGTACTGGAAGCGTGTGCCAAACAGCTCCCTGGAAGACGATAAATCCTGACACAACACGTGAAATAAGCAGCCCTTGTGAAAGCTGGGACCTTCTTCTTTGACCCTCGCAGTTTTATTTCACAGAGGTAAATATTTTCATCACTGGCATGGACTCCACTGGAGCGTTGAAATCTACCAAACTGCACCACTGTTGCTCTGCTCATCCTCTGCTGGCTGCAGCCGCCGAGCTCATTTCCCCTCCTCAATGACAGAAAAATCACTTCCAGTAAACTGGCGTGTGTCTGGATTCCAGCTCAAAGCTCCTGCTGAGCTTCATGAATGATTGTCAGTTATGCAGTTTAACCTTGTTGGGCCTGATGGAGTCACGCATTAGCAGGGTGAGACCTCAAAAGAGTTTATGACCTGGTCATTAATCTAACGCCTCCCACGTCTCCTTCATTGATGCTTCAGCTCCTGCATTATTTAGCAGCCTTTCTGTATTTGTGTTTCTGCCAGGACCGATGAGGAAAGTGTCCTGCTGCGCTGACAGGACAGGAAATCGATGAAAGGCTGCAGAAAATGTATTCGGGGAAAATAAATTCTCGTGAGTGTACAATGAAATTGAGCGTGAAAAGCGGAGCACGGTGACAAGTTTAGCACACGGCAAAGAAAGTTACATCGCTCGAAAATATGGCTGCTGGTTTTTAAACAGAAGTGATTAGAGGAGGCAGGATGAGCTGGGAGCTGTATCCAGGAGCTCTGTGATTTACCTGATAACATCAGATCAGATCTTGTCTTGTTAAACAGGGCAGGAAAGCTAACCCTCTGCATCAAACAAGGCAGACTGTTCACCTTGCTGCCGAGCTCCACAATACTGATTGTCAGATCACAATCCCTTGTATCTGTGTACCCGATGAGCCTCTCCACTTTAAAATTGGACTCAGCTCCAGAGGAACTGAACGGTGTCACACAGATCTCTAAACAAAAAGTATATGAACTACAGAGATTGTGCTGGCTCTGTGGGTTGAAAAAGAAAAGAAGAACAAACGAGAAATGGATTGAAATGAATGTATGAGTGTGTGTGTGTGTCTATCTGACAGGTCGCGTGTGTGACTGACAGGTGTTTCTGGGTAAATGTCAGCTGTCAGATGCACTCTGTGTTCGCTGTAGTTATCCTGAGGGGTTTGTTCATGGTGACGGTGGGGGGCCGTCCCTGGCTCATCAGTAACAAAGGACAGAGTAGTAACATTCTCATGTGGAGATCTGTGCGGATCTCGTCTGCCGGATGAAGGTTTATACTTGACCTTTTCTCGCAATTACTGTTAATATCTGCCTTCAGTGGATTCATCAGCCCATGCAGAACAGCACAGAGCTACGACGTACACACCGCATTCTGCATCAAAAAAAGCACCAGGGGTCATAAAATTCACATAATAACCAATTACAGCCCACACAGGCCCCTGTCTCCAGGTTTTCATGTCTGACAGCGTTTCCTGGCCAAAAGCTTTTTATGATTGAGGTGAAAAAGCCACAGAGCTGCTGCAAAGTAAATACAAGCATCAAGGGAGTTCCTACTCTGTAAATGTAAGCCAGTTCCAACCTTATATTTTAAATTGATGCAGGAAAGTGATTTCTGTGCGCCTGTTCCTTGATGAGAAACCAAACAGTGGTTCAGGTTTGATCAAAGACAGGCAGGTGAGTGTGTGGTTTCCCACAGAAAAAAATCGTGTTTTTAAATGCAGCTCATGTAAAAATAACAACAAATCCTCCAACTGAAATGACAGTGTACGTTGTTGGCCCTTGTCCTCCAGAATCACACATTCTGGATGACATTGGGGTTTCAAAATTAAAACTGTTTTCTGATCTTACACTGCTATGGTTAAGCTTTGGTTAGATTTAAGCATAAAACCCACTTGGTTAGGTTTAGAGAATGACCATGGTTTAGAGTAGAATCACTACTATGTTAGGTTACAATGATTTCTTCGTTAAGGTTAGGGCACCTTCATCATCATGATAAAAAGAAACCAACACTGACTGTTGGTGGTAAACAGGAAACAAAATCTCCCTCTACAGACTTTGTGGTTGCCTGAAAAAAAATCACACTGCTTCCTCCTTTGCTCCCAACGCACAAGAGTCATGATTACTATGGCCTCTAGAGGACTGTGTCACTTGAGCATAAACATATGTTGTTTTTTGGTACTTGCTGAAACGACTGATTCTGAAGTTTGAGGGTTTGATCAGGAAGGCACCTGCTATACACAATGAGCTCCACTCTGCACTGAAAGTCCAGCTCACTGTAATCTCCCTCCAGACTTCCATTGAGGACTGGGCTGCGTGCCCACCACTTCTGGTGCTGAAGTCCCACCCCCACCCTTTTCATTCTCTTCCCAGTCAACTCTCACGACACTGAAAGGTCCTTAGGCAAACACAAGACGCTCTTCAAAGACGAGCGCCACTAAGAGACAAGAGCGCACAAAGGAGCTTACCATGTACAATGAGGATTTCTTTGAGCATCAATTAGCTGATCAGCAAACAGCAAAACATCCTAATTAGTGTTTAGTCCAAAATGAATGACCGAGTATTTTCTACAAATCGAGTTTACACTGGTACGTGGTGCCTCCAGGAAATAGCTGTTTTCGCCAGCTTCCAATCGCCTTTTATATATTACCAAACTGCCGGCCATGTAAATCAAAGCATCACAGCCATAAACTCATCTGAGTACTGTGTAATAAAGTTTACCTTGCTTTGAGCAGCACAGGTAGAGACTGACTGACCTTGGGGCTTATCGTACCGGGGCTTATGCACACGCTGCCGTCACTGTTCAGTGCTACAAACCCCTACCTGTTTTTTTTTTTTTTTTAGATCAATGATAATCTTGTCGAAGCACGCTACTGAAATCAACTCTGCCGGAGAGCGTTGTAGTACAAAATATAACTCCAAAATCTGATGAAATAAAACTGAAAAATAAAACCTTACATTGCCCTGAGGTTTTCTTCAGCAGCGATGCTACATACGGCACCACATCGCTTCGTCCCACCTAGAGACTCACATAAAGACTCTGTTGCTGTTCACAGCCTCTCAGCTTTGGTTTCCAGATCACATGAGACACGCCTGAGATGAAACAAAACCTCCTCAACAATATCATCCAGTATGCTCTCCCCTTATATTCATGCACATTAGGTTTCAGGGCACAAGAAGCAAGCTTCCTGTATTTCTGCATGCACACAGGGCTCTGAGCTGATGCTTGAGGATTGCAGAGCATCAAATGCTGAAAGTCTGGGCTGCTTCCCTTACAGGACGGAGTCAAGTGCGCGACTTATGTAAGAGAGCTGGGAGGACTGGGTGACTAAAAGGTGAAGTGGGGGTTAGTACTTTTGGGAAGCAGACTGATGGACAAAATAAAGATGGGGACAAAGCAATGACACAGAGCAGTGGTTCCCCGCTAGTAGTCGCAAAATAAATCAGAAGTGTAGGGAAAAGACTTTTTATTCTGGGAACTACAGCTCTGAATGGCATTTTCCATGTCCACGTGCATGTAAAAGCACAGGATGTGCTCTTTTTTATGCCATTATATGCTTTGAGATTTGTCAGAGATTTGCCCAGCTGAAGGCCTAGGGACTGCGAGCTTTGCCTCATTATTACTGAGTGTTACTTTTTTTTTTTTTTTTTAAATAATCCCTCAGTTCAAAAAGAGAAACAGAAAAACTGGTTTTAATTAGAAGTACCTACAGAAGTATTTCCTGTGCTTTTTCTATAGTATTTCACAGCAGGGAGACATTAAACCAGAACACACAAATAAAGCACACTAGACAGAGAATGATTGTTGACCTTATGGCAGAAAACTTTGAGTCTCAGCAACACTGACTGGTTTTCCTGCATGTCTCTTCAATGTGTGTACCCTGAGATCATTTCAACAGGGGGCGTAGAAAATGATGCTCTTTGCAAATGCCAGATTGTCCACACATCAGCTAAGATCAGACAATAAATAAAGAAACTGCAAATGTGTAATTTAGAATTAATAATTTACATATTTCTTATACCTCAGTTTGCAAAGAGATTTCCAATCTTAAAACATACTTGGAGAGATTAGTTGACATGTTGTCTGCACTGCACTTCTCCTTACTGGTTCATACATGAACAATCTCTGTCACTCTAAAGGCACTGGACAAAAGGTACTAATTTACATTTGCTGAATGGTGAGACGCTTACAGTAGTTGCTATTACAGATAATGCACATTATACATAATTATTCCTCTCCTCGTTCCACAAATGCTCTAATGTCGCTCTTCACACTGAAGTGGACATGACGATGGATAAGAGATCAAATACAAAGCCTAGTTGAAAATTGCACTCCAGTATGTAAACAGTGAATAGCCTTTTCCATTTCACCATATACATCTATATAGGTGTATAGGACAGAAAAATGGACTGTTTTCATTGAATTTGGCAGAAATGTTTATGTAATGTTGAGTTCTTACATTTTCTTTTGGCAATCGATTTGCAATACACACATACAAACAGATACAGCTAAGAAAATCCCACTTAGTCCACAAAATCTCTGTGCACTCATGCCAGCCCTGTACTCACTATCTATAAATAAAATCAGCCCTCGTGCCTCTCAGGGCTCTGGAGGGAATAAGAAAACAGTCTGCAACTCACTGGAGAATCTGGTTCAAACAGTGAGAACCTTCACACTTCACTGAAAACACTGAGTTCAACTAAAAAACAGTATTGTACAACAATGGAAAATCAATGAAGTGTACCTGGTTAGGGCTACAAGAAGGATAAGAATCAGCCAATGATCTGAGACAGGGGACTCTTGAACAGTGCAACTGTATAAGAGAGTCACAACCAGATCAGGAGGAATAGTGGACTGAAACCTGGCTCCTCTTGTGGAAACGGCAGACTGGCTGTCATTTCTGGTGCCTAACAAGTCCTAACAAGACCGTTAATTTTGCCTGCTGAAATAACAACTGTCATTGGCATTTTGCAGCTCTAGATAGCTCGCCATGTTAGATCCATTACTTGGCGGAAATGCTTTATGACATGATTTTGTGCTAAAAGACTGAGACTTAAGCTGGATGTCAAAGGCAAACAGCCAGATGATACACAGAAGACATGGACATTAAAAAAACAGCACTGTTTGTGTATTAAAGTAAGTAGAGCTAATTAGTCCTAGTACTCTGAAAAACATAACTTAGCTTAAGTACATGAACAAACAAGATAGAGATTTACGTTTTCTTCATTGTGTTTTCAAAGAGTATGTATAAATATGTATAAATCCATGTATAAATCCATTCCTTGCTCTTTCTGCTCTCGTAGTTTTGGTTTTGGAGAGGGTTAAACAAGGAAACCACCACCCAGCTATACAACATGGGTGGTGGTTTCCTTTGTACATGTGTTCGAATCCGAAGCTTGACAATCCTGCCATGCCTAGTTACAGTTGCTAAGCTATGAATGGACAATAAAAGAAATCCTTCGAGTTATTTTATGTCTTGAGTCTGACCATGAGATCAACTCAGCTACCAGCTCCTTTCCAAACAAGCTTGTCAACTCCATATGCTGCAGGTTTTTCTTATGTGCATATCACACATGTATGCTCTTTTTTTTTCTCTCGCTAAAACAGATGGATTTGCTCTGTTATTTTCAACCACCTCTAAAATTTTCAAGTCAAATTCTCTTGTATCAGCTAGTGTACCTACAGAAGCTGATCTCACACTGGCGGTGACTCAGTCTGGCTCAAACCCAAAGATAATAACACTTGGGTGGCATTCACTGTAGGGACTGCCGCTGCCACTTAGAATTATTGTTAGTTTTAAAAGGAAAAAAAGGTTTGATTTATTGAACCTGTGTTGCTGAATCTTAAAAGCCATACGCGGTCTCATAGTAATTTAAGAACAAATACAACTCTTAAGTTTCAAACCTGTTTCACAGTTGAATTCATATAAATGAACATCATGAGGCACAGCTCTTCAAAGAAAAAGTATCTTGGGGCTTTCACTGCTGCCGATATGTGGGCTATTTTGTGTATATACAGGTTTTGCAACCACAGCAGGACATTGGTAGTCCAGTTTTTTTTTCAGCCCATTTGGCGTATCGACTCCCAGGTGTAGCCAGCACAGAAGCAGGTCACTTCAAGATGTCATGCATGTGAAATGCTTGCAGGGGTTTCTGGCAGCTGCAAGGAGGAATGTTGTACAAAAGGACGCCTTAAAGACCCAAGTCTTTGTCTGCATCTATTAGGCACACCTGTATGGAGAGCTCTGGATGAAGATACATTTATTCAATTTTACACACAATAGCATCTGCTAACAAAAATTGATATTTATCACCTTTCTTTACTACTTATCGAATCCTCTCTCTGTCTCTCTGCAGCACCTGTGCCCTTCAGCTGTGGCTATTGTACTGCAGTGGGAAGCAGCTGCAGCAGTGCAAGCAGGGCATGATGAAAGGGTGTTTCTTTTTTCTTCTACTCAATTACAGCCCACCTAAGCCTCTGGTAGCCAGCCAGGACTCCCCACAGCGCACCAGTAATGCGTCCAAATCCTGAACAACCAGACCACTTCTTTCAGAACTGTCGGAGGTGAGCGAGATCCACTCCATCTGCATTGCCAGAGGTCTGGACGTTTGTAGCCTTGTAGAGAATCTGGAACACGATAAAGAACGGCTCATGCCAGAACAAAGCATGATTAGATAGACTAATGGATTTCTGATTAGCTGTTATCATCATTCATAGCATTAATGCATCAGTAGGAGTCTATTCTAATATCAGAGAGCACGGGGCAGTCGAGCGGCAGTGCAAAAGGAAAGCCAGACTGAGCGCAAGGCTAGTGATGATAATTTACTGTCTTGATAGTCTTTAATGGAATATTTGGCTACAGTGTTACAGATGCCATTATCCACAATTATGTTTTGTATGCTATAGTGAAATGATAAAAAGGAGCAGTGACAGGTGCACCCACAATCAGAAAGTATTAAAATTCTGCTGGACTGTAGCCAATTTAAGTGAATGAGAGGCTAAAATCAGGCAGGTAAGCATAGGTAGTTCACGTAAACCTCCTCTCAAATGTTGGCTAAAGGTTAACACTGTGCTACAAAAGAACACAGCATCACATCATAAAAAAGATTGCCAGAACCTGCAGCAAGTGCGTTCACCATTCTGCATATTTAATCCACTGGCATCGACAAGGGATGTGATGTTTTTGTGCTGGCACCAAGTGTTTTCTGTTCATTAAAAATGAAGTGACTGGATAACAGGTGCAGGCAGGATTGGTACTGGGTGGTACAGAGCTGTCTGACTGTAGAGGCATGTGTTTTTATGATAAGGACTTACCAGGCACGGACAGCACAGGATGGGACAGGGGAAAGAAGGGAAAACGAGAAAAATATTAAACAAAAATCCCCTCATAAACACTGACCTCTTTCAATGATGGATGCTGACAATAAACCTCCTCCTGGGTGAACTTGCATTTCCATGCCCTAATCATCATCCATTTTTATGCACATAACTGAGTTTGTCTTAAATCAACAGGAATAAAACATCAGCCCAATTTCATGGCTTGGCGATTTCACGGTCATTTTTACTAGGGAAGTTGAGCAAAATATTCAATTTACTGTTGATTTGTCCTTAGTAGACACACCAGATTGGATCTGCTCTGTATAAAATGCTGTAGTCTCAAGCCATTTAATTTCACACTGAAATGCAGATTGCCTTGACTAGTGAGATGATCCCAGTTGACATCTAATTGTCCCTATAATTGAGTCTCTGAATTTCTGTATGAAGAACATTTTTTCTTTAGTGTTTTTAGTTAAAAATGAAAATGAGTACATATGAAGTAGACTTATTTTTATGATGATATATACTGTATATCTCCATTTTTAACCAGCTAGTCGAGCTCTCTCATTCTATTTAGACCTCCATGTTGAAGGTTGATTATTAGTAATAACTTTCCTGTTTCAATTTAAACTAAAAGTGACTATCCATCCATCTTCTACCGCTTAATCCATCAGGGTCGCGGGGGAGCTGGAGCCTATCCCAGCTGACTATGGGCGAGAGGCGGGGTACACCCTGGACTGGTCGCC
>JBBMJY010000003.1:10504494-10574903 GCA_037833715.1 Toxotes lorentzi
GGTCGCCAGTCAATCGCAGGGCTGACACACAAAGACAGACAACCACACACGCACACACTCACACCTATGGGCAATTTTTAGAATTTTTTAGAAGAAGCCGGAGTACCCGGAGAGAACCCACGCAGGCACAGGGAGAACATGCAAACTCCGCACAGAGTGCAGACCGGGGTTCGAACCTGAGGCAACAGTGCTAACCACTGCACCACCGTGCCGCCCTCCTAAAAGTGACTAACTTCTAAGAATTAAACAAGGATGACAGTCTTTGGGTTGAAATAACAACTCTGCATTCAGTCACCATGACTTCTTTTTTTATTTATTTTTCCTGGATTTGGTGCATTAGCGGAATGAAATGTTGAGTGCACCTGTCAGATTAAAGGATTGAAGGTATCCCATTCTATTATTTGTTGACTGTAACTGTTAAATCTAATCGCCTTGTCTTCCTGTGAAAGAGATTGAATTGAAGTGTGGGCCCTATTTTCATTGGACGTGAAAGAGGCTCTTATTCTGGGTCTGCTTTTACATTTCGTAAGAGAATACATATGAAATATTTACAGTGTGCATACTGCAGGATATGTATTGTGTGCGTTTCTGTGTGTGAGGGTTTGTGTGCCTCACTGTGCTTGTTTGTGCGGAAGGGAGACTGATAGTTTGTCTTTCATGTTGCGCAGCTTTGATTATGGCTTTCCAGTGTTGGATTAATATTCAACATTCAGCTCACAGAGGACTGTGCACATCAACATCAATTTGTGTAATCTTAACACCTATAAGTGTGTCACTGCTAGTCCTTTACACACCAACCAAATAATTCCCAGGGACTCAACTACTCTAGTTCAGATTTTTTTTTAGTTCAAAGACCAACATGAAGCAACATCAATTAAATGTTCATTATGTTCAATATTCAGAAGCTCTCATTAAGAATCATTAAGAGAATATGAGCAAGTGCACAAACGATATTTCAGATAAAAAAGTTTACAGTCTTAATCATGTTAAGAAAAAAAAATCCTAATAAACGATGTTTCCACTTATTCCTCCCCCCTGAAGCACGGCTGGTGAGGGGATAGAGTCATCAAACTCCTCGTGATACAGGCTCCATTTCAACAGCATAACACACAGACTGCTGTTGCTACGGCAGCAAGCTGGAATCAAAGCGGTTTCTACTGGTGATTCCCCCGGGAGGTCCAGTGGTTCGCTTCTCTGATGTTTTCTCCCATCATCATCATCATCACCAGAGACACCAGTACTCCTGCCCTTTAACGCGCTTACAAACGAACAAACACACACACATACACACACGCACCTGCCGTAACAAAATCTCGCTTCTTGCACAAGTATAGAAACTAATGCACATGCACACATTGAGAAAATTACTCCTGGGAATAATGATCATGAAAGAGATACAGCGTGCAACTGTAGAGGTTGTGTTACTCAGCAGCTTTGATGTTAAATTGAGGAAAAAATGGAAAGCAGACCAAGTGACATCTTCATACTGGATGGCAAACCCTTAAGCATTATACAGAGGATGGTCCCACTTTCCCTGAACCGTTTATATCTCGGGATGCTCTACATATTCCAGGTGTGTGTTTTTAGTCACTCTTGCAAGGAGGGTTTTTTTTTTTTTGCAATGATAATCATGATGTGCTGAATGGAGAGTGAAGCTGCTGCTCTAACTAACATTTTGCATCAGAGCTGTGTAAATATAGAGCAGCATCCAGTGAGTTATAATCCCAGAATAATTCTGACTTAATCTTTCCATGCCCACAATTTCATTACTTCCCTAAGTACAGTTCCAGAGGACATTCTCTTTAAGTAATCACAGCCAAACTAATCCGGCCCCAAGAGGGGCAGCTGCCAATTTTCACAAACATTCATCCTTTCTTCTGGGACAGCCATGACCCGTAATCTAAGGAGGTGTATGAATGTGCATCAAAAAATGACACCACATACTCTTCTGTGGTGGTGATTATTTAGGAGGGCTCACCTTCTCCTCCTGAGAAGATATGGCATTGTTCTCATATAGGTGCTCAACCCAACTGCTCATATTTCAAATCCAATAATGATACCTATCACGTGCTGCAATAACCACCCCGGATCAATTAAAACCCAATTAACAGGACTCATATGGAACATAATCCAAATGCACTATTCAATCCTTCAGTCCAAATCCTTTTGGGATCATTCGTAATCATTTCACAGAGCTGGAGGCAAAACTATACATTCACAAACACTGCAATATATCACCGTGCATACCCTGCAGACTTTAATCAATCTCTGCAACCCAGTTCAGTCTGTTCAGTAGGAGAATATGCACATCAATCAATCACTGCCCCTCTGCTCTAATTGCTTAATTCTCTTGTTTGTGAAATCTCCCGGGACACATCTGGAAACATATCTGAGGTAGCCCACATTAGGGACAATATGATGGAATAGGTCTATACAGCTCCTGCTGTGCAAGTGGGACTGAAACATTAATTGCCTACAATTAACCAGGGGCTTATACACCAAAAGAGGGAAGAATAGTAGATTGTATGGATTGAGTTTGCAACTGCAGCTTTAATTTTGCCCTGGCTTTTCTAATAAAGCTAGTTTCCACTCATTGAAGCTTTGCATTTAAAATCCCTTTGGACAGCCTGAATTGTGGAGAGGGATTTTAGAAAACTAAAAGGTCCAGTCAGTGTTTGGCATGAGGTCAGTCAGTTATTTTTGCCACCCCCTCCGAAACCATACATTTGACCCATAATACACATAATACAACATCTTTTGAGAAATTCTTCAAAAACCAAACAAACAAAGTCAGGCTAAACGTGTACAGGGAGATGACAGATATCTGAAATAAGAAAAAAAAAATGTCAATACTGTAAACAAAATTCCTAATATGTTCCTCATTTTCATCTTAATACATTCTAGGTGCTTTATCTATTTTGGTCACCCAAAAATAGTCCTTACACGTATTGTTTTCTTATTTTGAAACATTTCATTTAAAGCGTGTGTGTGTCTCTCTCTCTCCAGTGTGAGATATGTTTCAACAACAGCACCAAGTTTGTGTGCATTATCAGGCTAAGAAAGTGTGTTTTAAGTATTTTTTATACTGTTTCTACATGGCCGCGTGCGTGTTTCCCCATCTTTTATTTACCGCATTAGCGCGCATCTCTCCATCAACACGGCGGACTTACGTCTCTGAAGCGATTCCAGTGCTTGATCTTGCGGCTGTACTGTGAAATGGTGGACAGCCACTGCTCGTCTTCCATGAAATTCCCCGTTTTTTCCGCCTCTTTGACGCTCTTCACGTCGGCCTGGAAGGTGGACCCCGTGAGCATCACCAGCGGGACGAGAAGGCACACGATATCCGTAATTTCCACCATGGTAGCGGACAAAAACACCTCGCGCACACCGGCTGTCGGCTTTCCTCTTGTGGGAGGAGGAGGAGGAGGATGCTGAGACTGGACTGAAACTACCAACTGATTAGCCTATAGGATGCTCCTTCTGCTGCTGGGAGGGGAGGGGAGGTGAGGGGGGCGAGGGAGGAAGAGGGAGGGAGAGAGAGGAGCCTATTTGATGATAGTGTACAGATTAAATCCTGTCCCTGTGTTATTTGGCAGCTACGAGAATGCATCACAGATTCATCTGCATTTTCATGTTAAAGTGTACTGCAAGGTGCAAGCTGTACCTTCAAGTGTCACGTGACACCATGCCCACCCTCCCCCAGTCATGGTCAGCATTGATTAATTCATGTATGAATTAATCAATGTGAGAAAATTGCAGTAGTGGAAGTACACAGATATTTTACTGAAATAAAAGTACCAGTATCACAATGTAGAAATACTCTGCTACAAGTAAAAGCCATGCATTCAAAACTTAACGTACATGAATACAGTATACAGTAAGTACTGGCATCAAAATATAATTAAAGTACCAAATCATCAATAACTTTTCTGACTGTTCGCCTGATTAAGTGCTGAATCATTACAGCTCCAGTCTTAGTAAAACAACTATCTTGAAGTGAACGCCACCAATATTCAGCTAACAATCAGTTCAACAACAGCACTGTATTCTGCTCCATGATGTTGTTTTCTGCTGTCAGGCTGTTTTATGTAACTTTCTATAATTTATACAAAGATTTACTTTAACTATATATTACTAATAACATTACCGATGGCTCTATTTCTTTTAAGTGTCTGGGTAAACCATGGTAAACCATGACCCAGGGCCCTCGAACTGGGCCACCTAAATGTTACGCAGACATAATTAACCTTGTTAATTACACTTGTGCTATTCCAGCTATCACATGCTTTGAAAAGAGCCTATTTGTTACCTTCACTGATTAAGAAACAAAACAAATGCTGCTGATCTCTTTTCTGCTGTGTTCAGATGGCCCGCAGATAACGGCAGTGTTATCTGATACATTAGTGGGATGTAGAACATTTGCATTGTGTCACAGCTATACTACCTGACTGTATCTGTCCTGCCTGCTGCATCTCTCTCTGCTGCAGCCTCCTCAGCCAGTCCCCAGAGAGACACACTGAATGACAGCTGGTAATTGAAGTGCTGGATTAGCTAATGCCATCTTTATTTCATCCTGAAAGGAGTGTCTTTGAGGCCCTCTTAATAAAGGCAGGCAGGAGACAGGGTGTCATCTAATCTCAGCTGAACGCAATTGAGTTTACTAGGAGAGATAAAGATAAAGAGAGAGGAAGTCATTCAAACTGAACACACACACACTCCTACACAGACAGTATAATACAGAAACTGGGATGTGATAAAATCACTGTCTGTAAGCAACAGAGCATGTTCTAATCCACACACCTGTATACTAATACATGCAGCAAGCATGACACGAGCGTGCTCATTTATTATAATACAGCTACACACTCAGATGAAAAATACATGCGCAAACAACTATTCTGCAGTTGGTTTGAACTGGGCTGTCCTCAGTTTGTAGATAAAGCTATGTGGAGTCACACTGATGCAATAACACAGTGTGCTGCAGCTGCTGCAATCAGCCTGCTTCACTCTCACTGACACTAATCAAACTAAGAGCAATGAGTCAAATGAAGCAAAACTACAGTGTGATTAACATTACGCATCCTTTAAGGCACATATTAGGTGCTATGCTGGGAGTCAGACACAGATCCGGTCATGAACCCACAGACAGATGAAATGTGACAGTCACAGACTTGGATTCCAGAGAGAGGAGGGCAGAACATGACAGGCCAACAATGTTCATCTCATTTATTGGAGCCAGTTAAAGAAAAAAAAAATGGCTGAGTAATCCAAGAGTCACAGAGCCACAGGGAGTTTCAGGTCCTTATGAAAGCTAGTGAGAATACACTCCCTTGTCAGTCATGTGTGTGTGGTTTCCTCAGGTCAGATACTTGTGATCTATTGTGATGTCTGGAATGGCTGCAGGACGGAGACATGTAAAAATCAGATGATCCTCATTGACAGAACATGTCATCAAAAACAGACATCATAGACATAAGATACTGCTCTGTACCCACTGGCCACTCATGGAGCCTGAACTTAGACATAAAGTTGTTTCTGTATTAAATGTTTTGTACATTTCATTAAAGTTTTAAATATTATGTTTTTAAATATTATCTCAATAAAAAATGCTTTATGTTTCATGTTTAGAAACCGAAACTGGGTAGTAACTACAATTTACAGAGATAAGCACACTTTTTGAGATTTGATGCCATCAAACATTTTTATATTACAATATTATTCATATTATTTTATTCACTAACAGGTTAAAGTTCACTTATCCACTGTAATACCTCAACCTTCACCACATGGATTGGCACAAAATTTTAAACAGACATTCGTGGTTGACAGACAACTAAAAAAAGAAGTGAATAAGTGTATTTTCCTAAATGTCAAACTGTTCCTTTAAGCTAAAAGAACGGAAACAACAATGTACATTTAACAGTAGTAGGCTCTGTATGGTAAACACAGATTATATCCAGAATGATTTAAGATTCAAAGAAAAGTCTCAACAGCAACAAGTCTTGTTTAATTCAAAAGTAAACACAACACATTGGCAGCATTGCTAAATAATGCACATGGTTCTAAAACGAGAGATAGTTTAACTCCGGGAGAAGTCACGGTAAGAGTACTTATAAATAATGATTGGGATCTCTTTCTCTGTCTGAGGTCATGTGGTCACAGTTCATCATGTATGCATTGACTTTCTTACCCCTGAACCTCTATCACTTAGCAGTGCAGCCTCTCTGCCTAAAGACGTTCAATCAATATCAGTAATAAGGCTCATTCACAGGGACGACCATACAAACCGGAAACTACAAATATCCAGTTCCTTTGGGTGTTTTCTGTCAAGTCGGTAGGCAGTGAAGGGAAACAACAATAATACCTTTTCTAGGGGAAATGCATTTGCATTCAGTGCTCAGGTTCTGTGACTGACAACAAGAATAAATCAATGAAACAGCCCCAGTGAGCCACATTTAAATACTGAATAAAGCACATGTACATGTAAAATTAAAGTACAGCATATGAGTGTCCTGAAATGCATACAAAAACTGTTTAGGGTAAAGTGCATAAATATGTTGATTTAATGCACTTTGCGTGCATGTGGCATTACTGAACAACCTCATTAATTGTGTGCTCAAAGCAACAAACAATGTCATACAATGACATACAATAAGTCAAATGTGATGTTTCTCAGTGTGTAGTTTCTCAGAATGCAGTCTGCTTTTCTATATGAGCTAATTTTTATAATGTGAAATAGGTATTAGATTTTCTTTGAATAAGATCATTTAGGACACATTGTTTTAAAAAGTAAATATGGGTCCAAAAAACCAAAGTAACTGCATCACAGAATTTTCTTTCCCAAATGTGCCAAAAACTTAAAAAACCCCACAGACTTTATTTCTAATTCAAGGTCAGCCAAATGCTCCATTAAGCTATTATTCAAAGTATAGGTTGTTTGAAATTGGTGTGTAAAGCGTTAACGCTTTGATAAGGAAGAGTGTGTCTCAGCAAAACTTGCCAAACATCACCGCACCCCCCCCACGGGAGTGCAGGTCTGTTTCTGCTTCCTCCAGCAATAAATCAAAACCTAAATGGAACACTGTCCCAGCTCCAACCTCAGGTGATGCAGGCACATGAAGAGAGTCGTGGACTCGGAGCTAAAGGGTTTCCAGACACAGGGCTCAGAATGAGAGGCTACATGCTGGGATATTCACCACGCTGCCCTGGGTTTTCTTGTCACAGACAATGATAAAAACACGAGGCATCCAAGATTGTTATACTACACTTCAGCCGTCTCAGCGAGATGGACCCTGCTCTCAACAGCATGTTGTTGCTATAGCTACAGCCTGGCAAACACAATCCAGGGACCCTTTTACTCGTTACTGAATTAATTAACAATATGAGCATATTTAAAAGGGCCTGAAGAAGACGGCTGTATCTGAGCAAGCTCAGGTGTAAATGTATTTCATTCTCCACTCAAGTGCTTCATAACTGCTCCGGTTATTCACACCAATTACTGAAACAAACAGTTCTTTGGGATGAAAAATAAAGGAAGCAAAGGTTTTTCTTTGTGATTCACGCTAATGTACCTCAGATTAAAGCAAATTGCGCCTGAAAAAAAAAATCCATTCTTAACAATCCATTTAGTAGTAGATTTATTATACATGAATTACATAGCCTGAGGCTGGCCGGCCTAACAGCTCTCTCAGGCCTGTTTAAAACACAGAGCCTGTCACGCATTATTTCCTCTTTTCCATTTAAATTTTGTTTTTCACTGCGGCGCAAATAATGTTTAACCCCAGACAGTGTAGTCTTGGAGCTTGAGATAAGTTATATGATAAATTTTGCATCCAAATGCTGAGTGCAGAGACACATTAAAGAAGCAGGGGAAAAACAACAGTACTGACCATTAAAGTGCTCATGCACATGAATTCATACATGTGAAAGACAGTGTGCTCATGGGTACATTCACTCAAAACAATAGGTGCACTCAGGCATTAATATTTTACATGCAAACACACACTCACCACACTGGTTGCAGCGTCTTCTTTGTCTGTGATTTAAATGTGATGAAGTGGCGCCACGATCTGGAAATGCAGTGTATTACACCATTTAGGACAGACCCAGCAGGAATATCTGTCCTGCTGTTCCACCATATGTGGCAACTAAGGAAACTCTTAAATCCTTCGGCAAATATTCTAGATGCCATATTCTCCCATTTATATAAACCAGTTTTACCAGTACCAACAAGTTTTGTCAAGTGGGTCTAAAGAAGAACACGCTTAGAGGTGTTGGACTTTAGTGTGAAACAATCCTCATTCACTTTGAATATTTCAAATTGCCTGTGTTTGACCCGCACTGTATTAAACTGCATACAACAGGTTTATATACTATCATGTTGACCAAACTTGACACACAAAGAGAGAATTCAGTTCTTGGAGAATGCTATATAAAATACTATTCATTCAAAATTCCCTTTAAATGAAAAAACAAACAAACAAACAAAATCCCATACTATAAATACATAGAGGGCAACTCTGATGTTAACTCCAATCCTAAGCAAGAGTGGAGTGTTCTTCAGGGATGGGGGTGGTCTGTGTATGAGTCAGGAGTCAGAGGAGTTGTTCCCAAACATGGGGACAGGCTTGGCTGCTCCTGTAAATCTCTGGGATTTAATGTCTCTAAAAAGAAAAATAAGGGGATGAACGATGAGTTTTGAAAATGTTTTAAAAGCATTTAAATGCTCTACCACCCCCAAACTCACACACAAAATAAACACACATTTAGTTTTAGTTTTAGTTGTCTAAATACTTGAAAACATCCCTACAAACGCAACAACCCCCCTCTAGGAAAATCAAGATCTTAATCGTTTTATTATATTTTATTTTATTTTGAAGGTGAACATTCTGTAACAATAACCAAATCCAAATATAATAACCTGTATTATCTCATGACCACGTCAGCCCATAACACCACGAATTAATTGTTCCTGGAGCTGAAATATGTTCAGGTTCCGTCAGGACTGTAAGCAGACTTCGTAAACATTTATAAACAGATCTATACTTTGGATGCATCACTTTTAAAATTCACGACTCAGCACACACGTTTCCGATCATTTAGTGACCCCCCCCCCAGCATCGCCTACGTGCGGTACGTGTCGGTCTGCAGAGGCACGCACGGGAATGAGTTCTTCCTCAGCTCTTTCATCACGTCTTTTTTTCTGTCCAAAAACTGAGGGTGTGTTTTCTTTTTTTTAAATTCTTATTATTGTTTCATGTAGGTTAGGGCGCTGAATGGCTCTTTAATATCTTATTTGAGGGCCAAAATCTTTTAACGTAACTTTAAACATAAACTTGTGTATAAGTTTGGCTGGGGGTCAGGCGCCTGTGGGGTCAGGGGAAGGGGGGGGGGGTCTGGCCTTTGCCTCTTCAAAGGGACCAAAAATGTTACCAGGCACTGTAGAGAGCCGAGGACGTGAGCTAAAATCTCATTGGTTAACAAAGGCAGTGGGCGGGGCGTTCTGGCTTGGGTATTTATTGCTTTGTTCCATTGTTACTGAGTGTGTTTTCCAGCTGCTCAGGCTCGGGAGGAGGGGTATCGGTCGGGGGACCCACTGTTTTACAATACCACTTCATTTTTATTTTTTTTTTTTTACAGTCCTCTCTTTTTTATAGTTAGTTAGTAAAGATGTCGTTTTCTTGCAATCATTCTCTGGACGGCAGCTTTCCTCCGTCTCCAGCGGAGGACAGGGGCTCAAAGCGGCTGTCCTGGGGCAGCTTGCTGCAGAGGCTGACCGAGCTGAAGGGGATCAATCAGAGGGTCCCAGCAGACCAGTGCTGCAGGAGTGAAACTGGTGAGTGTTGCTGGCTTTTGTTTGAGCAAAGCCCTATTGTCTTTTGTTTGGGTTAATGCAAATGGGGGCATTTTAGTTTTAGTTTTTCTTTGTGACTCTTTGCTTGCCCATGGAAAAAGAGAGAAAATGAATTGACAAAGTACAAAGGCGTGAGAGGAGACAGAGGCTTTGTCTGATGACCTGCTCCTATTTTTAATCAGCAGATAAACTGAATGAAAAGTTTAGGGTGAACACTGCACTACCAGACAAGACTATAAACTGTTTTCTTTTTTTTGTTTTAGGATCTCTGGCAGACATGTCCCTGTCTGAATGGGATAGCACTTTCTTCTGTGATCCCCTGGAGGAAACCTTAGCCACAGAAATTGTGGCAACCATCACACAAAGCCTCAACAATGCGTCCCACATCCTGGGCTGCTCCAGACTCATCTTACCTGACAGTCTGCTACACAGTATCAGCCAGGAGCTGCTCCACCTGGCTGTGAGCGAGCCCTGCGGCCTCAGGGGAGCTCTCATCGACCTGTGCGTAGACAGGGGGGCTCAGGGCTCCCTGTGTACTGTGGACCAAATAGCAGTGGATGCCACCCTGGTCCCGACCTTCCACGTGACCCTGGTGTTGAGGCTTGAGTCCAGTGGATTGTGGCCAAAGGTTCAGAGGCTCTTCAAGAGTAACAAGTCCCCACAGACCTCTGCAACAAATCTGGGATACCAAAACACTCTCAAGCTGAGTACGAGCTTCAGGGCTATTAAAAGGAAACTGTATAGTTCAGGGGAGCTGCTGATAGAGGAGTGCAGCTGACCAAGTGCTCCTTTCATGATAAGCTGAACTAAATTCATGTGGACTGTGAAAAGAAGCAGCATCAATGTCAAATAGCACTGACAAGATGGTCCTGACATAACTTATACATGTCATGTATTTTATTGTGTGAATCTAGGGTTTCCCTGGAACCAACTTATGTCTCATGGCAGCTACTTACCTGGTAGCAGGTGACTCAACAGTGAAGACTCATGATTGAAACATGGGTCGGTTTCTTTGCGATGAATGTAAAGTCACGCCCTCAAGGGAATGGCTTATGTATTTGACAGTCAAATCTTAAAATCTGAAACTTGTGTGTTTTGTATTTTTAATGACTTGAAGAACATGAAAGAATAAATTATTTTCTATTATACTTTGTCTCGGTTCTCCTCTAATTTTCTAGTAATCCATAGCTGTGTCCCATATCCATACTTCATACTAGTCCTGTACATTATGTGCTACATACAAATAATTAGTGGTTAGCATAAAAAAAAAAACAACAACCTAATTTTAAACCAATAGGAAATGTTACAATACATGTAAAGTAAATCGAGCGGATATTTTGGAATGTCACTGGCAATTAAACTTAACAAAAAAACATGAATATACTTTTTTTTGAAAATGTAATACTTAATTTTGGTTATCCAAGATCTTTCTGGAGTCATCTCACCACCACCCACAATTTATTGAAATGTTTTTCAGCTGTGAGCAGCTCCTCAATTTCCTTTTTGGTCTGCACTGAAGGAGAACAGTATCCATCAACAGCACTGTCAAAAGTCGTTCTGCTTTAAGTATTCTTCACTATGTCACTGTTCTCAGGTGAACACATTACACACTCAAAAACTGCACAGAAGTAGTATGCAGTGTGGATTTGGGACACACAGATAAACTTGTTATAAACGTACATGCGCAGCAGTGAGTGTCTGTGTGATTTAAAAGAGAAAATACTCATCAATTTATCATTGGACAAATTTAATTCAAAGAAACTTTTATACAATTTTAGCATGTTAATTTAATAAATATGGTTTACTTTTATTTGTGCAATCATTTTCAATACTTATGATCCAACAGACTACAAGCGAATCCACATAATAACATTATAGTATATGATATTAACTCAAATGAACCCTGCACTGTTAAAAGTAAAATGAATATTTACATTGGTAAGAACTATAAAAATTACACACTTTTCCTTGTGAGTGGCTCAGACGTCTGTCTTTGAGAAGGCCATGAGGTTTCTCAAAATGTCTAAGGAAAACAAAAAGATTGGGACAGAGAAAGCTTATCTTAGCAGCTTTGTTACCATACAAATATGCTCTTACTTTCCACCAGGATGCCCTGCGCATTCTCACCATCCTGAAGACACTAGAGTCAGAAAATGTCAGCAGTCAACTCAAAGCTTCTCACAGGTCTACAGGAAGTCAATCTACACCAAGTTGCAGAGAGGTTCCCTGATGAGGTCTGCTGCCCACTGTACGTAAGGCATTTTTGATTCTCTTGGTTTGCTGCAGAAATATGCTCCAATTTGAGTGGGCTCCAACCGATTTCATCTAATTAGATTCAAGTACCGACGAACCTAAGGAAAACAAACGAATCAGTGAAAGTTATGCAGCAATGATTTTACACAGGATAAACTTTTGATTCCTACACTTACACTTACACTTGCACATACAGCCAAACAATTCCGCACAAACGTCAACATAAACCATTCATTATCACTATCACTTGTCATTATCACTATCATATTGTCAATTTGGATTATTTTAGCAAACTACTACCATTAAAAGGCTTACACTTCTACTATAGCTGTTCATCATTTTTCACGTCATACAACATGTTTTTCAAATATACTTCCTTCCTTCCAAACAGCCACAGGTTTTTGTTCTGTGCAAAAGGTATAAAAGCAAAGCAATTCGCAGAAGATTGTTCCTTACTTGATATAGGTAATCCATCACCGTGACCCATTATTTGCCTTTAATGATGCTTTTTTATTGGTCAAAGTTCTGTTATCTCATGCTAACGCAGTTGTGAACAGGGCCTGTTTTAAAAACTCTTCTTGCTGGTAGATTAAAATGCTTATGGGAAACTCAACTCGACATCTGAGACATCACAGCTGACTCTTGAATATCACGTGTCAGTCGATAAGACAAAAATAAAACGGACTAAATCCGAGCTGTAATGGAATTAAAATGAATGGCAACAGCAGCCTGGAAGGTTGGCAATCAGCCCAAAAATATATGCTTTGAAAAAACTGTTAAGAGTAATGAAGTGTGTGTGATCTGTAGTTACTGGAATAAAACATGCAAAATTCTTAAGTCTTTGCTTTTCCTGGAATCTAAACATGAGAAGTTATACTCTAATGTCACTGTGATGTTTGTGCAACTTACCCATGTGTGTGCAAGTGGTTTCTAGCCATCCAATATAACTTGAATCTCAGATAGTTTGGAACAGCTGGGCGTGCCCATGCTCTGTGCCCTTCGGTACAGCCCAGAATCCATTGAGTAACGAGCGCGGTACATTAAGCCTTCCTCTGAAAGCACAAGAGGACAGCACATCAGTATGATAGGTTTCAGTCACCTACTCTATATGCATGAAATCATACAATTCAAATGTTAAATTATTCCTTTGGAAGCTGTCATAATAAATTCAAAAAGTGATGTCATTGCATTGAACTAAATGAACAGTGAACTAAATGAACAGACATATTTTGCTGTTTTGTTTTTTTTTTGTGACTTTTATGATACAAAACAAACCATTTAAATATGCAAAGTCAGGCTCTGCAAAACAGTGATGTGTATTTATCACTATTTTCTGTCATTTTATAGACCAAATGTTTAAGTGATTGAGAAAAATAACAGGCAGATTAATAAGTAATTAAAATAACTGCCACGTGCAGCCCTACTCTAAACTTACTCTGCTGCTTCTCCTTCCAGCAGTTGTTTCTGAGGTTGGAGATGTAGTCTTCTTCTACACTTCTCTCAACATTCTTCAGATTATTCCCAGAATATTCTTCAGTGAAACGGTCTCCCACATAGAAAGGCACCTTCAGGTTGGATGTATGCCTTTTGTGAATATGTCCAGCTGACCTAATGCATGGAGAATATATAATAAAGAGAGTGAGACAGAGGTTGAGACATTTTCTCACAGACTCAGAAAACTCTGCGAGTGTTTGAATCACTTACGGGCGGTAGCTAAGGCTGTAGGGAGGCTGGGTGACCATCATCTGACTGAGAGCAGAAACAATGATGAGGATTAAGATGGGCATCAGCTGGACAAACAGAGCCAGACCTCCCTGAGAGAGAAAAAAACAAAACGTTTGATTACTCTTTATTACAAACAATACTACACATCAGCTGCTACAAAATTCAAGTGTACCTGAAGTATTACAGACAGGACTTACATCTCTCTGTTGTTCTCGTCTTTCTTGTCTATTATGATGTGCAAAGTGCATTCTTCCATTTCTGTAAACGTGTACGTTACCTAAAAAGAATGTAAACAAATAAAAATTAAAAAAGATATGGTGGCACTCAGCAGCACTGTGACTCTAAGCCATGTGAATCCAAGGCCTAAGAGAACACAGGTTTTCAGTCCAATCAGTTACTGCAGCTGATTTAACTAATTATCACTTTCTCAACCAGTGACAACAAAGAATTTAGTAAGTATATTTTAAACCAGGCTGGCCAAACCAGGTAATACACATAGACATTACCTTTGGTAATATACAGCAGTGCAATAAGTGTAGTGATTGCAGAAGATATAACTATAGCCTGTATTTTGTAATAAACATCACAAAGAGGCAATAAAAATAAACAGCCAACCATATTCATACCACTGTGAATCTGACAAAACTTTCTTCTTTCATGCTTGTAAGAGATTCATTATAAGATAACAGCACTGTGAAGTTTTGCTTAGCCTTTGCACTGTCATCAGCCTGTGTTTTTTTTTTTTTTTGGCTTATGGAAAGTAAAAAGAAAAGGTGCGGTTGAAAGCTCACAGCCAGTCAGACCGCTCTCTCTCTCTCTCAGAGCAGACCAGAGAATGATCACTGATAAGGGTAAACTCAACGGTTCAAGACCTACCAGTGATGGCGACACAAGGTCAAACTACTGCTGGTGGCTTTGTGTGGCTTACTCTCATATCAAATTGTTTACTCAGGCATGTAAACATGTTACTCCAAACATAATATCTCACCAAAGTGCCACATCCTGACTGACACTATATTCATTTGCCCTCTACTTACTTGATGGGAAGCCTCCACCAAAGAACATGTTGAAGAGGTCCTCAGGGGAAATGTCTGCTTCAAAATCACGATGGTGTCCATGTCTGCTTGGGTGTGATCGTTCCTCTCCATAGTGGTCATACTGCCTTCGTTTCTCAGCATTACTTAGAACAGCGTAGGCGTTACCAATAGCTGAAGGACACACAGACACACACACACACACACAAAATTTGTACTTAGCAAACTTACGTTTACATGTTATAGATAGAACGACAGCAGCAAGTTCTTTTAATTTACCTTTAAATGCCTCTGTGGCTCCAGGTGCGTGATTTTTATCTGGGTGAAATTTCAGAGCCAGCTTTCTGTAAGCCTTTTTAAGATCATCCTCAGAGGCCGTCTTTTCAACTCCAAGAATTTGGTAATAATCTTTACAGCTCTTAATCCTGCAGTGAAAAAAAAGAAGAAAAGGAAAGAAAAGAAAAAACAACACCCATTGGAGATGGTTAGCAGATTATGAGTATAACAAAAGACTGAAAACACAACACACAGATTCATCCCTTTTAAGCTGTAAGCAATGTCACAAACGGACACTTAGAAGTATATGGTTAGCTCATTATCACTGTATAGGAGCTAATCATATGATTAGATTAGATTAAACAATACAAAATAAACCCAAAATAAATTATTGATTTGTATCAGGGTACTGAGGAGGGTTTCAGATAATGATTGTTTTCTTGATTGAACAATTAATCACTGAAATTAGTAATTTCTCTGTCTGACTAACAGCCTAAAAGATATTAAAATATTCAACTTCCCGTCACGAATGGCAAAGAGAAACAGGAACTTGATGATGTTTAGAGTTTGTTGAAGATTAATGTGTAGACTGCATATGCGAGCTCTGTTACTAAAGAAAACAGACAAGACATTCGATTTTGTCATCACCCAGTTCTACTAATACGAAAGAACAGAACCACATGTGCACTGACTTTCTGACAGCATCCAGCTGCTCTGCGGTGTAGGATTTGGCCGAGTCTGTGGCCCCCTGTGCGGACTTATCAGCCTCCTCTCCGTGGTTGCGGTGCCTCACAGTGGGCCCATCTCCATTCACGGGACTGCCATTCTCCTCGTGAAGCTTTCCATTCTGCGCCAACGACTCCAATAAGTCTGTAAAGAAAGTGGAGCCATATTATTCAAGACTGCCAGTCAGTTAATTCACTAGCACAGTTAGCTAACGGTTAGCACTGTAGTGGCTAAAAGGACGTCGATTATGTTAACTCTTACTGCGAATAAACAAGCACCAACTTAAGATAATAAGTAGCCAAATTTATCGGAAAGATAGCGGCCGGAGGCGGAAAAGACTACAAATACCAGTGTCGGCTAGGAGCAGCTGGTGTAACGTTAAGACGGTTATGCTAACGTTAGCTGATTCGATTTCACAGCGATGGCCCATCGTTCGACATAAAACCATCGCCGAAACAGACATTTATTCGACGTACTTTTGGCTCGATCTGTTGGAAACAGGCGCTGTGCCTTCTCCAGAAACTTCCTGGCTCTGTCTGGCTGGTTGCTGCTGATCGCATTTAGGGCTATTTTAATGCACCGCTCCGCTTCGTCCTTGTTTGAATCCATCGCGACACAGCGGAAATGTTTACTTGCCTCGGGACGCACGGAGATGACGTTGATATGGTGGCTGGGCTCGTTAATTACACATCATAGCAGTTGACTTGAACTTCCAGCATGAGCTTCATTGACATCCGGCTGAAAACACGTTTTTAAACTTTTATATTTAAAGTCAGTGGGGTTATTTATATATGTTTTTCGCCAAGAACGCTGCTTCTTTAAAAGTCGAAATGGCTCAAACCAGAAGGTGGCAGTAGTCCGCATAAAAGCTGTTTGCCAACCGACATTAAACAAAAAGAAGAAGAAGCAGCAGAAGAAGAAGAAGAAGAAGAAGAAGAAGAAGTCAAAATGGCTTTGGCAGCTACATGCAGTAGGTCAGTCCCATTAGTCAAACGCAAGATTTTGTGTTCTTTTAGGAAGGCCTGTCTGTTGTTTTCAACTAATGACAATATTTTAGCTGACCAGAGGAAACCACCATCAAAGAAACAGAGGCGGAAAAGTCACAAGAAACCTCCCTGGAATGAAGATCTGTCCTGGGGGGAAAGGCTGGCTGATGTGGTCACCCCTCTGTGGAGGCTGAGCTATGATGAGCAACTTGAGCTCAAGCAAAATCACCAGGAAAGGATTCTTTCTCAGCTCTGCGGACACCTTGCAGGTGACTTCCACTCACAGTCCTCACCTGTGAAAGGTAAACTCACCTTCCCTGTCCTGCCTGTTCTGCCATCGCCAGTTAGGGATGGCTACCGCAACAAGTCTACGTTTTCTGTCAACAGAGGAGTGGATGGAAATCCAAAAACCGTTGGATTTTTCGTGGGCACGGGCAGGGAGGGAAACATTGTCTGCATCAATGGAGACCACCTGCTCAACATGCCGGAGAAGCACAAACGGGTTGCCAGATGCTACCAGGACTTCATCCGCCTCTCTTCCCTGGAGCCCTGCCTGCTGTTCCACACTGGGGGTCACTGGAGAGAGGTTACAGTGAGGACCAACTCAGAGGGTCACACCATGGCTATAGTGTACTTTCATCCGCAGACACTCACCCCAGAAGAGGTGGCGGTCCATAAGGCTGACCTGGTGGATTACTTCACACAGGGCCCTGGATCAGTCTGTCAGTTGGACTCACTATTCTTCCAGGAAAGCAACATGACTCGCTGCACTCATGAAGAATCCCCCTACCAGCTCCTGCATGGTCAGCCACACATATATGAGGAGGTAATATTAACCATCAGAATCACCAGAATCCATAAGGGAATTCACATAGCACACAGCACTAACATTTTGGTGTTGCAACTTCACAATCTCTTGTCCAGCTGCAGCAGGCAAGGTTGAAGCACTTGTTGTTATGATTATTTACGCATATATTATTGTCTCAATACAAATTCAAAATAGATTTTTCAGTTTTTAAGACGGTGGTACTGTTATTCTTTTGCTAAATTAATAGTTGCATTAAGTGACATAATCCTAGAAAAGACATCAGAAGAAACAGTTTCCCCAAAATCATCTTTAAAAGTAATCCTTTTAAAGATGACTTCTACATTATAAAATTTTCCTGTAAGAATTAGACAGGAACAGACAGAGAAGAGCAGGTAACACAAAATCCATGTAGGTAAAAATTATGTTTATTTTTTTAAATTTGATTTTATTTCTGTTCCCATGTTGTTTTGTCATTCACAGGTGCTGGGCTTCAAATTCCGCATCTCTGCTGATGCCTTTTTCCAGGTGAATCAGGCTGCTGCTGAGGTGCTCTATGGGACAGTGAGAGACTGGAGTGTCCCAAGCATTGAGCGAGTTGGAGGGAGAACAAACGGTGGCGGTACTCTGCTAGATGTGTGCTGTGGAACAGGTGCTATTGGCATTACTATATCCCCCAAATTGGACAGAGTCATTGGTATAGAGCTCATAGAACAGGCAGTAGATGATGCGAGACACAACGCAGCTCTCAATAATGTACAGAACTGTGAGTTTATCCCTGGGAAGGCAGAGGTGGTGCTTCCTGCCCTCATGTTTCAATTGAGCTCAACGGTTGGAGGCCTTACAGCTGTGGTAAACCCTGCTCGGGCTGGCCTGCACCACAAAGTGGTCAGAGCTTTACGAAACCAACCTTCTATCCGTCGGCTCATCTATGTTTCTTGTAAACCAGATGGAGAGGCTATGAGGAACTTCAGGGAACTTTGCTGTGCACCCAACCCGCAGAAAAAACTCACAGGAGAAGCTTTCTCTCCAACTCTGGCTGTGCCTGTGGACATGTTCCCACATACTCCTCACTGTGAACTGGTGCTACTTTTTGAGAGGTAGCAAATAATGTTTTATTCAGATGTGGGCGTTAAACCTTCACCAACCACGCAGGTTACTTAGAAAGCTAAAAGGGAGCAAAATAATGATGTATGCGTGCTAGATGATAATGGAAATGTCCACATACAAACACCTACAAAATCTTACACCCCCACAGATGTTTTTTTCTGGATTAGCCTCTTTTCAGGGCTCTGCGGTAGCACTGCAACAAATGATTATTTTTTCTATTGTTTTTATTTTTTTTATTAATCATTTAGTCTGTAAAGTCTGTTTGACAGTCTTTTGTCCACCATAAACTTAATAAAAGCAACAATTGCTGCAGGGCTATCACATTAGGTTTTCATTAGATGGTCTTTTTATTGTTTGCGCCCCATGTTGCAAGACTTCTTCGTCTGCCCTGCAGTAGCTGTATTTGTACAGTAGGAGGCGCCATTGCAACTTCTTTGGCTCCATCTCTCCAGGAAGCATGGTCTTAAAACAGCTGTTTCATAGCTGCAGGTTCATCCCATTCATTCATCCAAGTTCACTAACGGTCATGACATAATGTGTGTACAGTATAAGTGGCTGAGTTTTGTTCCTGAGAGGTTACTACCGTTTATGTGAGCTCAGACATTGCGACAAGGTGGCCTTGGCTTGAAAATAGGATGTTTCTTTATCTCCTGAGTGAAGTAATGGGATGACAATGTCCATGCACAGATCATCCAGGCTATGTTAGGATAAGCAGTAAGTCAGGGGAATTCACTCTTTTTACCTCTACAATGACTGCCAGACTGCTGAGGATCATATCAGTCTCATACTTTACTCATTTCTGCTTCTGTTCAGCAAACTTTACCAAAGCTGAACATTTGAGAAAAAAAAAAAGTATTTTGCTCACAGTACATTTCTGTGGTGTCATCTGCTTGAAATCAGAACTTTGTTAGAGGTACAGCAATCACATAATAGCTGCAAAGTTTCACACAAAGTCGCACTTTATTTCTCATTTTCCCTAAATAGTTCTCTGCCCATTCTGTCTTTTTACCACTGATGTCAACATCTGAGGTAAAAGAAATGTAATGTCCTTCACTCCCGCGCCAGACTAGACTGGTTTTGAAATTGGTAATCAAAGCTTGCAAAACAACAACCTTTGCATTTGAATTCCACAAAGTCTGCGATTGTTTGGAAAACACTGACATGGGAAGGGAGGTAAAGGACACAGACATTTGAAAGCAAATCTCTTAATGACCACATACCGCACGACATCATGGTGTAATAGGACCTGACCTATGTGTTTGCAACCTGCTGCAGCGTTTCATCAGATTAAAGAGTCATATTAAGATCAAGAAGCTGATATGATCGATTGGGCAACGATTTTGGATTGATGGTGAAAAAACAAACGGAGGGCGGTAAACATCAGTTAAGCAAACAGCCAATGGGACATTCAGAGCCGGTGACACCGATTTCCCCGTCGACCAGCGTTTTCTTTAAAACGACGGCGAAATAGAAAACAAGAGGACATCAGAAGCCGGAGATCAACGCACTGCATCTTTATCCCCCCCCCCCCCCCCCATCTTTTTCTAGATCTGCGCCCGGATCACCGGCAGCTTTGGCATCTTCCTCTGTAAGGACAGCGCACGGTGAGTAGACTCAACCAGGGTAATCAGCTGTTAAAATCAGAGGATTTTGAATGGACATTTTTTAAAGGACCTCCGAGTGTCATATGGCGATTCTAAGTGATGGCTGACAAGTGTTGTCCCTGCTGTCCCACCGGTTTATGACCAGTCGTTATTGGCATACAGCTGCTGTGAGGTATGCTACATGAAAAACGGTATCATTGGTTTGCAGAGTACCTGTGGGCGCACACACGGCCGGATTAACCTCTTTGGGGGCCCTGGGGCAAATAATTTGTTGGACCCCTATTGTCCCCCACAGTACATGGCATTTTCATTATTTCCCCAGGCAAACAGACACCAACCAGTTGTCTAGAAACTTGCAGCCTAACTGAAGACCTGTTTCTGTGTGCAAATTACTACCGACACAGGGGAATAAATGGAAGCAATTTGATAAAACACTTAACAATTTAAACTAAGAAATTTAAGGTCTTAAAACTAGATCAAGACAAGCCTACCAGATGGAGGACAGAAAACCCTTTGTATGATACTGGACTCCAGCGGCGCAAATTTCTAACAAATTTGCGATTATGAGACCCAAATGATGTGGAGTAAACCTGGGGCTTCTGGGGCCACGGAAGGTCTGTGGCCCCTGGGCAGTTACCCACTTTGCCCAGCTGATAATTCAGCCTTGACCACTGATAATAGGCACATGACACTGAAACAAGCAGTGGCGGTGATAAACAGTTTATTAATGCACACTGCAGGTGCACATATATAATGATCATCACTGGGATATTATAATCTGTATAAGGGAAGTGGTATATGACATTGCATACCGCTTAGAAACACGGTCAGTATACCAACTAGAACAAGCCTGGCATGTCTTCAGCCACTATTTTGATCACGGCGCTGCAGCTGTAGTGTTAGACCGCGAACTTCTGCATGCGCACAGCCAGCCGCCGTACCGTCCTCCCTCTCTTTCTCTCTCTTTCTGCATCCTATCGTGCGCAGTTAACTGAACAACTTCTCCCCCTTTTTCCCCCCCGTCGTAGCGAACTGCCGTTAACAGAGACCCCTTTCTGCAAAATGACCGAAACGGAAACCAGGAATCATTGCGCCGGCAAGCAACAGAATGGCGATGCCCTGGCAGAGGCATCGACGGTCGATGATGTTTTTGACGACACCTATAAGGAGAAGGAGGGTCCCAAACCGCCGAGGACGCTAGTGTGGAGAAATATTATACTGATGTCCCTCCTACATATCGGTGCGCTTTATGGACTGAGTATCCTTCCTTCCGCATCGAGATTTACTCTTGCATGGGGTAAGTATTTAGCACAGCAGCAGGCAGGCTTAGCTCAGCAGCATTTAGCATTTTTTTTTTTACTTTTTCCCCCCATCATGCAGGCCACAGTCAGTGAACAGAATGTGCTGATGTTGTGTGATCACCGCTTACTACAGTACATACCGCCTGAGGGGTCATGCCGGTGGGAATAATAGAGAATGAGTCACTCTGGCATTGCAGTTTTCACTACGCACAAAAGTGCTTGTAAGCCTCCAAATAATATTGTGTCCCTTCTGTGAGACCTGTGGCTGGTTGTAAACTATTTGGACTTGTTGGACTGTCAGAATCAGAATATTCTAACCATAATGTTTGCTGAATAATTAGAATTTGTGTCATTTATATATACATATATAGACTATTGAGGCATGACTTGAATTCCTGAACAGTCTCAACTTTGTTTTCACTCTGGCGCTGCATAATTTTTCCCTCTCTTTGCAATGCTGAGCTGCATATTATTTAACTGGGGAAGACAAAGCACAATCACCATTCCCATAGTCATCCCATTGTGAGCCGCGTGGCACCACAACAGAATGCTCTTTGCCAGTGAGAAGCCCCCAGTTCTCAAATCCTGGGTAGTCTTGTCTGGGCTTCACATAGAGACACATTCAGCAGTTTTAGAACAACAAAATTGTGAGGGCAGACCTGCGCACTCCCACCGTCCCATCTCCCCACGTAGATGACTTTTCCCAGAACAAAGAGGCCTGGGTGTAATGGAAAGCACGTGGTGTCCCAGTGACTCTGCTCTCAGGGGTGTAAAATTAATTTCAGTGTGGTGGTGACAGTTTCCCCTAAGATATCTGTCCGTTTCACCTCTCTTTCTTTCAGCTGCAGCGTGCTACCTCATCAGTGCTCTCGGTGTGACTGCTGGTGCGCACAGATTATGGAGCCACAGATCCTATAAGGCCTCTTTTCCCCTGCGAGTCTTCCTCGCCCTTGGTAACTCAATGGCCTTTCAGGTAAAACAGAAAAAGGTTTCACTGTGCAGAGTGAAAAGTATCAACATATTAGAGACAAAGTATTATTTAAAACAGCATATATTTGCATGTCATAATACCTGCCAGGAGGGCAGATCTTAATCTTAATATTTAATATTCATTACATATAATAAAGTGTATGGTATTGTTTAGCAGTAACTGTGTATGATTTTAGTAAAATGATGTAATCTGAGTGAAATGTACTTATTGTTTTATTAACGCGTGATCCCTGACCTTAATCTGCTGATCTGACACTTCCATGCTTATGTATGGGTGCCCCATGTAATCCTCTCTATCTCTGATTGTCTCTGTGTGAGCAGAATGACATATACGAGTGGGCGAGGGACCACCGCGTCCACCACAAGTACTCTGAGACAGATGCAGACCCCCACAATGCCACGCGGGGGTTCTTCTTCTCTCACATCGGTTGGCTGCTGGTTCGCAAACATCCCGACGTCATTGAAAAGGGACGGAAACTGGAGCTGTCGGACCTGAAGGCAGATAAAGTGGTTATGTTTCAGAGACGGTGAGCAAACGTTAACCAGAGATGCTGACTAAACAGATCCCAGTAATCTTTTCTCCTGTGCAGCTGTTTTGCATTAGCAAAGTATGTTTCTGTAAGGGGAAGGAAATGCCACCTGGATTATGGTGAGACATTCTTATTGAATTTATCTGTGAATATTAATGCTACCTACATTATGGCTGTCTTCAGCGTATAAGGCAAAACGCTTATACAAACACATCTGCAAAACTGTGGATATTCCTTTTAATATCTCAGAATCAAAAGTAATTTGTGGTTAAGCTTATGAAAATAAAACCACTCAAAAAAAAAAAGATCACAAGGCTTATGTCCATCAATGGCCTTCACCTCTGCCACCCAAAGTAATAAATAAACAAACATCTCACTACCTCTTCCATTAGCACTGGATGGATTTCTCTCCATGCTGCCTCTGAATATATCGATATTGCAGAATAGTTACATATAAATGTATTTGCAGGGTTAAAACTCAGTTCCCCTCTTACTCAAGCTAAACAGGATGTGGTAGTCTGGGTCATAGTGATCATGACAACACTTGGTGACAGATCTACTGATGAGGGATGTTTTCAGGGACTGCAGTGCTCATGCAGTGTCCACTCACTGGTCACTTGTCGACATTTCCGTTCCTGTGGAAGCAGTCCCAGGTTTTCATTCCTGCTCTTTCAGACAAATGGGATTAATGTCGGCAAGTGAGACCCAATCTGAAGGTCAGCTGTGTACAGTGAACTAATGTGCAAATTGTCTGGAGATAACATGTTTATATGTTTACGATCACTCTCTGTCTGTACAAACATACGTCCGTCCCATTCTCATGAACGCAGTATCTCAGGAACATCTTTCATTACATCTGGCATAAACTTCCACTTGGACTCAAAGATGAAATGATTAGAATTTGGTGGTCAAAGGTTGCTGTGAGCTCTTAAAACTCGAGATTATAACCATATTTCCTGCAACTTGACTGGCTGGCGGAGGCCTAATTTGATGTAGGCTTAGATTAAAGTACGTGAGAATGCATCTTTGTTCTTTCATTTCAGTCACTACAAGCTCTCTGTGGTGGTCCTTTGCTTCATCGTGCCTACCGTGGTGCCCTGGTACTTCTGGGGTGAATCCTTGCTTGTGGCATACTTCATCCCTGGGCTCCTGAGATACGCTGTGGTGCTCAACGCCACCTGGCTGGTCAACAGTGCTGCACACATGTGGGGCAACAGGCCTTATGACAAGACCATTAACCCGAGGGAAAACCCACTGGTTGCTCTCAGTACCATAGGTAAGGAAACAGCATGCTGTTTATTCACAGTTATTTGTCTGATGGTAATGTGCCTATAATGTATTGTGATTACATAAGCATTTTTGTGTGATTCAGTGTCTTTGTGCGCCTGAGGGATATTTCAGTGTTCTTTTTATCACTTGGTGAAAGCTTGTCTTGTCAAGTCAACCGCTGTGGGGGCTCTCTCAGAGCTGATTTAGCCTGGCATCTGTAGTGGGACAGTGTGCTAATCCAGTGGCCGATGTTTGTTTTATCCTGGCTGTGACAGTTAGATGTGGTCAGTATTCAAGCCGTGCGTTTAGTCGTTTTCTCAGACTTGGAACTTGATGTTATTTTCGGTATATTTGTTCGTGATGAGTCAAGACTTTATTTGTGGTGGCTGACACCACGGGGGTGTGATGCTGCACACAGCACTGAGCATTGTTGGCTGCAAAACAGAACGAAATTCACAGGCTACTAATGATTTCACAAGAATGCGTGGTGAGAGCAAATGGGGAAAAAGAGCACTGGGAAAATCTGAATCTGATTTCACTTGTAAATTGTAACATGCTACACTCTATACTCTCTTATACACCCTGTAAGATTTTCAGATGCAAAAATAAATCTCCACTCCACACTCTCCACTGGCACTCAACCCACAGCCCTCTGATGTGTTCAAATAACCGTGTGATTGTTATTAGCCTCATCATAAAGCATGTTCCTCTACTGTAGCTATCATATCTTCAACACTATGTTTTTCTTTTTGTTTTTCAGGTGAAGGCTTCCACAACTACCATCACACATTCCCCTTTGACTACGCCTCCAGTGAGTTTGGCTTCAAGCTCAATATCACCACTGCCTTTATTGACCTCATGTGCTTCCTGGGTCTGGCCAAGGACTGCAAGAGGGTGTCGAAGGAAATGATCATTGCTCGCGCTAATCGGACGGGGGATGGCAGCAAAAAAAGTGGCTGAGTAACACTAGCTATAAACGCCGCAAATTATATTGATGTGTTGAACCAAGACAGACTGTAGCAACATGTATAGCCTAATTTCAGTAGTGGGGTGGTGATTACAATGCTTCTGATTATAAGTTAAATCTCTTCCTGAGAATAATACTGACTTTAAAAAGTTACAGACATTTCCATAAGTAGTGTGGGTCTCTTTTAAGTTTTGAAGTGTCCTCACTGACTATTAGCCACAGCCAGCGTGTTGGATACATGTGCAAGCACAGCTTTTTTTCACCATAACATCAAACAGGCACAAAGAGAATGAAAAGGTTTGAGACTCTTTTTGGCAGCAGCCAGGCAGCCAAACAGGTCTGTGTGAGTAGTGTGTGAAAGCAGTAATTACAGAAGAATTCACTGTATCTCTTATTTATTAATGTGCTATTTATTAATAGTCTTTGGCACTTTAAAAGCTTTATCCAAACCCTTAAAAGTTAGGTTTTTCTACATGCAAGACTGAGGGCCTTTCGCTCTAACTTCAGTCAGTAGTGCTTTGTTTCCTTTCACGGGGAGCGCAATTTAATCTTGGTATTTGTCTTATTTTAAACTAAGGTTTTCTTTATTTGTGGGAAACTAGTAGTCTTACTAAACCAGAAGCTGCTGTGTTCAATGCCCGATTTATCATACTTGAGTAACCCTGGCTGAATGCAGGTCAGATGTGTCATACTTTGGGATGCTTTCACACCCACTGTCTCCAACTGTTCAAGGGGCTCTTAATAAGGGTTTATAAGACGTTCTCTGGTGTAACGCTGTGTATACCTCTGGTTGAGTAGTGAAGTCGCCTCTGATTTCATCATTAACCCTCTTCTTGTAGACGCCTCTCGACTGAAACATAGAACCAAACTTCTCACTCTTAATTTGAAAAGAGAGAATGATTTGCATTTATTTTGTACTAAAACGCACATTGAAATACGCTCAGATATAAGAAGCTCCCTCAAATAAGGCCAATGGGTAGGAGGTGCATTTACCTTTTGTGCTGTGTGATATTATTGAATCATATGCCAGAACTTGTGCCCAAATGCCTTATGAGGGTTGCACACCTGTTTAAAAAATTAAGAGTGCAAGATATGGAAATAAATTAGATCTTTTCTGTCTAATTGCAGTTCTGTGGTGTTTGTTTTTAAGGACAACTGGAAAAATTGTAATCCCTTATTTATAATGAAAAAAGGGACCATTCAATAAATCCTAAAAAATAAATAAATAATGCTTTACTATGATTTGTGTAACCAACCAAATTATTTTCTCTAAAACAAGATCCAAACTTGTTATACCAATAAGGATACTGCTGTAATATTTGTCACATTTCCTCTTTTACAGAGGAATGATTTTTTACAGTGTTAACTTCTTGAATTTTGAATGCCTTAAAAAAATGGCACATTTTTTTCAAAGAATGTTTTTGCCCACAATGTGTACCGTAAATAAACCAGATTTTCTACTTGTGACAAAGTATGTTTTGCTGTTTTTGTTGGAATTCTGTAATATTCCTTATTCGTGTACTGAATAAAAAAATGTGATCATACCATATCGTTTACATTCCTTATCAGTGGCCTCTGGCACTGTAATGTACAGTATTTACAAAAATTGACAAATGACATCTAAAGAAAAAAAGAAAAAAAAACATCCATATGACAAAAGTATTTCATATGTGAAATGTACAAAAAGCACGTGAGCTTACAGTGCATCCGGAAAGTAAAACCGTCTGATTCAAGTCTGGGTTCTGGCCGGGCCACTCAAGGACATTCACAGAGCTGGCCTGAAGCCACTCCTTTGTTATCTTGGCCGTATGCTTAGGGTCATTGTCCTGCTGAAAGATGAACAGTCGCCCCAGTCTGAGATCAAACGTGCTCTGGAGCAGGTTTTCATCCAGGATGGGATCTCTGTACATTGCTGCATTCATCTTTCCCTCTATCCTGACTAGTCTTCCAGTTCCTGTCGCTGAAAAACGATGGATGGTAGGGATGGTATTGGCCAGGTGATGAGTGGTGCCTGGTTTCCTCCAAACATGACATCTGGCATTCACGCCAAAGGGTTCAATCTTTGTCTCATCAGACCAGGGAATTTTTCTCATGGTCTGAGAGTCCTTCAGGTGCCTTTTGGCAAACTCCAGGTGGACTGCCATGTGCCTTTTACTAAGGAGTGGCTTCCGTCTGGCCACTCTATACAGGCGTGATTGGTGGATTGCTGCAGAAATGGTTGTCCTTTAGGAAGGTTCTCCTCTCTCCACAGAGGAACGCTGGAGCCCTGACAGAGTGACCATCAGGTTCTTGGTCACCTCCCTGACTAAGGCCCTTCTCCCGCAATCGCTCAGTTTAGATGGCCAGCCAGCTCTAGGAAGAGTCCTTGGGGTTCCCAACTTCTTCCATTTATGGATGATGGAGGCCACTGTGCTCACTGAGACCTTCAAAGCAGCAGATTTTTTTTCTGTACCCTTCCCCAGATTTGTGCCTCGAGACAATTTCTTTGACATTATGCTTGGTTTGTGCTCTGACATGCACTGTCAACCTTATATAGCCAGGTGTGTGCCATTCCAAATCATGTCCAATCAACTGAATTTACCACAGGTGAACTCCAATTAAGCCATAGAAACATCTCAAGGATGATCAGTGGAAACAGGATGCACCTGAGCTTCATGGCAAAGGCTGTGAATACTTATGTACATGTGATCTCTTGATTTTTGATTTTTAATAAATTTGCAAACATAAAAAAAAAAAAAAAAACTGTTTTCACATTGTCATTATGGGGTGTTGTGTGTAGAATTTTGAGGGAAAAAAATGAATTTAATCCATTTTGGAAGAAGGCTGTAACATAACGAAATGTAGAAAAAGTGAAGCGCTGTGAATACTTTCCGGATGCACTGTATACGCAAATTCAAAATGTGAAAAACTATTTTCATTGTGTAATATTTTACACACGTTTCCATATCACTGTACAGTGAAATTTTTGGAGACCTTGGGATCTTTACTGTCTGCACAACATACATTTCTATACTGATCCCCCATCAGTTTGTCCATCAGGGAGGGTTTGAGAATCTTGTCGCTGACAACTCTGACATCTCCCTCCACTTTTTGGACATCTTGTACTCTGTTAATAGAAAGCCTCCTGTCTACACGCCTGTACTGATTGGCATCTACCTGTGCTGTTCATACTTTGCTTACACACATCTAACAATGTTGTATGACCGCTGCGCTTGTGACACCACCACCATACATATTTAAAATGTCTGCAGATATTGTTCGAACATTCCTTGAAGATTCCTCGAGCACAGATTTCTGTAGATACAGCACAGTATTTGATGTTTTGGAGCTTTATGTGTCTACTTCTGCAGACTTAAATGTTGAAATAGGCTCTTGAATTCTTTAAGTTATCATTTTGGTGGTTGTGTTTCGGGCTATGTCTTGATGGGTGGTCAGATGGGCTCAGTTCAAAATTTCCTGTCACCGTATTACCCGGCCTGTTGAACTGCCCTTGAGCAAATTTCTGGCAGCTCCCACTACCTGAGCCTGATTTGGTCAGAGGTGGAAAAGGAAGAAGAGAACCTCCTATAGAGACTTTAGTGTTAGTTGTCAACACATCTTTCAGCCGTCTGTGAAATCTGTGCACTTGCTCCCTCTGCTGGAGAATTACGTTTATGGCAAGTCAACACAGCCAACACAGTGCAAACTCCTTTTTGTTCTGTGGTGAAAGTGTGTTTGGTTTGTTGCAGTTGGTGATTTTGGCAGGAAACCTTCGCAGTCTGCTACACAGTGCAGCCTCCAGACTGAGTCCTGTCCAAATGTACTGTAAGTGGTTCCACCAGTGCTGATCTCAGTTGCCCCCCGACAGTGACATCAGCCCTCTGTCCATTGGCTGCTGACTGTCAGGCCATCCTCTTCACTGCATGTAACACTTCAGTGTGGTCACGCTGGCGGTCAGAGCTCACTGTGGTCGGTCACAGTCACACTTTTAGCTTGGCACTTGCAAACTTTGTGCAACCGCAACTGGCCACTGAAGCGATTCATAAATGACGATCTCCAAGTTTGTAACGCACACATTTGCATTGGGATATTTTTGCCCCCGTGCTTCCCCATCACATCCAGATGGACTCACATTCCTGTTCAGGCGATTCTATTTATGCAAAAGCTTCACATAGTCTGTCTACCTAAGATAGTAGTGGAAGTTTGCTGATGCTTAGTGCTCATGACTTAGTGAAATGACTTGTTTCAGTGAAATGTAGTCCTAACTGCGCACCTTTAAGAAAAAAAACACTAAAACAACAGGATGGATCCCGCTTTTGTCTCATTCCTCTTTAAATCTTAATCCAAAAACATCCCTCAGAAGTGCCCCCCCCCCTCCAAATCACTTTTTCTCTAATCCTAATTTGCACACAAGAAGATTGCTGAAGTCCTGCCTGTGCCAAAGGAAAGAGACCTACGGGTCAGACGGGGTTACTGGGGAATAACCCTTCATCCACTGTTAGGTAGGGACCGTCTGGATTAGTGATGCAAATGTCCCCATATCTGATCAATGGCTCGGCCTTCGCTCTGGCAGAATCCACCTTTTATTTTCTGATGGCGGGGATCAAATGTCTTTTCAGTTCTCAAGACGCTCATAAACAAATTAAGTGTTAAATTAAGGTTAGTTTGGGATGTTTAAAAATATCGGAGGAAAATGAGAAAATTACAAAAATGCAGAGACAAAAACTCTCAAATAAATCTCATTTAAGAGAAATCCACAAAATGCTCGCATTACTCTGAGAAAACAATCACGCATCCACATGCAGCTGATTCCTTTGTGGAAAATAAATCATTTGGCCATTTATATGTGGCTGATTTTGTAAATTTAATGCAACAGCTCGGACCCATTTGAGGGGAAATGGTCAAATGACACGTCCCTGATTAACATTGCCTGTCGTCTTCCCCTGAGTGACTGTCCCTGTGTTTCGGGATGATAAACACTGATTCAATCACACGTTTGTTAAACCACGAATTACGTCCTCAAGAACAAACTGTATGGGCCTTTTGGGTTTTTTTTTGAAGTCCTATCAAACTAACAATTCGTCATCCAGAGGACTATCCTCCACTAATCCCCGACAGTCATCTGCGCGTTAGATATCGTAAATAAACTTTTTTTTCTGACCAGAAATTCAAGGGATCAGTGTTACACTTTCCCTATAGGATTAAACAGATCTTCCTCTGCTCTTGAATGGAGGCAGGGAACCTACCGTTGCCCAGCCCTGAAGGCCCAGGGTGCCCTTTTGATCATTTCAGTCTCTCTTTGGTGCAATACTCCTGATTGGCCAAGAGAGTAAGAAGGGGGAAAATCTTTAATTAAGCAGATAATCTCTTGTTGGGACGAAAGCAGCTCCATTTCAGAGCCCCCTCCTTGAATTCTGGAAGCCCTGGTGGAGTTTGATGCGCTGGTAGCTCAGTTTCCTCTCCATCGTCAGACTGTCTGCAGGCTTTGGACGGGCTCAGAGTTACCGCCATCCCCCTCACCTGTCAGGATGTTCATGCATTTGGAGGTTTTCTATTACATTTTCATTCTCCTGGCTCACATGAGGTCGTGCTGCAGCTGGTAAGTTTGATTTATTAGGAATTTTATCTTTTACTTTTCTTTTTAATCGAACATTTTTGCAGCTGGAAATAAGGAAATTACATAAATGTGGGTCTTGCTTAAAAAAACAAAAGCTGGATTGTTTAATTAATTACACCAGTACCATTTTTAAGGCAGCCCCTTTAAAGGCTTTGTCAGGCAAAGTCATGTTTTATAGATCAGTTGTGCCCATTAGTAAGAGCAGCGTTTGTGTTGCCAGGTTGTTAAAACTCCTTTTGAATGGTTAAACCATCTGACTTCTTATTTCTAGAAAAGGGCTGCAGGTGATTTGGACCAAAATCAATTTATTATCAACCCATCAACACTTAAAACAGCAGACTTGATGGGTTAAAATAATTTATTAATAATTGCTTAACATTTATAACAGCAGATTTGATAGCTTATTAGAAAATGAGAAACCCACGAGCATTTACAAATAGCTTACCAATATGTATAACTGCATTATTTCCAAATAAAAAGGATAAACACCAGCCAGTGGGATTTTTCACAACCTGGCAACCCAGAATTTCAGTTAATCAAGTGTTAATGACAGAGACATTGCCCTCAGTGTTGCCTCAGTTCTTACATTTCTAGAAACTTTAGTGACAAATTCAGCAGCATTGCTCACTGAGGTTTGATGCCCACTGGTGTCACGGTTTAACATGTTACAAAGCGCACTAATGAGAGATGTTAGCAGAGGAATTTGTGAAGGACACTGAGCTTCCCTGACTGAATAAGCTGTCTCCTTTTCCAGGTCAGTGAATAATTTCTTGATGACTGGACCCAAGGTAGGCCAACTTTCTTTTGATCTTTTCTCCCTGCTGTCATTTTCCCTAAAGAGTGAAGGAGAGAAAACATGTTTTCTGTGTTTTTTTGTTTTTTTTTTCAGTGCAGACCTGTTGTCATTATGATATCTTAACTCAAGTGTATTGACAAGCTCCGGTACCTGTTGTACGCAACAATGACACTAATGATATATCAGTGATAGTCTTGGCCCTTTGTGATTTTCTTTCCCCCTCCGTACACTTGACCTTATTCAGAGGCTCTGTGTATCTGCAGGTTGAATGTGTTAAGAGGTGAGGGCAGGCACTGCTGTAGTGGGTGGTCATCATTAGTGAGCGAGACCCCTGTGAAAGAGGTGGTACTCCATCTCCCCAAAGGCCACTTGAGACATATTAGTTATATTATCGTTCACACAGTCTGAACAAGCAGCAGAGCGGCGGGTGAAAGCCATTGACAGAGCGCACTGGTTTAACAGAGATCCATAATGAATCGTACACTCTAGAGTTTAAAAAGTATAATAATAATAGCGGTCAAGTTCGAATCAGTTCAGACTATTTTTGTCATGACGCTGACAATACGTTTTACCTCAGTCTCCAAAACGTTCTTCTTGTTATGTTTTATCCACTTTGAAAATCCTGAAAAGACAATCGGCAGGACACATTTTTAAAACTTCCAAGAACGTATTTCAGTGTGGCCTTTTTTGTCCTGATCAAACAAATCATGTGATAAAGATGAATCTTAAAATGAGTAAATGAGGAGTAAAGCATTTGACACTAGTATGAAGATATAAATATAAAAGAGACTATCACTGATTCATGTCATCGTTCCGTTTTCTTTTATGTACAAGATTTGATTTTCTGAACCCAGAGTCACTATTGACTATTGACTCTGTTTAACTGGAGTCTGTCTCACATTTTTTGCATCAGGTAAACCTTGGCTAAAGAGATAAAGATAAAGATTCATTTTCTAAGGTGGATATATCCGGGTATCAAATCATGTCAATTCAGAATCATCTCGTCTTCTTAAATCACTTTGTTGTTTTCACATGATGTTGGGTGCCCGTGTATTATTTTTTGGGGTTTAATGTTTCTCCTGTCTGCTGCTACAGGCATACCTGATCTACTCCAGCAGTGTGGCAGCAGGAGCTCAGAGTGGCATAGAGGAGTGCAAATACCAGTTTGCATGGGACCGCTGGAACTGCCCCGAGCGAGCTCTGCAGCTGTCCACGCACAGCAGCTTGCGCAGCGGTAAGTCCAGACTCACCAGAGACCAGCTGGACTCAACACCAGCTCAAACATCTCTGTGTAGCAGCTAGGGTGAGGGAGACTCTAGTTCTCGAAGGGAAATATAGCTAATGGATTTTCAAAGATGTTTAAAAAGTGGTTTGTAACCATGTGCTTCTGTTTGTTTCAAGTTCTGTGATATTTCTCAGGGTGAATACATTTTTTCCCCCTTGTGAAATGGAGATGTTTGCTTAGGCAAAACATTCATCACCCTTTGGGATAGTTACAGTGGCCACGGTTGCTAGAGGCAAGACAAACACATTAATTAATTTCACAACATACCCCAGAGTCACTGCCCCTGTTCACAGCTGATGAAAGTATATACTGAGATTCACAAGACAAATGGAAATATAAAATAAGAAGTATAGATACCATTAAGTCTGGTTTTATGGTCTCGACTGATCAAACCATTTTATATATTAAAAATATACCTAAATATGTGACAGGTTATATCAGTTGAAACTAGTTATGCAGGCAATAAAATGTACTGAGAGGCGAAAATCGTAACATACATACAACATAATGTCTAAAATTCCTAACCAACGATGAATGAGCTGTATGATAGTTGAGTCTCTCTCTATTGACAGCAAATCGGGAGACAGCGTTCGTTCACGCCATCAGCTCTGCTGGAGTCATGTACACTTTAACCAGGAACTGCACTCTTGGAGACTTTGACAACTGTGGCTGTGATGACAGCAGGAACGGACAGCGAGGTAAGACGCAGATCTGTACATAAAAACCCAGAGCAGAGTGGATGTTCAAGGGGTAATTTTGAAAATTAAATTTTATACATTACCTTCCCCCAGGCGGTCATGGTTGGCTGTGGGGCGGCTGCAGTGACAATGTTGGCTTCGGAGAGGCCATCTCCAAACAGTTTGTGGATGCCCTGGAGACCGGGCAGGATGCACGGGCAGCCATGAATCTCCATAATAACGAGGCTGGGCGCAAGGTACAGTAGGTTCTCTTAACTCACTCCGTCAACTTGGCAGTAAGAGATGAACCCGTAGTGTAAGACGTAGGACAATCATGAGATGTTAATGTGTTGATTTGAACCATACAGTATTTAAACTAGGTGGCGTTGAAATTTTGGAAATCTCTCACGGCCCTCCAACTGATTGCACAGTGTAAAGCACCTTTTGAATAATTTTTCCCTGCTCAGAATTACACTGAGTGTGCCACCCAAGCATCCCTTTCACGTTGCAATAAGTGAGATGCCACTCGTCCCCAATAATAACAGTGTGTTCGGTGTACCAGAAGGGCCTATTTACCAGTGTTGAATGCCCCTTATGACAATACCTCAACTCAAGAATCTCAGGATCACTGGTGCAAGCTTAATTAGAGATCCTGGGGAGCCAGACATTGCACAGCATTCTGTATTATACTGCTTTTTAAAATAAGTGTTTAGTTTTATTCTTGCAATAAGGATCCCACATTTATGTTGGTCTTTGTTTGGCCCCGAGGGAGTCTGAGGGGACCACAGGCGTGCAGCTGAAGTGCTCTTTGTTTACGGTGCCTTTGCTCCCCCCTGTTGGGCCCTAGGATCCCCATGGCACCTGGAGCATCATTGTAACAGAAAAAAATGGGGATAGAAAGAGAGAAAAACTCCTTTTTCATTTCTCCACTCAATGGGACTCTCCATTGGGTCTTCTCACACTAGAAAACATGTTGATAATGAACATGCTAAATAAATACTCCTATTTCTTCTGGGGGCACAATAGGACTCAATGTGAAACTTTGATTCAGCCTCACCTCAACAGAAAGTTCATCCCCTCCTCACGAAAAGAAAACGTTCCTTTTCAACCGGCAGCTGTTTTGTGTCGGGTAAAGTCAGGAAACACTGAGGACGACAAAGAAACTCAGCAATGGACCTTGAAGCTATCATTTCTCCTTTTCAGTGTATTCATCCCTTTCTTACTTAACAGGAAAACTTTGAGAATACAATCAGTTAATTTGACAACACATCAGTCAAGTGACAATGGGCATCCTGTCTTTTACACGCACACACTCACATTTATACCTGTATATGTACACATAAGTACATATGTATGTATGTGCATACTCTCAACCGTTGCATCAGTTTTTTAATTTTGATGCAAGACTAGAATCTTTTTCATAAGATTCTTTAACAATGTAAATGTTAAATACATTTTTAATAAAGCGAATCTTCCCTTTTTACCTTTCCAGGCTGTGAAGGGGACCATGCAGAGGACATGTAAGTGCCACGGGGTGTCAGGAAGCTGCACCACACAGACTTGCTGGCTGCAGCTGCCAGAGTTCAGGGAGGTGGGGAACTACTTGAAGGAGAAGTACCACAGGGCTTTGAAGGTGGATCTCCTCCGTGGAGCAGGGAATAGTGCAGCCAGCCGGGGGGCGATCGCCGAGACCTTTAGCTCCATCTCTCGTAAGGAGCTGGTCCACCTCGAAGACTCCCCCGATTACTGCTTGGAAAACCGCACCCTGGGCTTGCCGGGCACCGAGGGCCGCGAGTGCATCAAGAAGGGCAAGAACCTGAGCAAATGGGAGAAACGGAGCTGCAAGAGGCTATGCGGAGAGTGCGGGCTGGCTGTGGAGGAGCGCAAAGCTGAGATGGTCTCGAGCTGTAATTGTAAATTCCACTGGTGTTGCGCAGTGAAGTGTGAGCAGTGCAGAAAGACAGTGACCAAGTACTTTTGTGTAAAGAAAGGAGGTCAGAGGGGAAGAAATGAGAGTGCCGGCAGCCGCCGAAAGAACCTCAGACTGAGGAAGAAGCACTGAGCATCTCCATCACCTCTCTCCTGCTGTGCCACTGAAGCTCCTGTGCATGTTCAGATAGTGTGTGTTTTGGACAAAAACGTAGCAAAAATACTATTTCAGGCCATCTTCATTGTCAGTTTTGTATTAAAAGTTAAAGACAGTGGGATGCGCACAAAGCCACATGATAGAGAAGATGAGAAGGGGAGGTTTTTACAACTTTTGGTATAAATGTATTTAAGATATATTTTTATACTTTTTACAACATTTAAAAAAGTCACCAGGCATTTGAAGAGAATTTCTCTGACTTCAAAAATTTCCACGACCTGATTTATTTATTTTCTTTCATAAACAAAATCCTTGGGGAAAAGTTCAACTTTTGGAGAGATGGATGGTTTGACTTTTGAGCAGTGGCATAATTAGCTTTTTTTTTTTTTTAAAAAAAATCATAGTTTTCAAGAACCTGTCAGGTTATATTCCCATGAATTCTCTAGACTGTCAGCTTTTGTATTTCAAGCATCACAGCCAAGCTTTGAATTTATTTAGACACTGTTTTTTCTTTTCTTCTTCTTATTTTTTTTTACATTTTTGGGTGCATTTTCAGTCTCCCATTGTCTGGCTCGCCCTGACCTTTGCTGCCCTCTTGATGTATTTAATTGTATATAAAATGAAGCACTTTGTACTGTACATTGTTAATTTATTGCACAGCATTTCCTAGTTTTGCTTTATTGCTAGTTGCCTTTGTGGTTTGTTTTCTATCAAAATGTAATGAAAGAATAATAAATCCTTCAATCTTATATATCGTACAGCCTGAAGAAAGTGCTCATCCTTCTTTAACAAACTCTTTGTGACACTAATACCTAATGGTTTGTAGTAAACACAACCTTACTTTCCTCATTGTTCACACTGGGGTTAGGATACTCTGGGCCAAAGCAACAAGAATAGAAAACTTTCCAGCGTACTCTTCCTTCCATCACGCCTTTCTTAATTTCGCCTCAACAAATACCTCCCGTTCTCTCCCTCATCATGGTAATCCCCAAAGAGCCCCCTAACTCCCAAGCGCTTGGAAGTTTCTTTACTGTTTAATACTAGTTTAATTAACTTTGTCCAGACAGAGTAGGGCCGTGGGGGTGGAGGGCATGAGGCAAGTTGCCCTTAAAAATCATCCCGCCTCTAATTTTGTATGCTAATCTCCTTTTTCACGCCGCACCTCCTCAGGAGTGGGGAAAAGAAATGTTGGGAAAACTTTGGGTTGCCTGTGCAGGGCTTCCTGCGGCTGTTTTATTTCTGGGCCCACCTATTTGGATCCTTTCACTCCTCTAGGGCCTTCCTTTGCTCGATTTAACAATGAATGCAGAGCTAATCAGCTCTCTCGGAAATGCACCACTGTCGAGGAAGGTAATCCCTTCTTCTCTACTCTCAATGGGCTGTCGCCTTCTAAAGGACTTTGGGAAAAGGCTTTGCACAGATTCACACTGTTCGCTCAAAAGAAGTTAGTTCAAGTATTGTGCCCAAACAAGTGGGTTTTATAAACACATGCTTGCCAGGATACTCACCCCACCTGCAAGTAAGAAGTGCCAGGCCCAGGCAGACTAGCACATGGCAGCTGAAGCTGAAACCCTTCAGAAGAGATGGGACATGAAAGAGGAGATTAGAGGTCCCATTGAGAAGGGGGCGTTCATTTCTGCACCTTCCTCCTTTTACTCAATAAAGTGTCAAGGAAACACCTTGTTGACATCTTATTTACCAAATAATGATCATAATCAAAACTCCTCCCTCCTCTGATGACCCCTGTGGGTTGGCTGGATTGCTCTGCCTGGCATGCAGCAAAACCCCTCTCACCAACAAAAGAACCAGCATACCAAGCTTTTGCCCTGCGGCTCTGTGGAAGCTCTGCAATTTACTGCTGTCGGTGTGTGCAACAGAGGCACATCAAAATGTTAATTCATTCACATTTTAAAGATAATGCAAAGATCATAATTAGGACATACAGTACATTTTGGATTAAAGTTGAAAAAGGCACGATAAACTTGGTGTGCAGAACGCAACGATTCCTATTTGGACTTTTTCTTGGATTAGTTATGTGAGTCGTACTTCATGCGGTGGTTCGCTCTCGGCAGACAATTACCTGTTTATTTCCACATGTAAAAATAACCTGCTGGAAAACCTGCTGACACAGCAGAAAGTGAATGCGTGCGAAACCTGCACAGAAAAACAGTTCTGGCCACTTTAAAGTTCAGCAGTTTGACACACCTGTGACACTGTTCGCTTATTCAGCCAAGATCAGTTGTGCAACAGCAGCAGAGATGAAAGCGAGGGCTTTGCTCTTGTAGGCACTATGTGAGGATAATACTATGCTTAACCTGGAGGCCTAACATCAGATGCTGGACCGCAGGTTCAGCTGAGAGAGGCAAAGTGATCTTGGCTTAAAAAAGACTAATGCTTACATTGCACAAGATTACCGCTGGAGTAATGGATTACTGTAAGGCCACGAGATTAACATGAAGAGCCACAGACCACAGTTTGAGGCAAAACCCCCCGAAATTCCAGACACACAAAAACAGGCAACATCACCTTTTATCTCTTTTATTAACTCACTTTTTCTTGTTTTGTTTCATTCTGACCGTCAATGTCATTCCCTCAAATTCACCACCACACCCCAGTGAGAAGGGGAAGATGAGATGAACCGAATGGTAAGCATGTTCTTCTTGTGTGAAACAGCACATAACGTCTATCATGACTCAGACACGCAATTCGCCCCCACCCAGAGAGTGACGCGACCTCTGACCGAGCGGGCTGGACTTCCGTCTCTCGGGCCGGCCCTGCCACGTCCAATTTGCAATAACACATGAGCCCGAGGTGACGGGGAGAGAGGCGACACCAGAGGAAGAGTGGGGTTTTAAGCAGATGCTTTCACTCACATCTTGATTCATTGATTTGATATCCTGCAGAAAACACCACAGATTACTGATAGAAATATGTATGTGCTTTTTCAAAACATTATACAGTAGTGGCTGTGTTGAAAGAGAATTGCTATCATATTTTGAATTTTGGTTGGAGGTGAAATTGAGTGTTTGATTAAAACTAAACAGCGTTCTGTTTAAATTTCTGGGCTCTGCAACATGCCACTGTGACATATTTCTCTCAGGTAGTGAGTGATAATCATTGAAAGATGGGAAAAGGACTTAGAATGCTTCAGAGAACCCTTGACTAATAGGATTTATGGCTTAGGGGTTCTGGACCTACAACACCTAGAGGGGCGAGGGTCAGTATGAATGTGAGAGAAAGCCAATACAGATGAGAACAGATACATGGAGTGTCCACCGTATGCTCTTCGCGGTTTATAAGACTCTGTGAAATCTGTTGTTGGCTTTGCAGAAAAGTTATGTTGATTTCTCAGAAACTGTTTCATTAGCTAAAAGTTCAATAACCTGGATGTTTGCAGTGGTTATCAGATGTTTCCACTCATCAGGAAACGGTTTCATCGTAACTGTAGCTCCACAAGAGAGTCTTTGTTTTGACAGCAGTCCATCTGTTGGATAGATGACAGCAGTGGTCTATGATTGAGATACAAACTTCTTGGGGCTCACCAGGGTGGTCAATCTCCTGGCTTTCAGTATCTGGAAAGAATGGGGAGGAGCGGAGCATCAGAGGGATCAGCTCAGCTCAGCTCAGCTCAGCTCAGCTCAGCTCAGCTCAACCTACTGATCTACACAGGAAACACAGAGCATGGGAACTCACCAGGGAGCCCAAACTAGTCCCTGAGGTGGAGATCTGCTGATAAAGCATTAACCAGGTTCATGTTTTTGTATTTTTGAGCTAAGGTGATGGCTGTTTGTGGCTTTTAAAAGCATGTCACCAAGAGGTTAAAACACAGAGTAGCAATGATCAAAGTGATTGATAACATGAACTCCACGTAGTTCAATACTAGTCTGACATTGACGAAACCGAGCAAGGCTCCATCAGCTGATCGGTCCACTGTGCAAGGTACAGTGTGCCCTGCTGTCTGCTATCATGAACGATGATCACACAGTGATCAATACAGTAATGCTGAGGTTATGATGAACATGGTTAAATATTGGCTCAGGATTGCAAAAGTGTTTGCTCAGTCTTTCATTGCCATATCTCCTCATAGCGAGAAAGACAAAGACAGTGGGGACAATTACAGAATACCCACTGTTTGTGTTATAATTATAGGATCATTTGATGCATTAACATGTAATACTTGAAATGTTGAAGCTTAAACTATAACCATGCACCATAGTTTATAATACATTCATCACATTTTGTATGTAAAATTTTGGTGTGGTATTTAAACTGACACTATGAAAGTGAAATAAAGGAGAAGTACTGTATAAAGTGTGAGATGGAAACACTTGTGTAAAGTGCAAGTGTTTCAAAACGGTCTCAAAGCATTTAGTAAATGTTACTGCCAGTTACTGTGATTTCTAAATGGAGCAAAAACAGCAGTGTTAAAGATGTCATTAGACATGTCTTTTTGTTCCAAGGCTAAATGGTGAATTGTAGCGTTGTGTGTTTGAGCCCTAACAACCAGGGACCTTTGTAGCATGTTGTGTAGGAAGCACTCTGAACTGACTGTTACTTAAGCTTATAATACTTTGTATACTTCCTAAATCAAATCTTGCATTCAAAATGTAAAAGTATAAAGGTCTTATTAGCATTCTAATTAAAGCATCAAATGTAAAAATACCTACTATATGAAATGACCACTTTAAGAGTGCTATATTGATATATGGCCTATACTTTGTATTGTTGGATTATTCTTACTGATGGAGGAATAATGCTGTAATGTGGCCGAACTGGAGCCAGGTCAAACTACATTTTATACTGTTGGCCATTTTACATAGTGCCTCACATTTTACAAGATAGTCAAATGTTTTTGTGTGAAAATATTTGACTGTCTTGTCAGATAAATGTAGTGGGATACATAGCACAGTTTTTACCTGAAATTTAATAGATATGTCCTTTTTAAAGCAAAGCATTACTTTCCACCACTGATTAGTTTATACTCCATCCTCTAGTGTTGTGGTTTACAGAAAACAAATGTTTAAAATTTTTAACAGTATAATATTAACACTTTAAGCATTGTTTTCCCCCGCTGACTATATTTAAGGAAATACATGTTGTTTTACCTTAAACTGTATCTCTGATGATTTCATCGCCTGTTTGACAATCATTTATCAGGAAAAGCAAGTACAATTGCTCCCTCTCGTGGTGGATGAAAGCCATTGAGCTACAGCGTGAGCATTTAGTCACCCTGTACACTAAGTGTCGCTGTCCGATAATCTGAGCGTAAAATTATCGAAGTGCTTTCCTCACTATTTCAGTGTGTGTCGTTTGTGTCCTGGCTGTCAATACGGTGTGTAAACACCCACAGCCAGTGCAGGCGGCCGGACTGCGCAGATTTGCTTTGCTAATTCAGTAACTCTGAATGGGAAATCTTGCACGATATTCCCGCTACCGACTCCGAAGCCTAGCACGGTAGAGTCCGGAAGAAAAGCCAGTGCGGCGGTTTCATTGTAAAGAGGACGGAGGCAGCTCACCAGCGCTCGTCGACGACCATGGCAGCAGCGACCGTTGTGGAGGCTGATCCGGCGGCGAGCGAAGGCGGCGCCGCTTTCTCCGGCGTCCCGAACCGGGGCTGGGATGAGTCTCAGCTCCGACAATACTCTTTCCCAACCAAACCCATTCCCAGGCTGTCTCACACGGACCCCAGAGCAGAGATGCTGATTAATAACGAGGTAAGTCTGCTACGTTTGCTTCCTGAAACTTTTAGCACACCACACTTAACCCTCTCGGTTTGAAGATCTGTGTAGATCAATGAATCAACTCATACTGACCGCACAGGTGGCTAAGGTTAGACCTGCTGAGGCCTGAAAACAATATTAGGCCAAAAACTGTCATTAGTGAACATTTATTATATTAATATAAAGCGAGGTATTGAAAGTGAAAGTAAATTATAGTGGCGTTACTGCTAGTAAAAGACTGTATTCATCAGGGCTGCAAGTAACAATGATTTTTTTAATTCGTTTAATCTATAAAATTTAAGAAAATAGTAAAAAAGAAAAAAAGAAAAAAGCCTTTTAATATATCCTAGAGCATAAAGTGATGTCTTCAGATATCTTGGTTTGTCCGACCAGCAGATCCAAAGATATTCAGTTTAAAATACCGTTTTACACAGAAAAGCATCAAAATTTCACATTTGAAAAGCTGGAACATCCAAATATTTTATTATTTATTTTATAATTATTATTTTATTATTTTGTAGTTTTGGCAATGACAGTATAATAAAACTGCAAAGCTCCAGTCAGTTTTGTCACAACAGGTAGTTTTGGTTGCAAACACCTGTTGACATCATTGTGACTTGGCCAGAAAAGCAACAGAGAGCTAAAATCAATAAAGACCAGTCAGCAGCAGCTTGCCTGCTGTATTTGATTTAATGAGATGTTCCCCCACCCCCTCACCTTTTTGGTGAACCAGCTGTGGGTTGTTGTCTAAACATGACAAATCCAATTGAAATGCTTGGTTTTAATGAGCAGGTACTCAAGTTGAGACAGTAACATCCCTCTGTATGGACTAATACTTTTTCATAAAGATGTGAACAAAGGCTCGTAAGAAGCTACTTTGATGTGTCAGTTGACACTTTCCCAGGAAAGTTGTCTACGTGTTTAACATAGACAATAGTATTAGTAACCAGAATGGCATTCGACAGAGCACCAGGTGAAAAACACTATCTCTCAGTGAGAGGGAAAGTGATTTAAAAAAAATTCCTTGATCTGCCGCTTTAACAGGAGCTGCACCAAAATGTGTTGGGTTCTTCTCTAGCCCCCGCTTCATCCCTCCATCAAGTTTAGTGCAAATTGGCTTAATACTTTTTGTGTAATTCTACTTACAAATAAGTAAACAAACCAACTAGACGGGCACCTCTGCCAAGGCCAGTGTCAAATAACATACACCAAACTTCAAATTCATAAAATCAAATTTATAGTTGAATTTAAAGGGGTTCTTCCCTGGCCCATGCCTCATCACTTCACCAAGTTCAGTCCAAATCGGTTCAGTATCTTTTGCATAATCCTGCTGGCAATAAACCAAGAACCAAAAACGAACCAGCTAACAGACATGGGTGAAAACATAACCTCCTTGGTGGAGGTCATAGTAATAATCAAACACATGGCTTCCGTAGAAGTTAGTGACATTTGTGCTATAATTTGTCCTTTTGTTTGTGTACCATTTTTACTTTCCCTTGAAGACATGGAAGAGAACTGTGACACATTTGTTTTTTTGGGGGGGGATATTTTTGGATGCAACAAGAATCTTAAATATAACACGATGAATACAGAGGGACCTTTTTGGAACGTGAAGTCCCTGATTGATGATAAAACAATAGCTTTAAAGCTATCTTTGTTTATTTTCTGGTTAAGATAAAACACGTGTTAAGATAGCATATTACATTCTGCATCAATAGAAATGAACTTTTCTCCTCTATTTAGTCATCTTTAGTGTACACAGGAATAGGAAAATGTGTCATCTTCAGTACTTAAATTAACTGTGTACCCTTTCTCCACTCTGCTTTTATTGATTCTGTTGCACATTAACATATGACTAATTTCAGCACTTGTGAAATGCTTTACTAGGACAGTAACACAACGATCTGGTCAAACTAACCCATGAGCCACATTTGAACTTTGTGGTGTTCAAACATTTTTACACATGATTAAACCAGCAGCGTCTTTGTTGCATGTTAAGGAAAGAGTGCTTCTTAAATGCAATTTCGATACCAAATTTTCGAAAGTTGTTTGATGGAGTGATACCCTGAACTAAGTGCTGATTTGACAAAGCTGAAACTCCCCTTGCATTGTTTTGAAACTGAGTGAAAAATGTTTCTTGAGATTGATAATTTGCACTAAAATATCTACAGTGAGAAATATGAGTTTCAGTGCTTGAATGCTTAAAGTCCGCTTCCAATACACGGAATATTAAGAGAAAATAGGTTATGACTGGCAACAAAATGAATCAGGGGGAAGAGAATAATAATGATTTGTTATCATGTACAATGAATATTATTCATTACTGAGGGAGAGAGGGTGGAGAATTCCTAATTCCTGGGAGTCCACATCACGGCACACCTCATGTGGTCTGTAAACATCTCTCACCAGGTGTAGAAGGTCCAGCAGAGACTATACTTCCTTAGGAAGTTAACACAGTCCCATCTCCCACGGCAGCTGCTGATAAACTTTAACTGTGCCACCATCAAGAACCTTCTGAGCTACTGCTGCACAGTGTGGTACCGCAGCTCGACTGTGGAGGAGCAGAGGGATGCACAGTAGGCGGTGAAGGCAAGCTCAGTGCGTCATTAGGACTATGCCACCACCTCTGAACAGCATTTACAGTGGCTGACAACAAAAGCTATCCAGCTGTGTCATAATAGACCCAACCCAGCCTGGACATTTTCTGTTTGTCCCCCTCCCACGTGGAAGAATATGCAGGACAATCAAAAGCAGAAGAATCCGACTAAAAAAAAAACAGCCTCTTTCCCAGAACTGTAACCTCTGTTTATCACGCACTGCCGAAGACTGAGAAAGACTGACAGCTGTCAGCAATGACCGCACACATTTATTACCCACTTACACACCCATATTGCACGTAGTGCAGCAACCTAACCATACACCCACTTCATATGCTGCTTTTTTGTCTTTGTCTTTTGTCTTGCTTTTATCCCCTGCCTCTGCAAATATTTTGCTTTTACCTAGATTTGCTTTTATTTCTTGAACTTGACAATTTTTTTTTATGCTGCTCACAAAAGCTGACAAACACATTCTCATTGTTCTGAGCACAATGACAATATAGATCCAGCCTCATCACTGAAAACTAAACGCTGAACATAAAAACCCACCTAATCCTTTCATTCAACTGTTTAAATAGGAAAAACTTCCCAGTTAAAACTGTGAACCTCGGGGGAAGCATAGTGTGTGTCCCGGAACACCCGCAAGCCATATCAAGATGTATCAAAAATGCATTTTTATAATTGGGGGGGAAAAAAAGACCGATATCTAAAGTATCAGTGCACCGCGTAGACAGGCAGCTGCGGAGAAACACAAAGACCCAGAAGAAGCCGCAGCTTCAACAACAGCCAAGACCAAAGTCGCGACACCTCTAAAGTTAGTTGTTTCCTCCAACATCACTTTAACTCTTCGCCACCGCACACACACACGCTCCCCGCGTTCCCCGGCGAGAAGTGAAACCGAGAGTCGGTGCAGTGAGAGAGGCAGGCTGGCAGCGGGAGCGCGCGCCACCGGTCTACGTTCAGTTAGTCACGTAGCCCTCGCGCCTCCGCGTATCCCCTGCCACACATTGCACCATGCATGTGCTGCGCTCATGCGTGTTAGGACTTAGGTTCCTCTTTGTTTGAAAGATTATTCAACACAGAAATATTTTGTGTGGGAAAGATGCTGTGAAGTCAAGATGATGCACAGGCAGCAGATGTTAATGTCTTTGTGCACTTAATTTATTTTTATTTTTTTTTTGCAGTTTTTTGTTATATCGCACCTACTTTAAGAAGCACAGCAGTTGTAATATATGTTAAACTAAAAGTATTACTTGCAGTTTTATGCAACTGTAGGTAAAAGACATAACTCTTGCAGTATTATCATGAGATATACACAAATAATTATGTAAGAACAGTCACTTTAAAATTAGTGTCAACAGGCAGTGATATAGCCCATTTAGATGACCTGCAGTGTTTATCCCTTAGTGCATGACTGTTTAGAAAGATCTTACTTGTTTTTACATATATATCAAATTTTTTTTCAGTTTTCGAAATGTCCTCTTTCTGTTTTCAGGAACCGGTGGTTTTAACAGACACAAACCTTGTGTATCCAGCTCTCAAATGGGACATTGCGTACCTCCAGGAGAACATTGGAAATGGAGACTTCTCTGTTTACATCGCAGAAAACCACAAATTCCTCTACTACGATGAGAAAAAAATGTCTAACTTTGAGAACTTTGTCCCCAAGTCGCGACGAATGGAGATGAAATTCTCTGAATTTGTGGAGAAAATGCATGAAACGGAGCAAATGGGAGGAGAGGAGAGGTAAGATTCAGTTAAAAGGATATATTACTTGGAGTTCTGTGCTGCTGTTGTTAACGGGAATGTGATGCAATCTGTGTTTACTTTAACCCTGTCTGGGCTGATGCTCAGTCTAAACAAACTCAGTATCAGGATGTGATTGTGCTGCAGGTGTGTTTGACAGAGAACTGTGTTTTCTCTCATGCTATGTAATGCAGCACAGGAAAGCGGCACAAATGACTAAGCATTTACACAGGAGAGTCAGGGGAGAAGCTGACTCCTGTGACCTGATTTGGCCTGGCCGCACACACACAGATCACTGACTAAAGTGAACTCAATGCTGACGCTCAGCAGTGTCTGTTATCTATTTGAATTTACACTGTCCACCTCCCTCAATGTCATGTTGTTCTTCACGCCTGAAAGGAGATTGTAAACAAGCTGATGTCCTGCAGACACATTGATAGTGCTTTTGAAAATTAGCTGCATTGCGACTTGTTTCGGGTTTCGGCGTGTAAAACAAAGCGTCTCATACATTATGCACATTTCTTTTTCCTCATGCATTTCAAGAGTTTACCTGCAGCAGACCCTGAATGACACAGTAGGGAAGAAGATTGTTGTTGACTTCCTTGGTTTCAACTGGAACTGGATCAACAAGCAGCAAGCCAAGAGAAACTGGGGACAGCTGACATCTAACCTGCTGCTCATAGGCATGGAGGGTAAGGAATCTGACAGTACTCATTCAGTGCATAAAGAATGTAGCCTATGCTGTAAAACGTTACGTCTGCAGGCCTGGTCCAAGTGTTTTAAATCACCTCTGTAATTATAGATTAATTTTTGCGTCTGTTGTATTACACATTATATTTTCTATTAATATTCTCTCGCCACAGGCAATGTGACACCAGCACATTACGACGAGCAGCAGAACTTCTTTGCACAAATCAAAGGACACAAGAGATGCATCCTCTTCCCTCCAGACCAGTTTGAGTGTCTCTATCCATACCCTGTGCATCACCCCTGTGACAGACAGAGCCAAGTAAGCTATAGATATGCAGAAATCCGCCTGGGCTAAATAATGTGAACTTTATTTATGTAATAGCATATTAGGGATTTCATTTGGTTTCAGTTACCTTGGTCAAAAGTCTGAAATGTAAGAAGGAATTAAATGTCTTTTACTGTTAATTAAGACAGATGTTTGACGAACAGTGTGTTCATGTTTTGTAAAGAATGAATGTTTTTCATTTATAGGTGGACTTTGATAACCCTGACTATGGGAGGTTTCCCAATTTTAAAAATGTTGTTGGCTATGAGGCTGTTGTGGGCCCAGGAGATGTGCTCTACATCCCTATGTATTGGTAAGAAGTGCTTCTATATGGCTTGTATAAAATGATGTATACTAACAGTATATACTTACTAGAAAAACAGCTGGTTATTTATCGGGCATTGAGTTTCTTGCACTGCCGGCTGATGTGTTTTCATGCTCTCTGCATTTCAGTGTGATATTTAACAGCTCAGAATGTTAGAAAATTATTCTTCGGTGATTTTTATTACTGAGTCTTTACTGTAACTTATTAACTGGCCTAGATTTGGTAGACATTTGTGCTGCCAAAGTTACTGTCGTGCAGTTATAATTATCGTAAAGCTGATGTGTTGGAGCATGAATCCACAGTGAGTGCAGGGTATTAGTGTTATTTTATTCTACTCTTAACTGGTAAGAAGAAAAAAAATAGAAATAGTCATAAAAGTCACTGGTATGTGTTGATTTAATGTGGTTTACCGGGTGGGGTCCAGCTTAATGAGCACATGTTAGGAATGAAATCCTACTTGCACAAGCTTTAGCTCTTGAATAAGCTGTACTGATACTGGTTTGGTGACTAAGCCCAAACCTGAAAAAGTCCAGCCTTTTTTTTTGTGAGAAAACTGGGCCAGATAAAGATGACTCCTTAAAGGTATGATGAAAAATAACACAACTTTAGATAAGAACATGCAGGTTATTGAGAAACCATCACCATGTGAACTTATTGTGATTTGAATCTTCAAAATAAAGAGTTGCCTGCCTATACATGATGAAATAAAATAGGTTCACTTAAAGCTTTATTTAGATTTATTTAGATTGGGATACAGTGAGCAAAAACACAGCATTTAACTGTGAATGCTGACATTTCTAATCGGTAATTGCATCACAAGTACAGACATTTCAATTTATATTAATGACATTAAACATTAGGTCATTTTTATGGTGGAAGCTGCAGAAAATGTTTTTTTTTCCAGCCGGCTGAAAAATATTGAATTTAATGGACCTGTTTGTATTTTTTTCTTCTTTTCCTCAGGTGGCATCACATTGAATCACTGTTGAATGGCGGAGTGACGATCACTGTAAACTTCTGGTACAAAGTAGGTACATTTGAATCACTAGGACTCTGTTGGTTTGGTCTTGTCCTTCGTACTGCACGTTTGTATTTTCTCACCAGTTTGACTCTTTTGTTCAGGGTGCCCCCACACCCAAGAGGATAGAATACCCTCTGCGAGCTCATCAAAACGTGGCCATCATGAGAAATATTGAGAAGATGCTGGGAGAAGCACTTGGAGACCCACATGAAGTAAAAGCCTTTGACTTTATATCCTCTTTACGATACAAGCTCTTTTGTATCATCGTTGTACTGGTTGCATAAGTCACACATGAATGTCACACAGCCAGTTTCTGGAACATCAAATCAGATCCACATTTAGGTCACCTGTTAGATGAAATCCCTGGGGCATGCTGACCCTTCCAGCAACCCAATTACTGTGAATATTTATGGCTTACCTGATTTAGTACAAAGGAAAGATATATGTATTCTAGGACAATGAGTAAAACAGTGTAATGTGTCTATGAAGTAGCTTATCCTAACAAAGAATACCTTTTTTTTACCTTTTTTTGTTTTTTTTTTAGGTTGGACCTTTACTGAAAATGATGATCAAGGGGCGTTATGACCAGGATCTCAGTTAGAGCCCCACCCTTAAAACTGTTGAGACTGCTTCGGAAATGGTTTGCGCGTGACAGTGAGACTGCTGCGTGTGTAATGCGCGTTCTGACTTTGGAGCTACGTATCACTGCATGGCAATAAGCAGCCATCTTGAAACCATTCTGCTTCAGTCGTCTCCGTGTGCCATTGTCATCGCGAATTTGACAATTACAGAAGAAACATCTGCGTAACTCATGGGAATTTGCCCTACTTGAAGAGGTCCTTTTTTTTTTTCTTTTGGCTCCAGTCTAGATACATTTATGTGATTCAGAGTTCTGTCAGTAGTCTCATAATTCAAGGTGATTTGTATTTGGTTGTATTTGCTCACCCAGTCAGTAAACATCGTGAGAGGTCGGTACCTTTGGAGCAACCTCAATATTTTGACCACTAATGGAAGAATCAAGGGTGTACAGTAGACATCAGTTAAATATAGGGGCATTTCTTATATACATGTAAAAACACAGCTGTGGCTTGATTACTAAATGTGGAATTACCATACTGTATTCTTTGTCTTTATCTCAAAGACAGCTTTACAACTGATTTGATTCACACCTGTAAAGATGGAAGGTCCTTTTAAGTGTCTTTGGAATATCTGTCTGTGTAATTCACATTATCTCTGCCCCCACTAATGACATGGTTTTGGGGAATGATCAGCTAAAATTTTCTGTTGCAAAGAAGACAGCATATGATCACAGTAAAAAGTGATTAAGAAGTGATGAAACGGAATCAAAAATATGTGTGGGTGTGCAAAAGGCGGGCTCATGTATTCAGCTGAAGGAATATGTGACAGTTTGCAGCTAAATTATTTTAGCAGAGTGATTGCTTTGTGTTTTATTTATGCTCTTGCTTGTTTGATTTATATTTCAAGGACTCTGTTGGATGTGTTATCCTGCATACCAGTAACAGGTCAGGGAGTTGAAAAGGAATTACATAGTGCAATTTTAGTTGCAGATAAAGTTAACTTTAAGAATCAAAACAAAATACTTGCATTTGTTGGGGAAACTTTTCAGAGTAATTACAGGTGATGTTTATTTGGGAATATCACAGTTCAGACTGTTAGGAGTGTTAAAGTGGTTTTAAGTGAACGGCTTAAATGATAGGTTTATGTTAAAATGTTCTTAACTAAAATAGCAGGGCCATCTGCTGGAATGTAGCTTTTGCGTCAGCCATTGCAGTGCAACATACTGCGCCATCTAGTGTTCAAGTTTGCAGTTGCATGTTAAGCTTCATGTATCTGATCAATGCACTATACTTTTACAATACAAATATTAAATATGTTGTATCAAATGCTGCAAATCTGAGATTACATTAGGCTGCAATGTGTACAAAAGTCTAATTCCAGTTGAAAACCTGTACTCGCTCTAATGATTACTATAGGCTAACAATCCTCAGAAATACACTTGTTTTTACTGTCACAGCCATATTTTGAAAACCTTGAAGTGAGAGTATATTGAAAGACCGCTGTTGCTGTGCACATTCAGAGTGCTCTCTCAACGTGTTGTAAAAAAAAATGTACATTAAACAGAAGAAGAAGATCATTTCATATCTTGTGCTGTATGTGGCAAACTGACATACAAACCAGTAGATGGGTATCGTCATCTTCATAGAGTTTTGTTTGCCCGTGTCGTTGGATGAATCAGTAAGCGGTGCACTATAAAACAAGCACATCTGAGCACTTAATTGACCAGGAATACACAGGTTGCAAAGAATGTGCACATGTATTTCTTACAAACGTCACGACGATCAAACAGTGCTACTTCCTCTGTGAAAGAATTTACCTTATGTAAAACTGATGTTTCGTTTCTCTTCTATTGCTAGATTAACCCTGTTTACTGTATGTGTCTTGCTTGACATGGGTATGGCACTAAATGTTGCAAGAACTTAATCAATTTTTTTCACTTTTATTTTGTGGTCAAAATGTTTGTTTTCACTCTGGCATTAAACAGCTTTAAAGGTGAGAGTGACCGGGGTTCATAGAGCTAGAGGCATGTGTTTATTGATGGATGCCGGATTTCTGTTTTGAACATACAGAACATGCTCACCCTGTTCCTCTGGTTAAAGTTTGTTTGCAATGTTCTACATTGCTGTGTTGAGATGTGATGAGTTCTAATAAAATATCCTACCATGGTGCTCACAGACTAATACCTTATGTGACATGAGTGAATAAATCAAAGAATACAATGTAACTGGTAGTCTACAAAAATTAGTATTTACTATAAATTGTGCGTCAGCGGTTTCTCAAAGCGAAGGGTTAAATCTCAGTTGTGACTAAACAGCTTCAGTAAATCCATTCCATGCTCTACGGTAAGACCATCATATCGTAATTCAAGACATAATCGCTGCTGATAATGACAGTATCAGTAACAACACATCTTTTCAACACTTGATTGTGTTACACCTATACTCAGCAAAACTATATTATACTACCAATAAAAAACAATTGCTTATAGTTGCTCCAAATGGATACAGAAGGGAACACAAATAACTGGTATATCTTAGTACAAAAAGCTAACCCATTTATCCTAATATACAATAAACAAATCATGATCAAATGTTCCACAACCAACAACCACAAGCGAAGCAAAATTCACAGAACACAAATGAGATGAAAGGAGCTGTGAGAGAGGACCACTTCAGCAACATCATGTAAACAGACCCTGAAAGCACACAACAGCGCCTCTTCACAATAAATGCATCATCTGACACTTTGCAAATTTAAATGTCTATATCAAAAATAAAGATAATGCCGTTGGAATGAACTTTAAAAGCAAGTCCTCCAGCAGCATGTTTCGGTTAACACTTAAGGGGCAACCACAGTCCTCCACTTAATTATGCCAGAATTTATAGTGCTGTAATAGTTAGTGCATCCCTTGAGACTTAATTTGTTGTGCTAGAAAATTAAAAAAGAAATAGTTATAGTGTTTTTCCATTAAATTTGTTGTCGTCTTCTGGCTCCTCCTGTTGGGGGCTGCCACAGCGGATCACCATCTTAACTTTGCATATTATCACATACCCTTCCTTTATTTGGCCAAAGTGGTATGAAATAAAGGATAGAAACAAATCAGGACCACAGTCAAAGATATCCAGATATCTAGTCAATTATCCTGTTTGATTGTGATTCTTTAGTCAACATTCAGTACTGTACACACTATAGTGTTTGTAAGTAAAAAAAAAAAAAGAAAAAAAGAAAATGCTATGGGTTTTTTCCATAAGTCCTACAAACTGGACGGTCAGAGTATGCCCTAAAAGTATCCAACCAAGGGAGAACACATATCAAACCCTTAGGTGACAGCTGCTGCAGCTACCCGCTGTACAAATGTTCATCAAAAATCTATGTCTCAGACAAAAGAGTTTCATCTGAAAACCATTTTGTAGCACAACAAATAGTCCAAAACACAAGACGTGACTAAACATTTTCACAGCATTATTCCCATATGATGTAAAAATAGAACTTTAAATAAAATTGGCATCAATGTTTTTTTTTATATGTACATAAAAAAAAAGTTGAGACTTATAATGTCCAGAAGAAATTTTACAGCACCACTAGAATGTATTTACAGAAATGAAAAAAAAAATTAATCTCTAGAATTAAAAGTCATAATTATGAAATTATACTGTACTAAGTTAAAGACAGTACAAATTAAAAAATAAGAAAATTGGGTGGTTAAAAAAAAAATGAAGAAGAGGACAAAAACATCAGTGCAACATCAGACCTGCTGAGATGGCAAAATGTAGATAGGTTAGGCTGTTACACTAGAACACAACTAGAACTAGAACACAAGTTACAACATCCTCACCAAAATATCACAAAATTTCAAAAGTTCCTCAACAAAATCAACAGCAATACAACTGAAACACTGTAATTTTATGTTTTAACCAAGGCATATAATGGTAATATTTTTAAAAAAATAAGCCACTGACACCAACTATCAAATATGTTCCTTTACTTGGGGAAAAAAAAAAAGCAAATTCAGACTAAATGGACATAATAAATTAATCATAGTGTAAACAATATTGTCAGTAGCTGCTCTTACAGTGTTGTGCTCGTCGTCAATGGAATCTGTACTTTCGTGCAGGCTTGAGGTTGACATACGTCTTCTTCATGTCTTCTGCCTCGTTTTTCTTCACAAGCTGATATCGCTCTCCTTTCGTGGTTACCACCTGGTTACCGTGGTACCGCACTAGCTTCTTTGGAGCCTGCAGAAATCACACAAGTTTTACTGTATGAAAAACATCTGATGAAGCTACATTGTGAATATGGAGTATAAGCAGAGACTTACATCTTTGGGGGCGACAGGCCGGTGTGTTTTTTTGTCATCCTCCCTGTCCACCAGCATGTACCTGTGGAGATGAAACATCGTCATAAACACTGAATCAAAGAAGTGGGGCCAGTTCTGCTCTCCACAGTATAATAACAATCTTACTCACTTCTCAAGGATGCTCTCTTTAAGTTTCTGGTCTGCCAGCGAGGAAATACTTTTCCCATGGTTTACCTGAGGCAATGGGATACCATTAAATCAGACTCAACATACAAAAAGTAGGCAGCAGCTGACATGAAAGACAGTGGTAGTGTTCCAGACTCACATTAAGAGGAGTGGGGCTGAGTTGGACATCGCCCTCTATGATAAGGCGCACAGCTTCCTCCATGTCTCTTTTGGCAATAGAGAGGGCACTACGAGCCTCGGACAGACTACACTTGGGAAACATCTCCAACAGGTGCTGCTCCTGGGTGTCCCACTCTGACACAGGTAGCTGGACATATACACACTTATTATTACCTCTAATTCAGATGGAAGCGAACAACAATATATCAACAGAATGACACCCAAGGAGCATAAGTTATTACGCTATATTAATATTATAGCAAGACCAAAAATTCAAAGGCATCAAGAAAGGGCTGATGTGTGCTAAAATGATCACCTTGGCTGTGGCGCCCTCGGTCTGTGTTTTAAGGCACTGCGATTCTCTTACTGGTGGAGGTTCTCTGGGTAAGGTGGTGAGTTTCAATGAAATATCATCTGTCCTTGCCTTAGGCACACTGTTTTCTTCATCAGCTAAAAAGGAAACAAATTAACATCAGCACACAAAAGTATAAATGTTAGGCTGATGATACCCATGTAAAATGAGTGTTACTGCCCAGCATAGTTAGTTTTGATTACTCCTTTGGCAGTGTTATGAGAAATCATTCAGAAAGTGTAAGACTGCCACACTGTATGTACCAGAAATAACAAATAAAGCAGTACCTGAGGTCCGAGCAGTGGCTAGCTTTGAAGCCAGGCTGAACATCATTTCACATACTTTGACACTGCAAAATAAAATAAAACACCTTTTAAATAGCAACAAATGACAGAGCAATGGTCTTGTTTATCACTGTGTCATACAATCAGAATAAAAAAAAAAATCATGGCTGTCTGTTTACCTATCAATTTCAGCAAAGCCAGGTATGTAAGCTTCTAACATCTCTGCAAAGACCTCCACATCAAAGTTCTCCTCCACACTCTGCTGGGAGCCAAGATCCTCCAGGACTCCAGTGATATAAGACAGGAGGACATCATCCAGTGTGCTGCAGTCAATGGGAAAAAAAAAAAGTTACTTTAAAATTGACTGAACAAGACTTTTCTGTGAAGAGGCATGAAAAAAGCTGGGGAACTGTTTACCTGAGATCTGCATCAGGAATGTAAGTCTGGATAAACTCGTGCATCGCACTGTGGATGATTTTGTGGAGGTCCATTGCGTTCTCCTACTGTACAGCAGAGGAAGTGCTGGGGTTAGGATGAAACAGATGGTCAGGGATGTTATAATGAGCAGCAGTGACTGCAAACCTCAGATAACCGCACACAGCAGTTGTCATCCGTGCACCAAATATGGTCCACCACCAGCTCAGGCTGATATAGAATTGTTACCAAAGCATTTCTTACTAAAGCTTGGTTATGAAAGCTTGCTGCAGCTGCAGCATGTTGTCTAACAGATGTCACGGCAGGACGCCAGTAGCGGTCAGTTTTGACTTTGAAGCGCTAATATCTTAAATGGTAGACTAAGACTTCACGATTAATTTCAACAAAGATCGCCTAAAGAGAAAGATTAGCCAGGATGAAGCTAAAACTAACATTGAAACTACTTCACGTCTTCGGTAAACAAAATAATTTACTGACGATAAAGTAACCTAACATATCCATGTTACTAATGTCATGAAACAATGCTTTTGCATCACACCCATGTATGGGCAGAATAATAACCTTGCTATGCTGGTTGTGTTGCCCAGATTTAGCATTACAGCTACTCGGACGTTAGTTGCCCGCTAATGGTTAATTACTAACGCCACAGCTAAGCTATCGCCGTGTGCTACTGTCCGCTTCGTGCAGCCAGTTGTTTCACGCATGTATTTTCTCAACGTTATCAGCGCCCATTCATCAACAAGATTAACCTTCATCTTCGTATCCTCTGAGGGCAATAACGGTAGGTTGTTAGCCAACAAAAGCTAGCTAAGTGTGTATTTGTTAGCGCACAACAATTGCTAGCTAGCCGTTAACGCTAAACGCCAAACCAACATCGGTTTTAGATACCGGGGTTGAATTTTAAAGGGGATAAACTTACTGTGGCAGAAATTATGGGGACATTAAGCTCAAAGTTTTCCCCAGATGTAGTAGGGGGCAGGCTGGTCGGTGCAGTGGTTACAGGCTTTCTATCCGTGCAGCTTGTTAGCCCGCACGATTCAAAACATTGGGACGTCATTTCCTCTGATTGTAAACAGCCTGGTTAAATGCAGCTATTATCTGTTATGAATGCACTGAATGTTGTCGCTGAAAATGGATTTAAAACCCTGTGTGGCGGTAAGCGTTTTTTAGGCCATAAACCTAATCATACACAATATCAACATCAGATTAGACACTGAAGCATTACAAGAATACTGGAACGATTGGTCGATCAATTGATTAGTTGATCCGCAGACCTCCTACATGACTCCTTCACAAATGAAACATGTTCCCGGGGATCTGTTTTGCTAAATGAGTGATCATAAATGAGTAATTTTTCAAGCGAAAATCTTGTTCCTGCTCCTCTGAGTTGAAGATTTTCTGTTTTCCTCCACTGAAAACAGAATATTTTGGGGGTTTCAGACTGCTGATCAGACAAATCAGTGCATTGAAAGACACTTCTTTAGGCTTTGGGAACTTGTTTGTCATTTGTCATGATTTTCTTACATTTTTACATCAAACAACTAATCGATTCATTGTGAAAATAAGTGGCAGATTAATTGACACCACAAAAATTAATAGTAAACTAATAACCTACTGCCTCTGTTTTGGTGAGTTAGGAAAGAGAAGCGAACAAAGTAAAATAAGATAGAACAAACCCACACTCACACACAATGCAAAATTTTTGCCGGTGATTCTGAATGTGAAAAACTTTTCATGTATTCCAGTTTTGATCAAATATTTTTCTCTGGGAGATCACTTGATCATGATCCAGTGACAGCCAAGACTTTTACACTGAATCATACACATTTGGTTGAGACTTTCTCCTCAACAAATGTGAAGCTTTCTGTGACCCATCTTTGGTTCCTGACACTGGTCTACTAGTCGACTCTCACTTGGGCATTATCTTATATCTTTTGCCAGATCCATACATAGTTGATGATCAAGGTGTTATCTGAGGCAGCATCAATGATGCCATCAGATCCTGCTCTCAGTTACCTCCGCCTGTGTTGGTATTATAGCAGATATGTACATGTAAATCATTAATGCCCATTCAATTGTTTTCTTGCTCCCTTGGCAGTATCTCTTGCCGGCTGTAGTATTTCATCTGGAAATATGGTACACGCTACTGATAAAACAAGCAAGAACAATTCTCGACTTGGCTGAACTCTGTTTCAACCCTGAGCTCATGGCTAGACAGGTGGGGCTGAGGTATCAGGGTAGAGCGTGTAAAATCTACAGCAAAGGAGAGCATCTCGTTTTTCACCATGTGTGTTAACAGCTTACGCCGAGTACAGCCTTTAAGCCATAGAACACATACTGACACACTTGCACACATTGAGTAGCATCAATATACTGTTATATTCATGCTTCTGTTAAAATTGTACACACTCAAGCTCCAGGCAACATTTGCTTACACTTTTACCTACAAAGCAAAATCTTAACTGCAGTGCCACATTCATCCCCACACAAAAGTGAATGCTCTCAGAGCCACCCTGGGTTCTGTACATAATCATGTTTTTCATCTTCTCCAATTCAGAATTCAGTTGTAAATACAAACTCATGCTGACAGATCTAATAAAGCTGACATTAGGGTTTCATTTTTTCCCTCTTAAATGAAAAGGTGTCCCGACACTAGGTGGCAGCATTGAGTTATTAGTGAGAGCAGAACCTCATCCACTTCTCTGAGAGATGGTTTGCTCTTGAGACCCTCCAGTAGAAACAAAACAAAGGAAATTCATTGCTAACATAAGATCTGCAATGGTTTATAGCATCTTGGGGTGAAATACATTTATTGTCAATTTTAAAAGAGTTCTATCCATTCTATTACACGTGTCAGTGTTAAAATATAAAAGTTGTGAGTAGTTCACTATTAAAGATGAAAGATTCTTATGTTCTTAGCACAAAAGTGTAGCCGAAGGTTGTTATCTTTGAGCTGTTCTTTAGTCCCATGTGGGTTGGACTCTGCATGTGCATGACTTTGTGCATGCAGTGGTTAGCAGTTGTCAATGCTTTTGTGCGAGTGAGAGAGGGAGACATAAATGCGTGCATGCACTCAGCTAGTCATGCACTTATCCAGTCAGTAATTTGTGTTCAAATGCTCAAGGACACTGGAAATTTCGGATTATGTTACACTTAGACTAAAAAAGAGCAAATATCCCCTAGGTGAAGTTAGCCTCACTTTGAAGACACAACTATTTATTGATAAAAGTTAAAACTTTTGGGTGTTTTTTTTCTTGCTCTTGTGCGATAGCCTCATCACAAGAAACAGACATCCTGAGCATGCAGACATCCAGCTGTGTAATCACATATAAACACACATACAATAAGCTCGCTCAAGGCATACAAATTTCATATACCATCAGTAATAACAAGGACAATTTTGCACCTTTAGTCTCAAGTAATTGAAATATCCATTGAAGAGAATGGTTGAGTTAAAATACTGTGACTTGTTTAGCGCATGTGTGTGGCAGTAAAATAGATAACTAAATATATTTGTGTATTTTTTTAATAAAACGTATTCAATGCAAGATTGAATTTGGAAATGATTGTATCTCTTTTGCTTTTAGACATAGAAACAAGATTGTTCTACGAACACCTAAGAGGTATTTTATTCAAACACAGAAGAAATCATTGAAAAACTTCACATATTACAAACTCACATATTACACTCTGCCGCAAGTGGGAAAGAAACCTTAATATTAATTAAAAATGCTAATGGTATGTTTACACATTTCTGTTCCTATACGCTGGGGTACAATCAAGCATGTCGTGCAACAATGTTGAGTCAGGGCACATAATGTGGATATTGTACTGGTGGCACAGATTTCCATTTTCACACAGACAGTGGGGATGGGGAGACAGGGGGGGTGGGTTGGCTGGGGGGGATGTCTGAGCAAAGAAAAAAAAAATTTAACAATTCTCATCAGAGTCACCAAAACACTGAATGATTTACTGCCAAATTAATTACCCTTTACCTAACTTTAGACAATAATGCTCAGAGCTGTCTGTCGGAACAGTATTATTCTATTAACGTTCGATTTGCAGTTCAGCCAGAGTGACTTCATATTTAGATTTTATTGTATTTTCTTAGTGAATGCGTAGCATTGCATTCACAATAGAAAGGCACGGAATTATCTGATATTTTTCAGTTGAATCACCTGTGCAGCAGAGATGGGATCAGCACATTATTTGGAGAGAGAATCTGTTAAAAATTTTAAACACTTAACATATCTGTTCCAACACATTACAAAAGGTGCATTTACAGAGTGAATTCAAGCACAGTGCAGTTTAATTAATTGAAACTTTTACAATATAAGGCCTCCTTCACGATCATCACACATCTTTAATCAAATATTAGACTTACTAATCATTTCACCTCCCTCTGCTTGGTTTTGAAGGTTGTGTGATTCAAAGTGTTTTTGTGGAGATTTTCACAAAAGTACAGTATTAACACCACTTGTGAAATCAAAGTTGGCATATGTTTTCAATTAAATTTTGCCTTTACCTGCTTTTTTTTTTTTTTTTTTTTATCAAGAGCTGCAAGTTAGTGACTTGAAGAGACTTGGAGCATGAGCGTTAGATTAACTGGCTGGTTGTCTGAGGGTGAGGCTGACCTGCTCCAAATCCGGGCCACCTGTGTGGGCTAGCCTGCCCTCCCGTCTGCCTCCTGTCCTGTCTCCAGGAAGTGGTCACCAGGCAGCCCGTTGACACTTTTTCCACAGTCACAGGGTACACAAGAGTTCAGGGTTAGACAGGACATGTAGGCTTGTAGGCCATTAGGCTTGCAAAATGTTTATTTCTCTCATAATATCACATAAAATCTCTTCATAACTGTTTAACAATTAAATAGATAACAGAGAAACACTGCCACAGTCTTAGAGATGTATAAGTAGTGGATATACCTATGAAAGGATATGATCTTTTGTGTTGCATTTTTTCCAGAAGTTAAGTTTTATTAGGCATAATAAGCTACAACAAATGGGTGCAATAAGCGGGTCTATTCAAAACACAGCTAGCTTGGTTTCATCTCAGTAAATGGGCTGGTCTCCCCTGTCTTGGTCTGTGTGTCTCTGTTCAGCAGTCGATAGGTTAACCTGCCTGTGGCATCCATCTTATGTGGCCCCCCTCGCATTACCATTGATCTGAGGGAAATAAAGAGCACATGTGCTATTATATACAGCCCAGAAAAACACCCTCTCTCAGTGATGGAGTGAACAGGCCAAATGTATGAAATATCGCCCCTCCGACATATTCTGTCTTCCTGTCAATAGTGCAGCCTTTGCCCACAACCCAGATCAATAGCGACTTATCTTTTCATGATAACACATAACAATGTTGTCTGTTGTCTTTTTCTGATATTGAAGTTCTAATTCCGTTGCCCTGCCTTTTCAAATCATCCATGTTGATATGTATATTTGGATATTTCTTGTTTTCCTTGTGTTTTTTCCTATAGAAATAAAATTGGCGTGGGCCCGCTAGTCTGAGACATGGCAGTTCCAAATTTACATGTTGGTTTTCTGGACGTTTCTCTGAAGCTTTTGGGGGTCTCTCATGTGTGAGACTGCTCAGTGGAGAGAAGACACCCCTCTGTAAAAACATCTGTTGTGGAAATGGCTGTCAGACTCCCTTTTGTGGGCTCCGTCTCTTCTTTGCACAGAGATTGTCATTTGTTTTGATCATTTATGTGGGTGAAAGAATAATGATAAAAAAAAAAATATGGAGAATGTACCCATGCAGTTGAGTAGTCTACAGTGGGGCTGTGTTTATGTATTTATTTTTTATTGAAAGGAACATTTCTCCCTGATTTAGTGGCATCATGGTCTGCACATTGAAGCATGTCATGTAACTATGCTATCTAATGTAAAAGTAAACTATAATGCACCGTGAGTGATATGACAAAGTAAAGTTTTTAGAAATATTTAGCAATTAACCATTTCAGTAAGCATACATTCCCTGTACATTATGGCAAGCTGCTAAAAGATGATAACAAAAACTCTCTTTAATTATTCATGATGTGGTGATTGTTATCATATATGGAAGAAGTCACTGGAAAACAGAAATTGGCATTGTCTTTTATTTTCTAGACCTATTTCATTGTGAAAATTTTATTTTTGCATTAAAATAAAATACCTGCCTTCATGCAGTCAGCGAATGAAGCAGTCTACGTAATTTCATATAAAGTAACAAAACTAAAAAAGTGAAATAGGAAGTGATAAGAATTAAAGGTTGCTATCATGGTCTTTGAAATAGATTGTCTAAAAATTCCGTGTGCTGTGACTTTTTCCTTGTTTAGAATGGCCCAGAGTGGGATGACGCCACTGTTCTCCACCTACACAGGAAGTGTTTTGAGAGCACCTATCCAGTAGCGCCACAAGGCACATCACCTCTATGTACTCCCAGGTGGGTCGCCATTTGTCTCAGTCAAGCTCAGCTCTCTCACCTAATTCCTTTCTTCACTGCTCAACAACACTGTCCATGCAAAACACAAGGTAAATTTAATCCAAAATAACTCATTGTTCTTCATAAAATTATAAAGGTTGCATTGGCACACACTGAGTCAAGTTTTAAATAGATGATATTTCCATGCTTTTGTGTTTTTCAGTGTTTTAGAGACCCCACACAACAGGAACATTACTGCATTAGCCAATTAAGAAATTCATGTAAGTTTATTGTGACAGCTGAATAATACAGCCAGGGTTGGGCAGTTCATCTTTATATCTTGAGGTAACAAGCAGAAAACCTTGACATTTTACTGACAACTTCTTCTCACAACATTCTTAGACAACAACAACAAAACACAGTTCTGGATTGACATAATATTTCCTGTGAGAGCTTTCTCTGAGTTGTTTTGAAGTGCAGCATCAATACTCAACCACGTTAGACGTGAGGCATTTTCTCAGTTAACACTAATGTCACATGGGCTCACAGTGCAATCCCTTCATCATATTAACTCACTTTATGTATGAGTTATGTAAATGATGAGTCTGAGTGTGACTACCATTTTCAGTTTGGATTACTTAAAAAATATGCACATGAAGTTAAATATAAAAAAACATGATGAAACCAAAATGTTTTTTTGGTAAAGTTTATTTATTTATTTAAAGAAAACAGAGTAAATTCTATATAAAAGAATCTACACATTGCGTATGAGGTTCGTATGGTTTCAAAGGTGTAAAAGATGTCTACATGTAAATGATCCATAACAGCAAGATCCCTGCATGAATTAATGGGACGCCTGTTTGCGATTCTATGGTTTTCCTGCAGGAACAGGTGAGTGTTTGAGCAGAGTGACACCTCATAAACTAGCTGATAACCTGTTCCTGTGTCTTCTTATCTGTCTTTCAGACAATCCCTGGTCCCTGAGCACGTTGTCGTTTCCCCTTGGGCCCATTATCAGATCCCCTCTGTAGGCTGTCAGCAACTGCAGTTATTGTGGAAGACTCTACTTTTATAGCCTCATGATGTCTGCGACAACACTAGCTTTTATGAGTGAGTACATGCTGTCTTGTGGTCCTTGGGATGGTAGTTTCCTTTTTTTTTTGTTTTGACTTAGAAACTTCCCTCTATTTTTTCTTTTTTCCTCAAATAGAAAAAAATCCTTATTGAATCCTTTTAAAATTTAAAACATGCTTAACACCATAATTTTTTTTCTGCAAAAAAATGTAAAGAAATATAATAATTCCAACCTTTCAGCCAGTTTTTCAATTCATTTCAAATTGTTAGTGGCTCATAGTGGTGTTTACACAAAATCAGAAAAGAAAAAGATCATAAAAAAGGAAAAAAAGGATAAGGCACAGAAAAGACTATTGAAGAATTTCAGGCTGAATTTAATGTTGAGGTTATTTTCAAATATTATATCCTTAATCATCTTTTTCCAATCATGTTTCAGCACTGATCGGTCCCTCGCTCTATCTGTGAGAAACGTGTTATCTCCCTCTGCCATTCATGTACACATTTATTGGATTCTAAGTCTGTGAGATCAATCTTTTGGCCACCAGAGGAGCATAACTAATGGCAACATTAGAATGGCTTTGTGAGAGGGACTGGCCGGATGCGGTTTAACCAAGCAGGAAATAATCTAGGATTTTATATCCTGCATGAATGGCCATAGGATATGCTGAGAATAAATTAATCCCCCTAAAATTTTAGCAGTGAGGTTATCTTTTGAATGAAACAGTTTCAGAGGGGTGGACGGTTTATTTAGCTGATTTTTTTTCTCTGTTGGAGGAGGAGGTGGTGTTGCTCTCCGCATGCACACGTGGAATTTCTTGGCAGATAATGACCGTCATCTTAATGCTCAGCCAGGGTCGGACTATATATTCTGTCTCTGACCGCAGGTCTAGACAGCCTTCCTCTGGAAAACCTTTTTTGCCCTCTCCTTTTAAAGACCCACTTCTATTTTCCTGTTGTGCCCAAACAAGGATTTTATAAAACGGGTGACATCGCCACACAAGCTGTCTGCCGAATCCCCCTTAATTAAAGTGACGTTTAAAGCCTTCCTCAGACACTAATAAACCCCCTCTCCATTAAGATCCTCCTAATTACTGTGTACAAAGGAAAGGGGGACACACACAGACAGACAGTGTGGAGGTAAGCCTGCTGGCATTTGGCCCTATAAGCTGAGCGCCACACAAAAGAAAATGTCCCCTGGGTTACCCATCCTACCAGACAGATTCCTTTTTTTTCCCCAACCTCACTCCCCCTCTCCTGTTTTCTTCTTTATCAATGAAAGTATATGACATGTGTGGCTGAGAGTGTCCATTCATGGAGCGGCTGGAATGTGTGAATAAGGCATGAATGAGGCATGAATCAGAGCCACCCGATTAATCATGAAGCAGTCTTTTGACATTACCATTGCTTAAATGTGCATGGTGGAAGTGAGTGTTGTCATCAATAAAATCACTGTGCACTCATGTGAGGCTGATTAGAAAAGATATGTATTCTGTGTAAAATGAGGGATGCAGGGATCTTCTCAGAAACCATCCATCAAACATTTTCCCAAGTGACACTGACACTTTGATATCGGTAAACCAATTAAAACACACTTTAGAACATGATTTTTTTTTATAAGACTTTGCTATGTGGGGTGCTAGTCCCATGATAGTTTGAAATGGCTTTACAGTGGCTTAAATTGATGTGAACAAGAGAATATTGTTTCACGTCACTCTGAGCCACAAGTGCAGAGTGTGTGGACAGTCACTACAGCTTCAGTGGCAGAGGCCTGCCCAGAAAGGTTAAACGTGTTTGGTCTGTGTCCTGGTCTGCAAATTAATGACATTAACAAAGTTTCCATTAGTCGTGCAACTGGGGGAGACATGGGCATCCATGCGGAAAGCCACATGACCGAGGCAGAGATAAGAGAAAATGAAATACGTCTTCGTGGAGACAGGAGGGGCCAGGAAGTGCCATTCCAAATTAGCCGCAGGCCCAGTTTGTTGTTACTTCATTAACCCAACAGCCCCGGGAAAAATAAAAAGCGGGGTCACAACCTTTAGCAACAAGGGAGGCCTGAAATTTACAAAGAGAGGCCCCTTCAAACTTTGGCTGGATGGAACTTTTGGAGCAATACAGACAAGAGTTTATGAGGGAAAGTCATCATTTAAAATTAAAATCCAGGAAATCTCACCATTGTTAAGTTTTAGTGTTTTTCCTCAAACAGTTCACTTTAATTTTAGATTGAGTTCTAATAGCTGCAGTCTCACATGTAGACCATCAAATGAAACACAACTTTACTGTTGTTTTAATAATTTAAAATAATTATGTGATATTCGTCAGGTTAATTATGAGTGTGTATTCTGATATTCATAATTTATTTATTTATTTAAAAAATTAAATGCTAGTCTGTCCAGCATTGTGGGACAGTAATATATTTCTTTACAAAAAATTTAAGTTTATGAGTGAAGCTTGACAGAAATGACAGTGTTTGTGCTCCTGTGTTCAGATCTGACTGCATATATGAGTAAAGTCATTTAGAAACCTCGCACAATATTACATTAAACTATCCAACACAGTCACATGCCTATCATATAAGCACATCACATTAGCTTTTCTACAAGTGACAGTAAAATAAGATATTGGATCAATAATATTAGATAATTTACATTGTGCTGTTTGTTACTCTCCAACATTTGGTGGTGTGCTTCAAAACAGAGCCGAGTTGTATAATGCCGTCCTTGTTGTTGTAAGACGAGCTGAGCAGTGGCTCTTTATTTGCAGGCAGTGACTTTATTAGAGTCTATGGTTACAGACCCTTGGAAGGAGGGCTATTGTATTCTCACCCCTTCTTTGGCAAACATACCTCTGCTGCTCTCTTCCTTTGTGCACTCTTCATAACAAACAGGCCTGATGGATTCTGCAGAGAGTGGGCAGACATCTGAAGCCATCTATATTTCTATGAGTTTTTATTGATTTAAGGGAGGCAGAGTTTGCCTCTAAAAATGTGGCCTCACAAACTTTACAAATTTATTGTCTTTGATCTGAATTATAAAGTTTATTTCTTAAAAAGTCAGCTAAATTACCTTCTCTCTCTGTCGCTCTCTCTGTCGCACACATACACACACATTCACACCTACTCAGCAACATGGATCAACAGCAGCTGACTTGGCTAGAAACTCTGTGGCACAGGTAGACAGAAGCAGGGTTCAGCGAGTGTCTACTGAGGCTGCAGACACATCTGCCTGCTTGATTTCACCTGGTAACTGAGCATGTAGTATTTACTTCTCGGCTGAAATGCAATCAGGGGCTGGTAGCTGGCAAAGAAGCAATGATTAGGTGCAGGTTTTTTTCCCCGCTCTTGAGAAATGAGGAAGAGTTTGAGTAGAAAAGTAACAATTTGGCAACTAGGATAGCATATGATTAACTATCAAAAGCAGTCTTTTTTGGAAATCTTTCCATTCCATGTTTTCCAAGAATTACTTTGCATGCAGAAAACGCAAACATCAGACAGAGAATTGCATGGCGCTAAACTAAACTTCTAACATTTCTTCTAACATTTACAGCTAAAGCTGTATAAATAGGGTTCAAGGTCTAGCTTGTACTAAAAATGTGAATTAATTTACAATAGAGTTTCAAATACGTCATCATCAGCTGCTTCATTGCTGACAACAAGAGCCTTGTGAATTCCTGTTGATAAACGTAAAAGTGACACCGCCGAGCTTCCTACGGCAGAGTGCTCCCCTGTGCTCGTGTAAACATTTTACATGCTCGAGACAAGAGTCACTTCTCTAATCTGACTGAAGAAGTGTGTGGAGAGGCCCTTTATCCCACCCTGCTTTAACTGGTTGCTCACAGAAGAGCCATTTACCTCCACTAATGGGGAGTGAGCTTTTCACTGAGGCCTGTTTGCCTCTCAGCCCCTGAAAGAAACTTCGCCAGAGAGGAGACATTAAGAAAACCAGTTAATCTGGAAAAGTCTGTCTGCGCCTGCCCAGGGAATGGACCGAGCTCCTTGGTGCCTTTTCAAGAGGTTTCTCTTCACAGCAACTATAGGAGTGTTAGGTCAGCACTTTTCTCAGACGCCCTCGTGAAGACACAGAAGTTAAATAAATGAGTGGTTAGCCTTTTTAGTCTGTGTTTAGTGAGTTTGAAAGGTTTAAAATATTGCTGGTTTCATAAATGAACAACAAAAACTACTGAAGTAACATGACAAAACATGATCAACATAGTTTGGTGTGTTTGCATGCTAACATTTGCCAGTTAGTACTAAATGCAAAGTGTAGCTGAGGCTGACGGGAATGTTATTATTATAGAAATGTACCTGATAATGGTGCTGATGAAAGGTTGAGGGATCGCCAAAATCATTGTAATGATTGCATCTTGAGGGGAATGACAATGTGTGGGGCCATCCATCCAGTAATTATAAACATATTTAAATAAAGGCCAAAAAAATATATATATATATAATAAGAACACACAAAACACAGGTGCCACACTAAACAAGTGCCACAAAAACAAACAAGGAACAAAACAATTTTTTTCTCTTTTACCTCCATGGTGTTCAATTCTCACTCTAGTTTATGTAGAGAGAGCAAATTATTGATTTTAGAGCAGCGGGTAACTCTCTGAATCAGGAAATAAAGCCTCACTCCCCCTAAAAGGAACCTGAGGAAAGAGTCATACCAGAGGGAACAGAAGCCCTACCACAATCACAACCAAGTCACTGTTACTTACCTTTATTTGTGACAGTGGGGGCTTTTAACCCCCAGACACTTAGTCTTTACTGACCGTTTATGGAGCAATCCTACTGTGGCAGGAGTGCTACACCAAGGTCATCAGTGGCTGCAACCAGAGTGACCTGTCGTTAAAGACGGGACAGATAAACACAGGAGGAACTCTGGAGGATGGGGCTAATCAGGTAGGTAGCTACAACGGGAGGAGGTTGGCAGGTTAGGATGAGCAGGGAAAAAGTGTGTAGGGTGGGTGTGGGCTGAGTGTGTAGGAAAAGCATTTTAGTGAAATACAGAATTGCAAAAAACTATTCAGTTGGCAGAAACAGAAATGCACAGCAAAATGCATACTCTAAAACACAAAACAAATGTGTACACAGAGGCATGCATGTAAAATACAGATGCACAAACACAATCGCTTGTGTTTCAGTGGGTACGACAGGTGCTATATGGACTGCTGTATTCTCAGCAGTAAAGGAGGGCCCTGAGGGTCTCTGCTGTCTTACAGTGCACCGGGGATCAGCTGTGACACAGTGACTCTGATCCCCTCATGTCACAAACAGTGCTGTCTTGACACCAGTGTGTGTGTAAGTGTGTGTGTGTTGTGGGATTTCATCATGTCAAATATACTACAGCAGGTTTATTCATGCCAGTAGTATGACAGTGCCTTGTGTGCCTTGTACACATACTAAGGGTAAAATGTCAGCCATACTAATATCCTGTTCCTTTTTGTTGCTTCAAAATAAGAGTTTCAAAGAAATAAATGCATCAAAACATTTTTTTTTTTAATGAAAATACATGACACTGCCAAAATACATTTTGACAGTGTCTGTACAAACAGTGGGAAGGCTGTGAGGTGTTGTGGGTTGTACTGCTCATGTTTGGCCAGTTGAGGCCATGCTTTCCTCAGGGTGAGCGGAGTCTGGCGACAGCCTCAACATATACCTCTGGCCCACTTCTCTCCTCACAAGGAAGTAGAATATATGGGTCATGCAATAGGAAGCAATCATATTTCAGTCTTTACTCTTTGGGCAGCAGTAGAAAGTAAAAAAGTATGTACAGTTTACTCAAGTTCTTTATGAAATTTTTAGGTAATGACTGCCCTACCATTGTGCGTCTTTTTGCAGAGAATGGTTTTATGTGCAAAACATATTCTAAGCTAAGCTTGGAAAATAAGATGCTTGTACCTTAAAACACTTTATTCATGGTAATGCATCAAAAAGTAAACAATGCATAAGGAGCCATTTTTCAGAATGTGTAATTTTACTTACATTTCACTTCAAATATATGTGCTATATTGTTTTAGCTTTGGTGTTTGGACTATGAGCATTTAAGTATTAATCATCCCTGCAGCTTCAGATAAATAAACACAACACAAACATGCTTCACACTGTATTTTTATTTGGATTTTTTTTTTTAAAGATATACAGTATACACATGACATATTTATGGATGACATACATAAATTACATTGAAGAGTGATACTTGAGTTGATGTTTGCCTATCCTGATGCAGTTTGGTCCATGTGGCGTGCTGGTGCTGGTCACTCTCTGTCCAGGTGCAGACAGGCTCTGAAAACCACCATGAACCTGTCAAATAAAGTAAAACCAGGGAGATGTGTGGCCTGTGAAAGGGATATGCTCACCCTGCTAGTGAGCTCAGAGACGCTTCTTTGTTTCCTGGCATGTCTCACATACTTTCAGAGGCCAGATAAGCTCCAGCACCATGAAACACTGCTTTATGTTTGGCCTCGGTAACATCCCAGAGAGGGCAGAGTGGACTCAGAGGAGAGACCAGTCAGTGAGCAGGTAATATGTTCTTAGTGTCGCACCTTATTAAAGGGCCAGATACATATGAGAGTCCTGGTCATGTAGTCCTGAATTATTTAAGTACCCACTCACTGAAAAATACTCCAATAACCAAACTTCCAGTTTAAATATTCCTCCCTCCATCTCCTTCACTGTCACTCATTTTTCTTTTATTTCCTGTGTCTCTCTGAGGAGAAGGGGTAAGCTGGGATGGTGAAAAGCAAGGGGTGGAGGGTTGGGGGAGGTGGGGTTTGGCTGTTTCCTGAAATCGGATTAGCAGCTACTCTACACTGGGATTGCAGGGACTGGGGCTTTAGTTTAGCCCAGCTCAAGACCACCCAACAGGTAAACAGGTACATTACTTTGGAGCAAAAAGGAAAGTGAAAGGTGAGGGGATAGAGGATAAAAATACTCATGAGAGATGGATACACAGAGAGTGAAATGAATACGAGACTGCTTGGCAGATTGGTGAAAGTGGATTTCTTGGTGCGGTTAATTTAAAATGAATTCGAAAAACTTTCTGATAAAGTGGTGGAATTTTATAAATTACAATGAAACAAACAAAAAAAAAAGTAAAAAAGTAAAAAAGAAAAAAAAAAACAACCTTACTTACTTTAGAAATTTATTCTGAACTACCAATTTGTGAACTTCCTCTTCTTGAACCAACTCTCTGGACCTTCACAAAAGACCTACATATCTCAACCCCAGCCCTCCCCGCTCACCAAGATATCTAAACCTCACATTGTCATGCTGCTGCCACTGCATCCCAGAGAAAACCTCCTGAAAATTAGTTTTTGGCATCCGGCTCGCAAACACACTCTCCTGTCTGCTGCAAGCCACCAAGGCTTTGTTAGGCAGGCCCGCTCTGAGCCCAGAGCCTTCAAGACCCCCATTATGCAGCAGGACTCAGCGGGGCAGAAAGAGCAGGAGTGTTTTCGCCAGTCATGTGGGCACACAGGCATTATACACTCTTCAGTGGCACTGTAGATATTTTGTGAGTCTTACAAACAGAGGGGAGGCCTGCAAAGGCTGCAAGAAGAAGTTTTGATAATTGGGAGTTATATAAGTTCCCAAATCCTCACAGGAGGATTTTAAGTTTTTTCCCCTATTGTGTGTTTTGAAAAGCTGCGTGTGAAGGCCCCACTGCGAAGGTGACAAATCTTTTGACATAAATCATTGTGTAAAGGTTAAAGGAATACAGTCAAGTGCTCAGGAAGAAGAGCCTCTAATTGCCTGCTTTGCTCCAGCTTTGCCGAGCAGTGTTTTACAAATTAAACAACCGCTCTTGCACACTGCAGAGCATTTGTCTGTGTGCGCACGCTTCTCATGCACGTGTGTTTGTGTGTCTTTGTTTACATGTGCCTTTGTGTGTGTCCACTTATGTCTTATTGTAAAAATAAGCTTGTTCAGAGCTTATGTCAAGATCCACAGACGAGCGTATCAGCTGCAACTGGGCAGGAAGAGCTGGAGCTTTTTACTAATCAGTGATGGACAAACTCAGGGCTCCCTGCATCTCAAACATCACTGCTTCTGTCAGGGGCCCCGAGTGCAGAGCAGGCAGGCTGAGCAGCTCTGATCAGCAGTGTTGTGAGATTTTTTTTTCCCACTGAATCACACTTGGGAACGTGTGTGTGTGTGTGTTTGAGATGCAGGGATGCATGGTGCTAACCCTCCCCTGAGTAGTAATGCATGAACTGTTATCAAAACATTGTTGCTCCTGCTGTTGCCTTCTATGTTAATAAGACGTGGGTTGTGGTGTGTCTGTGTGTGTGTGTGTGTGTGTGTGTGTGTGTGTGTGTGTGTGTGTGTGTGTGTGTGTGTGTGTGTGTGT
>JBBMJY010000003.1:10575003-10630177 GCA_037833715.1 Toxotes lorentzi
CCCCCCCCCCCCCCCCCCCCCCCCCCCCCCCCTCCCCCCCCCCCCCCCCCTCCTCCTCCTCCGCTTTCCGCAAATGTAACTCAAGGTTGATATCACAAGATTCATAATGCACCTATAGTGCGGGATATCATGCATTTGGCAAACCTTGGTGAACTTTCAAAGTCAATACAGCAGACAGCCCTGCAGGCACTCGCAGATGATGATTTCACGTGAGGCAGCTTGGATAAATGATGACAATTTGATTTTAGATTAGATATTTCAGATTATTATCAAAGACGGTGCTTTGGAAATCAACTTCTTTTCATAAGAGAAATATATTCAATAATATTTTGACACAGAAAGCTCTTGCAGCTCATTACAAGCCCTCTATCTGTAATGGCTATGCCTTTTATGCAGCATTTCAAGCTGTCAAGCCGCTCACTTCCATGTCACTCAGTTATGTGTTTTAGAGAGGAGAGTGTAAATGTATTTATGAATGCATGATTTTGTGAAAGTGTGTACTTGGCTCTCTCCTCTTGCTGTCTAATAACTGGTAACCCCAGCTGTGAGTGTGTGTGTGTGTATTTGTCTGCCTGTGTAAAGCTGAGGCTCGCCGGGGCACTGAGGCGTAACTTGGCCCCAGTCAGGCCAGTGCGCAGAGTGCAGAGACCAAAAAGCCTCCAGCCGTGCTTTTCCCTCTCTCTCTCTCATTCTCTTTCTCTTTCAGTCTCTCTCTCTTCCACTGGGATTTGGAAATAGGTAGCCCGGAAGACGTAACATGTATTTATTTTGTATACAGAATAAATGCCCTTTTGTAAATGCACATGCAGTTCATTTTCAGCAGAAAAAAAAATCTACTTTGTAAGATTGTCCAGTTTCCCTAATACTAAGGCAAGACACCACAACTGTTCCTCCTGCATCTTCTCAGTGGACAGGGATTTGTATATACTCTCTCCCCATGTCTCTTCTCATCTCCTCCCTCTCACACAGGACCCTGTAGTACCCTGAAGAGGAAAACCAGCATGGAGCCGGAGCCACTGGTTAAGCATTTTCATGCTGGATTTGAAATCAGATTATATATGGACCTGCTCAATTGACTTAATGGATCCGAAGAGACTAGATCCTATTAATAAAGGAATAAAAGAGATGGAGGAAAGGAGAAAAGGGGTGACTTTGCCCCCGAGGCTGTGGCCCCACCACTGGGACTAGAGGCCTAATCTGCCATGCAAATTAAATCCTGCCTCTATGCAGTGGCCCCTCTAATGTCCTCCATTACACACCTTTTATTTGTTGTGATCTGATATTGCAAACAGATTTGGTTGCAGCAGCAATCAGACTGGTATGGGAGTAATTCCTGGGGAAGATGGAATTTGCATCCTTTCTCATCCCAGTAAAGTGCTCTTTGCCTCGGAGGAACGAGCAATGGGAATATTCTGAGATGGTCTTCAGATTGGGACTGACACCCGTTTGGTGTCCTCTCTGGATGCCCCCCCCCCCACTTCCCCGCCCCCCCTTAAAGAATCCGCTTTCATGAGTTCCAGGCAGGATTATGATGCAGTTGAGACTGAGAGGTTTAATCAGTGAGAGTGGCAGTATTTGGGCTGTAACAGAGCTTACCTCACCGTTTTCTCTTTTGTCTTAATGAGGTTGTACTTTGCTTCATTCCTTGGATGTCTACCTCTCACACTCCGTTACTGTAAGGCTGTCAAAAGTAGCTGTTCAAACACATATGCCACATATGCTAATCCGGTTTGCGCTTAATAATGACAGGGAGTTTGCTGTACGTACAGTAGCCGCAAAGCTGTGAAACTTTCAGTGTTTCTTTGGTGTTTTCCAACAGCAAAGTCCACCTTCCCGTGAGTCTGGCTCAGGTTTGCAGGGCAGACAGTTTCTCTGCAATTAGGAATTAAAACTAAACAACTCTACGAGAAGAAAAGTCCTAAGAACTCTTGCATAAGTAGCTTTCCCAGGTTCCCTGTTTAGCCTTTTTCTTTGAATAATCGCCACAAATGAGTAGATGAAATGCTGGCTCAAGTGTTTGTTTGTGCATTGACTAGGGGGAAAATCTGCTTTCTTTGCACGAAGTCGTGTGCCACAAAAGAAATTTATTTCAATGACAAAACAATACTTACATGCAAATAAATGCCTATGTTATAGTCCGTTATATAAAACAACAAATAGATAAAACATAAAACTTGATAAAGCAAATGTGCACATGGTCACGCTAACCACAGATAAACCTGTCTTTTCTCTGTCACTCATCCTTTTCGTCTCCAAGACTGGTCAATACAAAATCATAACTTTCACCTGCACTCCCTGTGTTTCACAAAAAGATCATTATAGTTTCCACCTTATGATGAAAAGGATGTTCTGCTCTCTCTATTGCCCCCTTTATCAGCGTAGGAGGAGAATTATTTCTGTCCAGTCACAACTGAGAAAAACACACGACCAGAACCAAGCGCTGGCGTTCTTCAGTCTATTATCTGTGTTTGAGTGTTTTACCAATCACTGCAAGAGAAACTGCTTCTGCAGGATAAACATAAACTAAATATGGAATATATCCTGTATCTTTGATATCAACATCCTGCCAAATAAAAATGAATATCCACCTTTCAAACAAAGGTATGCCTGGGAGTGTGGACCTCATTTCAAGCACAATTAACTTGAAATGGAGTGCTGCAAGATCAATAGTCCCCAGTTGATCCAGAGGGAGCTGTCAGTCTATGGAAATGGCACACATATGGTAATATCCCCAGCTTAACAACAACTTAGAGGATTTACTGTTGCTGTTTTCAGACCCACATGAATAACAAACAGTGGGCCACCCCCTGGGAACCATTTTGTTTTATCCCAGCTTCAATTAATCTTTAAGGGGGAGGATACCATTCAGGAGAAATGGCAGGGGGGATATGAAGAGGGCGTTTTGTAGACGAGAAAGGTATTCTGCTAATTATAAAAATTACAAATAGACGATCTACTAATGCAAATTTGATGTGTGTGTGTTTCGTGTTTTCTCCTCCTAACTAGCTTCTCATCATCTCTTTTTCTCTTCGACTCTCCCTCCATCACACACACAGTCAGATAAAGTGTGTGTTCGCTTTCATTTTCTAATTAGGACACTTTTGTCTCAGTGAGAGCTGCTATTGACAGACACGCAGACATTAGTAGGATTATATGAGTTCTTACACTGATGAGTGTGATGAGATCTCTGGAGATGTGTATGGATTTTACCTCCTGCTGACTGCACTTCTCTCCTCTTAGCCTCGGGCCAGAAACCTGTGGCATAAAAGAATCTGAAAAAAAGAAATGGGAGCGAGAATAGCTGGCAAGCAAGGGTAGTTATACGCTCCAGTGTGATGTCATTAAGTCAGATTCGTTTAGCGGAGTCAGGTGCGGACAGCCAGCACGTATAGACAGCACAGTGTCACCTGAGATAGCGCTGGGACTTAGGTCAATTCAAAATTGATTTACCTCAACTCCGCGATTGATGAAGTCCGTTCAGGTTAAACTGCAGAGTTCTCGATTGGACATGCACTTTGGGGAGTCACTATTGGAATTGACTTCTATGTGTCGCCCTCAGCTCAAGCCAGGTGGGAAATTGAGTTACAAAGCACGGTATGAGAGGGATAGATGACCCCTGTGACAGTTATACAGTTTGTGTCTGCCTTTCATAACTCCAGCTGAAGAAAGTCAGTCGACTGAACTGAAAAGGAGACTAACGTAAAAATCCATATTACTTTCTTCATACTCTTGTAATCTTGAGTGCTGTTGAGTCCTCTTGAGAATAAGAGTACTGGAGAAATGTAGCAATTCAAAACATGACTGGGAAAGCCCTGCTATGGGCAAATCCCAGAATGATGGGGCAGCCAGAGATATGTAAAACACCTTCCCTCCTTCTCATTCAGGAAGGTGAGATGTAGGTGGAGGCAGGTGACAGGCATAGAGGCAATTCCCTGTCCTGTTTTCCTGGGAGTGTGTGAAACTAAAAATTTGCTCCTATGATTTTGTCACTTGCCTCTGATGAAGGAGACGTGATGTTGGTAAAGAAATGAATACATGAAAAAAAAAAAACCCACCACAGCCCAGGGCTTGTGGCTCTTCCTGACTCCAGCTTTTATCATGTAAATAAGGCGAATGGGACTGGGTTAGGGGGACAATTCCCCAGCCGCCACTTGGGCCAAATACAACTTTCCTGCGCTTTCGACTCACAATGAGGAATGTATTTGGAGGCCTCAGTTTTAATTTAACTAGAGTGGCAGCTGAGGGGGCACCAGGGACCTCATCTCATGACTGCTACGATCGCTCCGGTGGAAGGAGGGGAAACCTCAGCCTGGTGCTGTACATTTCAGTGTGCAAAGATCTCTTCCACAGCTCCATCACTGGTTTTGTGTGTGTGTGTGTGTGTGTGTGTGTGTGTCTGTCTTTATGCACGTGTTTGTGTGTTGCAGCTGACTGTTGCACTCGCTATGTAACACCTCTTTGGTTTCCCGGGGAGGAAACACGCTTCTTGCTCTGGTGTAACATTTGATTCATTACGATCTGAAACAGCACATCAGTTCGCTTATTATGTCTTAAAAAATCCTCCCAGCGTCCCAAAGAGCAAGGGGAAAAAAATCCACCAAAGAGGAACTGCCTTGAAATTGACAGCTGTTATTGTGCTGTGCCATCTGGTGCATTTGCCAGGGAACAGAAAAGGGTTAATATTCTATGATGTGTGGTAGCAGTGGCACAGCCTCCTTTGCACAGCCAGAGTGAAATACCGGGTGCCAGGAGTCTGTGCACCCAATGGAGAGAAACCCTCTACATTAGCATGGCACCATATCAACCAATGTGGCTAATTTAATGGGTCAAATACGGTTGGGAGGGAGCCAAAATAACAGCCGTACCACCAGAATTTCTAACAGGGGGAGAATCACAAAGGAAAGTTACAGCTCCGCTTGGCATTATGCAGCTTTTAATCTTAATTCTCTTCATATAAAGCGTAGCAGTCCCAGAAATGTTGTTTTCCTTTTGTGTTTGGGAAATCTGTGTTCAGCTTGTGTGTCTATTTGTGTCCCTGTGCATTTGTGTGCTAGAATGTACTTTGCTGTGCTGGAGCTGTCATTATTCATTGACCACAGATGTAAATGAATCTAAACAATGGGACGCGCGTGCTGCGGGTAGCGATCGCCCCTGGAGAGGACAGGGCCTGCTGAAATTAATAGGCCTCCCGTGGCTAAATAAGCAATGGCAAAATAAGCCTAAATGTCCCCCAGTCGCATGACAGACAGGGCCCAAGAATCCGAACAGCAGGTAGTTATTATATGAATTGCTGGAGAGGGACATATTGCAGACCCAACATGCCACATCAAAGCCATCACACTGCACTGGATCTGAATCATTATCTGAGCACGGTACGTTTCAGCGGAAGAAAAATGCTCATTTGCCGCACAATGTTTTCTTCTAGTTTTGCTCTTTGTGTGCACCACTGTTTTTAAATACCACAACCACTTCTTTCACAGCGTAGGAGCCTTAATGTGAAAAGTCAAGGAGTTACTTTCTTTTCTACAACAGTGATTATCATTAAGAGGTAAATCATGAAACATCAAACATTAAAACAATGTCTTTCTATCAGAAAATACCACATATGGGCACTCATATGCCCAAAGCCCCAATGCTGAAAAAAAAAGCTGAAGAATGTGGGCATAAATATGCTCCTTAGCTGGAAGACACACTTACTTAAGCCATGGGCTCATTTCTAATTCTGAGCGCTGGTTCACAAAATGGTCCAACATTTAAAGCGACTGGCAGGGGGTAAATTAGTGCTCCGAGATGAATTATCATACAATTAAGGACCCCAGAATGTGCCAAAACACAAAACACACAATATGGAGGAAAGACCTACTTTCCCCCTAATTCATCAGAGACAGACCAGTGTCCCATCCTCTTTTAAAGGAACAGGCTTTGACTTTCTAGTCCATTTACACTCGCGCATGTTTTGACACTTTGTTAATAGATTTTTGTGCATAAAGTGTAGCAGTTCATCGTGAAACATCAAACTGATTTTTCTGCTTCTGTTCAGCAATGCAGGGATAAATATTCATTCTCACGAGCTAACTGTGCTGTGTGTGGTTAGATTTTGATGATTTGATGATATGATTCCTAAAGACACAATTATACACATGCCTTTAAAATTAGATTGTGGTGCTCTGGTTTAAAGCATCAGCTTTTCATTCATCATAACGTTTTTCTCATGCTGTTGCTCTCCGTCTTTTCCTCTGGCTTCTGTGTGGCGATAAAGGTGTCTGTGCTGGCGGTCTGAGCTGTGTGGAGTGATGGGACTGCTGAGGTGGTCAATAATCTATTACGGCACACAGCCCTCCGCAGAGTGACAAATGTCTGTCAGAGAAATGGGCCCAGAGAGGTCAGAGCTGGGCTACTGACCTCAGCCCCCCTCTGCACCGGCACACAGACAGAGCAGGTTGACACAGACTACAGTGAAATACTCAGTTTGATGGCAGCTGTCTGTTTTTGCATCCGGCCACCTTTATAAAAACACACAGGATCTCAAACACTAATTTACCTTTGCAGTCATGTCAGTAAACCTCAACATCCAACCCATCATCACTGCATGGTTCAACAAATCCTGCAGTCTTGTTTAGTGCCATGTAAAATGAGGCTTTAAAATTCATGAACTCATTTGCCTTTTTTTTTTTTAAATTTTGGGCTTGGGACTTTATGTGGATATGAATCACCTTCCGATTTAGAAACATCATTCCATCTCAAGACAAGCACAAGTCAGACACTCTTAACCTTTCACACAGGTGTAGGTAAAGACCCAAATTAAATACTAAAGCAACCTGAGGCATCACAGTTTCTCAGTTTACTAATCAGTTGGTTCACATTTCACATTCTCATGACAGCATTGGTTTTGCCATTACTTCACAATGAGTTGATGTCTGAGTCGGCATACAGAAGACATGTGGACCCTGGGTGCTTTTACATTGACCTTGGCATCCTGGTTTTAGTATTCTAGAGTATTCTCCTTATGTGTTGTCCATGTAAATTCCATATTCTGCTTTGAGAAACATGGACACTGTTACGACCCTGCATTCAGAGATATGGATCACCACGTTTCTTATGTTGCATGTATGTGTAATATCCTAATTAATATAAGAACAAGGATACTAATGTGCATGTAACTGTAAAAGTAAATGTCTGTAAAATAGATCAAATCAAAACGCACAAGTTATTTTGTTCACGGTTAAGTATACTATCACAAGTCCAGATAGAAATTTCATGAAGTGAAAGTTAGTTTCCATATTGTGGACAGCAAAGTTTTGTTTCATATCATATTGTATTTGAAGAAAGGACCAGTATATGTGACTCCATATGCTGAGTGTATAAAAACTCCTGCACAGCCTTTTGGAGTCACCCTGAGAAGAGTCAGTGGTCTTGTGTATTGGCAGTCCTGCTTCAATCTTATAATGATAGGAATGGACAGAGACCATTTAAGTATCAAATCAATATCAAATTAATTTTTTTAGCAGTGCAAGCTGCACTCAGAATCACCTGTAATTAGCCTTGACAGACTCTGGTTAAACTGCTCTCATGTCACTTTACTCCAGATACGCACACCGCTTAGACCTACACTCACAACACCTGACCACTTGAAGTAGGTTAAACAGAAACACATGTGTCTAGCCTGGTGGTGAGGTTTGGAAAATGGGCTGGGACCTGATTTAGATAAAAACATGGTGACCCACAGGCGCTCTCATAATGAATAGCGTGTCCTCTGAACCTTTTGTTTTCCTCCAGCTCACTACATTTGTCATCTTCATATGAATAAACAGGCCTATTTAATCTCTCTGTCTTTTCATGGGATTTTGCGGCACATATATGCTAACAGCAGGCTACGTGTAGCCTACAAACATGCTTGTTTTGTCCTGTTTCCACTGAATGGTTATCAAGAGAATTTCCATTGCAAATGCACCGAGAGGTGCAGTTCCAATCCGTCATTCTCTGAATTTATGTGGAAACTTTGACAGCGTTTTGAATTAGCTCAGACCTCCACACGTGATCATGGTGGTGGGATGTTCTTGTAACATAAACCTCAGTAACAGCTGTAGCATAGAAATGTCTTGGAGGTTCACTTCTGCAACACATCTACTGTTGATCAAGTGGAAGTTAACTGCACCTGAATGACATGCCATGCTGGGAATCTGCACATTGGCTCTGCCTTTTTAATAGACTTACACCTCATTTGGCCTCTAAAGCTTGTGAAGCCTCCCATGGGATGGCCTGAGGCAGACACACACACACACTCTCTCTCTCTCTCTCTCTCTCTCTCACACACACACACACACACAAATGCATGCACATACAGAAGGCCAGGGGGAGTGATGCCTAGGCCAGAGGGACAGACTTAGAAAGATGTGGAGAGAGAAAAAGAAGGAAAAAATAAGGATAGAGGAAGAGACAGACAGAAAGAAATGCTGCTTGCAGAAGAAAGCTAGGACTTGGACAAGAGAGTCCCTGATGGTAGACACAGAAATGGAGACAGGAACAGACAAAGAGACAATGGTAGATAAAGGGGAAAACATAGAATGAGCTTGCGCTGTCTCCATCGGGCAGTAGCGACAAAGCCTGATTAGGCCATCGCAGGAGCGGTCAGGGAGGGAGCGAGGGCTGAACAATGCAGTCCGCTTCGCCTTCATAACAACAGACCTTCCTGTCTGACCCCCTAACCTCTGTCACCGGCAATACGTGTCACAGCCGCGACGACACCCTGTCAGACCCATCCCTCCCTCCCTCCATCCCCCCCTCCCTCCATCCAACCTCAAGTCAGTCACTCCAGCCTTGTCAGCTGACAAACCCCAAATTATTCACTTTTTGAACATAAGGTGCGATAAAGGGAGGTGTTATGTTTCTGGTCTTCTTCTTCTTTTTTAGTTTAATTACCAGAGAGGTTAGGATTCAGCCATCCACATTGAACTACAAAGGAGCTTAAAGTTTCCTTGCTGCCATGACAAGTATTTTAAAGAAGAATGAACCAAAACTGATGCTGGATAGAAACATCTGTTTTCATGTTTCTGAAGTTGTATCCCTAGAACACACATAGGTCATACACACAAATATAATGAAACAATTCATCTGATAGTTGATAGAGAGAAAATTAATTAGCAGCTATTTTGTTTAAGTCATATTTTGAGTAAATATGCCAAACACTCAGGTTCCTACTTCTCAAATGTGAGCATTTGATGCTTTTCTCTTGTTTTTATCATTGTAAATTAAACATCTTTAGCTCTCAGACCGTTTATTGTTAGTTGCAGACCTAAACATTATGACCCAACTGTATTCACTGTCTCTGTCTTATATTGTCTTTAATATATCTTTAATTTTCTTGACATCTGAACAACACTTTTTTTTCCCTCTCATGCCATGTGCAAGTCAATGTCAAGTGACTGCCACTGTCACTGGTGTCTTTGGTGGCCATTTTTCTTTTTCTTTTTCTTTTTTTTTTGAACAATTTGAAATGTGGAAAGCAAAGAAACCAGTAAAGTAGTAAAGTCAATCCTGTCATCTAGAAATTCAGTCTAAATAGCACTGATTTGTTTTCCAAAATATGTTTTGAGGGAAACATAGTTGCTGCCTGGATCATGTGATCCTTAAGTCGTAAAAATGTTTAAAAATATTTCCTCATTATGATAAATAACAATAATAATAATAACTCAGATGCCGTTATGTACCATTAAAAACCTAATTTCTATTGCAACTTAAACCAACTATAAAGTGTCTGAAGTTCATTCTTTTCTTTTCTTTAAAAAAACCTCCATGTATTCTACTGCCTGCTAATTTCCACCGGATTGTTTTGTATTCATTCTGTGTAGTTTGATGCAACTGCTGCCATTTTGCAGCAGTTAAAAATCTGCTGCAAAATGGCATCCCTCTATCAGAAGTTAACCGTTAACAATTAAAGCAATTCTCCAGTTAAACCCGATCTAATTAGCTTTTGCCAATTTCCCCCCTCTCGTACCCCTAAAACATTCCATCTGCTGTATTGGAGCTTCTGATACCGAACTCCACCTCCATGAAGAGGAGCCTCTGCAAAGCTCACTCTCTCTGTTTTTTTTTTTTTTCTTTCTCCACCGGCTGGTTTGAAGTCATCTTTTGTCTGATTTGGGGTTGTGTGAAGGGAGTTATTGTCTACATATTAAGTGAGGTTCTGTAAGGGTTTCAGCAGCATCTTGACTCCCCTAAGCTGAGGAGCAGCTGAGGTTAAGTGGTCTCCTCGCTCATGGCACCCATCTTCTTCTTCACTGTGACAGCTGGGGACCAGACCGTTACCATAGATACACTCTCCACCCCCAGTCGCCTGCTCATTTGAAGTAAACACACACACACACACACACACACACACACACACACACACACACACACACACACACACACACACACACACACATATGTACTGTATATCAGCTGACAGTGATTGATCTTTGATCTTTTTCTGGCCCTTTGACCATTTTCGTGTGTTTTCCTTCTCTTTCTTCTTTCCTTGTATTCTCCTACCCAAGCAACTAACTGGAGAAAAAAAACAAAAAAACACTGAACAACATGAATCTGAAAGTAGAAAACTCTTTCCTTTCATGCACTCTAAGGTTTAATTGTTTTCTATTAGAGCTGCTTATGAAAAATGGAAAGTCAGTTTTTGGAACAGTAAAAATACATTTCACTAACTGTAGATTTCTGTTTGTTTTGCTCAAATTGCAGAACTTTTCACTGGAGGTGGAAGAATTCCAAGAGATAAGCCAGTGATCAGGAAAATAATTTCAAATATTATTTTCCAATCACACACTCCACAGGGCAACTTCTTGTGTGCCAGGCTACAGAAGACACAGGTCTTGTTCACTGATTGAATGGACTGGAATTTGCTCTGTGTGCAGGAACTTCTCTGAGTGATAAATTTAAAGTTTGAAAATGTATGAACACTATAAGATCATTTTTTTGTTTGTCTTCAACTGTGTCAAGTCTATTCAAGTAATTTAAAGTAGAAAAGATAGTTAACAAAAAAACCACACAGTAAGTGATAAAATGACAGAGGAAGTAAACAGGAGAGACAAGTCATACAAAATGGAAACATTTTTAATCCTTAGATAACAGACCAACACTGTTGGTAGATTTTTGGACTGTGTATATATGAGGGTTATACTTCAGCAATTATAAGCTACATATAAATATTCAGTTAAAAACACCTTATAAAGTAGTAGTATGCAGCTGTGACAACATTTTTAAGGATTTATTAATATACAGTATTGATCAACAATTATAGTTTCTATGATTTCTATTATTACAACTGTGTTTTACTATATTGTTATTCATTATCTGTATATACAGCAGCCTCTACTTATTGGTATCCACAGGAGGAGTTATAGTTGTTGACCGATACATTTTTAAACACTTATATCTGTTTACAACTACATTAGAGTGTGTTACAAACCATTTATTAAATGTTTATATCTGTTTATAAATGCTAAATAGGGGGTTTAAACTAAAGTGTTACTCACTGTCACATACATCATGTTTATTGTTTAAAATCTCCTCTAGGAACACAGGCTCATCAGAAAATTTTCCACAGAAATTGCTGATAAATTACTAATTATAAATTTATTATAATTTTTTCTTGCATTGGCTTCTGTTAGCTGAGGTTCCAAACAAATATTAAAAAGTAAATATGTGCACATACAAAACTTGTTAACATCTGAAGGTAGCAGGGGGGTATATGTTTGTTTTTTACAATCAGAAATCAAGACCAAAGGCCTAAAAGGCCACTCAGCCTCACTGGGCATGATGAGAATATTTCATTGCTCAAAAATACCCTTGTTTTTAATAACAATTAATGTAATTATGTTTGTGCTGAAATATTTTATGAATTTTAATATGACCACACATTGCTCTCTTTCAAAAAATGTGACAAAGAATGTAACAGTTCATAATTATAAAGGAACTAAAACAGCACCTATGATTGATGACTTAAAAAAAGGAACAGCAAAACATCTTGTGTTTTATAGTGGAACTTCTAGAAATGTCATAAATTTCATGGTGTAATAATGAAGGGAGCCGAACAGGCTAATAAGTGGGTCTATAGACCAATGAAAGCCTGTGTCAGTGTAGACGAGCCTTTACACTGATGAATGGTAGGTTAATATCAAGATTTGTACACAGAGGACAGTGGTGATTGTTATCATGGTATCATATGTCAGTCTGCACCGACTCTGCCAGACTTAGAGACTTAATATTAAAGACTTCTCAAAATTTTGGTTTAGAGTTTAGGCACAAATCCCATGTTCTCATTTATAAAGTCAGCAGCCAACGGCCACTCAGCATAATGTATCATAATAATACATGAGAAATTACTCAGAGCTTTACAAAGAGCTCTCACTATAACGCTCCTGCACACGCTGTGTGTGGCCTTGCTTACCCAGCATGCATCTTTCTGTCAGGGTGAATGCAGACACAAAAACCCACTGTGTAAATTTTCTTCAGAGCCTGGAGGCTGCATATGTATTTTCTAAACACATTTAATGTAAACACCATAATTCTTTTTAAAAATGGCACTAAAACACATTTGATTGATTAATGACCAAATCTAATTCAGATACTTCAAATAATAATTTTGTTCTTGCTTTGAAAGGCTTTGTAGTTATAGATTTAAATGGAAGAAAACACTAATGCGATTTCCTATCATGTAATATCATGTCAACAAATACTATGCATTGCTGCTCTTAAATACTTTGGCAATGCTGCTGTCACACCTCTGTAGGCGTTTTCTTGTTTAATCCCTAGTAACATTATCCCATGTGCCCATCATCAAGGATCAGGCCTCAAGAGTAAAAAGGCAAAGTGTTTGGATGGGACAACGAGGAGGCCCCACCCAGGACCCCAGACCAGCAGGCTTAGATTAGAGGACATTTGTTCCACAATATTGCTGCCTCCTGGTTTCCTAAGGCTGGTGCGTTTGCACAGAAGGTGCAGGCAGATATTTGGGCAGCGGCCAAAGCCTTTCCTCGCTGGCGGGCCACCTCGCTAGAGCTGCAGGTGCTGAGAAGGACTCCCCACTGCTTCCTAGTGTGGTCTGCGACCCTACAGGCTGATGAAACAAATGCTGGTCTAGGGAAAATAAACTTATCTAATTTGGATGACAACACATAGCCTCAGGTTACTGTGTTGTGTTGCACCAGTTCTGAGAAAGAAGTCGGATGGGGTCAGTGGCTCATCTTGCGTTGTGAAGCAAAGAGCATAGTTCTGATGTAAAATTGATTGTAAAGGATTCAGTTTGTCTCAGGATTTGTCTATTAATATCTGAACTGAAAAATCTATGTATTGTCACTGATTGCCAATGCAACAAGACTAATCAAAGTAGAAAAAGGAATGATTTTACTTACCTTGCACTTTGGGAGCCTTTGGTTGGTAACTGGGAAATGTTGGAGGTATTCTCTGTGGAGGGGCTCTCTTCTGGCTGACCTGGCCCTGACCCCTGAGGTGAACCCCATCACATAGAGGTGTTAGCTTGCCATTCAGTGTGATGGATCACCCCTCAGATCCCTGTGATCTAACAATCACGGCCAATCATCAGGACTCTCTCTGTTACTATAATGATCGACAATGATTTGGACCTGGAGTATTCAGATGATGGATGGAGGCTTGTGCCGGGTCCTGAGAGAGGGTGAGTCAGTCTGTGTAGTGCCGGGACTCAATGTCTATTGACAGCATTGGTAGGCTGGGTAGTTGTTCACATCTTTACCATAATGAAGTGGAGATACTTAACCCTCCAGTATGTGGAGGTCTCTTGGCGCCTTAATACTGATGTTTAAGGTGACCCCCCTCAGGGAGACGCCCACACATTGGCCACCACCATTTTGCCAGATGATATGCTAATTTTTGTGACCTTAGAATTGAGCTGGGTTACTCCCACATCTACTGAAAAAAAGAGGATGATGAACTCAGCATGACATGTAAAGGAGTCTTTAATTTGAATTTCATGTTTATGTTGTTATCAGTTGTTTGAGTCATCAGGCAGAGACAAATCCATCTTCCATCTTGCAACACATACTTCCAAACTCTGTACTGTAACTGAAATACATGCAATGATTTTTCTTATACAGCCCCTCCTAATGTATACAGAAGATCAAAGTAATACAAATACTAATGTATACAGCATGAGCTCCATTTGTATGGAAAATAGCATTTCTGCAGTAATAAAATGTTTGAAGCTGGTTTCCATTCTGCATCTCTATATAATACATGCAGCTCCTATGTCTGGCCTTGGATTTGGGTAAAGGCTGTCACAAGCTCACATGAGTGCATGCATCACGGAGCAGGGGTACTCATCCAAACCCCACCCAAAAACCCAGTCCCCTGGTGCGGGGAATTACTGGGCCTCCACCAGCTCCTGGTAACCCCTTCATTATCCACACACCAATGGGTCCGGATCAGATTCAGCCTTTCTGCAAGGGGGAAAGAAATGGAAATTGGGAGGCAGGGGCTGCAGTCCATGCATCTGAACAATGCCTCAATGTTTAAGAAATGGCCTCGTGGACGGGAAGTGATAGGGTTCAGTTGTGCTTGGTCTGGAGCAGGCTTCCTTGTTTTCATCTGAGTCTGCTTAAATGGCTGGCTGCTTTGGATCTGCGGCTATTTAATTATCACGTGCTTAATTAGCAGTTTTACTTCACAGAAAAATAAACATTTGATGCTATATTTTGCTGTTTCCATGAACTGTGTTGTCTGGGCTCTGTCGCAATCTCTTTTTCTCTCTCTGGGTCCTCTATTCATTTTTAAATTAACATCCTAATGGACCTCATCTGTCCAGAGAGAGCCTATTAACTAAAGCCCTGCTCTCATCCAGGGTCCCTGCCACAGAGGGCTGCAGACCCCACCCACATGAACCTGTCCCTTACTGCCCATCAAACGAACAGCCCCACACATCAGGAAACAAAAATTAAATGTTGAGAAAACCAAGAGGTAACAAAAGGATTTCATTATAAATAGTTAATTACCTACTGGCCCTTTGCGAACTGAAGAATTAGAGGGCTTTAATTGCTCTATCACCTGGGCCTTGAGAGCACAGCAACTCAGCAATCAGCCTGATTTGTTTTAAATGAGCTGCCATGGGGTGGGGTGGAAGCGTGATGGTCTCTATCTGCCCTCCTGCACCTATAGGTGAGGTGCTGGACTGAAGGACTTTAGAGTGAAGCCAGGAGGGTCCCGAATGGTAAATTGAATGTCTGTAAATGAATGGAAATCAACAGTGTCAGTCCCCAAAGCTCTCTAACATTGTCTGCTGGTCAAAACAATCCTCACGAAATAGCACATTGAAAGGGGGTTCTGTTTTTGAACAGAGGTTTCAAAGCCCCAACACGCCAACTCCCTCAGGATGTGGAAGTAGCCCTGGGATTTGAACACCAGTGTTACTGAAGCAATTAGCATATTCCTGTATTAAAGGAGGGAAGCGTGACAGTGTTTTCCAGGATGTCAGTATGTATCATTAAAAGGCATATTTTAATTAGGGACATGTTAGTTCGTTACACTAAATGGATTAACATTGCTTGTCAAGGGTAGAGATATGTTTTACATTTAAGTCCACTGGGGAACAAGGTCTCAATTTAACAAGACATCTTAAGTTGAGATGGGTCTTGTTAGTGGGGACTCAGAAATGGCACTTAGACAGTTTAATATTTTGAAAGTGTATGAAGATGCCATATCGCTGGGCTGCTGGTTTTGTGTAACTGAGTGTAAGAAGTCAATTATTATATTGGAATAAGTCTGCAGGCTGTGATCTGGAAACAATATGCTCAAAGGGCAGACAATTTGCTATCATGTGCAAACTATATTATTAACAACAGACAAACTTCAACTCAAATTGGTTTGGTTTCACATTATAATTAGTAAAACAAACGTATCTGTCTCAAAGCACATTCTTCCCTCTCAAAGTTTATGAGGGGAGATCTAAAAGCGAGGAGCCTAACAGTCCACTTTCTGACGATGCAGCGAGGATAGGTTCTGCATGACCGTTTGGATCAAAGAGTGGTTATCTCTCCTATTGAGCTGTTCTCACCTCTGTCTTCTCTCATTATGGGGTGGACAATAAGAATTTCCCTCCATTAATCAGAACCCCATCCCCGGGTCAGCCATCACAGAACTCCTAACAAGCCAAAATGCAAAAAGAAGTGTGGAAATAAAAAAAAAAGAAACTAAAAACAAGACAAGCATCTCCTGAATGTCATAGATGCCTGAGAATTGATTTCTTCCCTGTTAGTGGGAGAAAATGGGTGAGAAACTATTGCTTAGCCAGAGGTTCTACTAAATTAGATTCTCTTCGTGTGTGCAGTCAGCAATCAGTCAGCAAAGTCATCTTGAACTGGTTGTGAAGTAAGCACATATTCATATAAATTGGCTTTTTTTCTGCTGTGAATGAAATAATCCCCCACCTGACCACAGTGGATAGCTCTACATACATTTAGACAAGTTGTTTCCATCCATATATGAATAATGGCTTGTGTTACAGAATGTATTTCCAGAGTTTCCATGAAGAGCGTGTCCAAGGATTTTGAGACTATCAGGACAGTTAACCCTGCAGCTGTGTTTTTACATTTCTTACACACCTGCTGTGATAACAACACTCCTGCAAGGATTATATCCAAGAGGATTTCCAATTATTTATTTATTTATTTATTTATTTATTTATTATTGACACGGGCTGTACACATTCATGAAGTTCCCACTAAAAGATGAGATTAATTCAGACTTGCACAAATGACAGATATATTCTGGCAAATGCTGACAAAAACAGAGTATTTTAAAAATCAGATCAATCACAAAATGTATACATCTGCAGCTTTCCGTCCATTCCATGCTGTGCCATTTTCTATGAGATTACCTTCAGTAGAATATCATCACTCCCCTCTTCTGACTGTCACTTAGCCCTGTCAAGGTATAATGTCCTGCCCTACTTTGCCAGTTCTTGATTTAAATGTTGACTTTTTGCTGGGTAATAACCTGATTAATGTAATTGAATGTAAAAGGGCGTAGCTCAGCAGCACTGCTGATCACTGGAGATGGATTAGGAGAGAAGGCTTTCAAATTGAATACAGTTCTCCCTCCTCAGCTTGTTAATTGTGCCGTTTACCACTACCTGAGTCAGTGACCACTGCTATTTAGTCTCTCTAATGATGATGCACAGTCCAACCCAACCACAGATAATTAAAAAAGCCTTCCCCACACCCGCCCCCCCATCCCTCTCTGTCTTGAGTTTGGTGTTGCATTGACAAGCCACACTGAGGCTAGATATTGAGCTGTCCGCTTCGCAGAGTCTTGGCTGCAGGACCACAGAGCCCTCTAAATGCTGTTGTGTTGTGTGTTCTCTTGGAAGTTAGCTATAGATGTTTGGTGTTTGGCTGAGATTGATGGTGTAAAAGTCTTTAGTTTAGTCAAGTTTTTCCTGTCAAAATGGTCCTCGCCCCTTTGTTTCACCCAAGCTAAAACAACTACTTTTGTTCTATTATTGACTCCAACATTTAAAGGAGGAGAACTGTCCTTTTGCCAGGCTTCAGACATATTTTCAAGCTGTTTGGCTCTAGCTGAGGAAATCAGACAGATTTTCCATCCATCGCTGACACATCCAGATCACTTTCAGAGAGCTACATTATTGTTATCACATGTCATGTTTCTAACATGTACCTGTGGAAATTTTTAAAGAATCAAATGATTCAGTTCATGGGAAGTTAGAGAAAATGGTTAAGAGGCCCATACAACGCAAAGAAGAAGTGCAAAGAAGCTCTAAACCTCACTGTCAAGACCAGGCAGTGAGAGCAGGTACAAGCTTCTTTCATCTCTGCATGGTGATGGCTTTTTGGTTGATTTTTACGTCTTTCTGAAAGTACACACAATAAATAAATAAATAAATAAATAAAATTTTAGAAGTATGTAATGTTTCTAACTAGCACTAACTTTAATTTGATTTCATTCGTTGTGCTTTGTTTTTGGGCATCAACAAAAGATTACTTTCATTACTGATTATTATGCTGACTATTTTTGAAATTAACTGATTAAACTATTACTCTGTGAAATGTCAGAAATAGTAAAAAAAAAAAAAATTGTGGCCATAGTTTTGCAGAGTCTAAAGTGACACCCTGTGGCTTCTTTACTCTGACAAGCAGGTCAGAACCCAAAGAGATTTAATTTATAATGAAACAAAATATGGAAAAAACAGCAAACTGTCACATTTGAGAACCTGGAATTTGGCATTTTTGCTTGAAAAAAATTACTCAAACAAATATTTGATTACCAAAATAGTTGATGATTATTTTTTTGTCAAATCATTGCAACACTTCTATGTACGCTACAAAAAACCAAATGATTGCATCATGTTGAGTAAACACAGTGACACAAGATTATGTTTTTGGGAAATAAAAATGACTTTGATACTGCATACATTTTGTTTTTTGAGCAGGGTTTAAGGTTAGGTTAAAAAAACAACCCAGAAAAACAAAGGCTAAGGTCTTGATTAATGTTGCACTACACAGTGTTCAACTTAGAGATTAATACAGTGAACAAAAAATCTTTTGGTTTAAATAATGGTTAATTTCCCCATGATATTCAGTTCTATTCACTGCAGTTGTTCTCAGTTATGGAAACCTTATGTAACTTTGCATACATTCACTTTGAGTAGCAAAGGATTGTATAAATTTTTTTTTCTACAGCAAATTGTTCAATGTGTTTCAGTTGAGAGTATTTATTCCTGCAAGAAATATAGACTTTTCCAATCAATTTCTGCATTATCAAATTAAAAGAGATCTTTTTAAAGTGTTCCCTGTGGAAGCAGCTTTAGAATGAAGAGCATTTTAAGGGGTCTGAGAGGAGGAAAAAGAAATCTGTGAATTTACACAGCTTGCAGTCTTGAGCAAGTGCTGAAATAATTAGGGGAGAGAAATCTTTGGCTTGTGCAAACTTCCTTCCACCATTGCAGAACAAAATAATAAAGAGAATGTGTGTGAGACAAAGGCAAGAGACCCCCATGGTGCCTGGGTCTCTGCTTCCTGTCATGAGTATTCCTGCGGGGTTTCACATGACAAAACGCAGAAAGTTGTTTTGTCCCCATGCCTGTCACGATACACCCTCATAACCGCAGCTGCGTGTTTGTGTGCATATGTGTGCGTATGTGTGTGTGTTTGCTTGTTCACTTGCATATGTGTGTGTGTGTGTGTGTGTGTGTGTGTGTGTGTGTGTGTGTGTGACTGTGCTTTCCTTTTTTTGTGCTGGCATGTTGTCTCGCTGTCTTCCCTGTCAGCTCATAGCCTGGCACCTGCTCTCATGTTCCTAATTAGTCTCATTTAATTAATTATATTCTACAGCACATCTCCTCTCTGTTCATGTGCAGTTTCTTTCTGTAGGTTTCACTCCCGTCCCTCTTCTCTTCCAATTTCTTACACTTTATATGAGGAGAATATAGGAGTCTTTCCATGTTGTGTACTGCAGCGGTGTTGGTTATGGGCTTGTTGAGAAGCAGAGGAGGCTGCGTTAGAGCTACAGTGGCTGTTAATAAAGTGTTGAATCAAGAAGTCCTTAAATACAAAGCATGGCAGCATTTTCATTTAGATTAAAGGTGAAATGAAAAAGAAAATACTTCCTTTATTTGACCATGTTATCATACTCTCAAAAGCTGCACTTGGTAACTGTTTCCACCCTCCGAATTTGACGCTAAATGAGTGTTTTTGCTTGCGAGACACGCTGACAACCAGCTGACTCACAGACAGAATCTCTTCAGTAAGCTGCAGGAAAACAAGTCAAGTTTCAAGCATGGTGAGTAAACAGAAATCAGGAAAGCACTTTACCTGTGACAGTTGGCCTAAGCACCTCTTTCTTCTCTGTTAGCTTTTCTGTTCCATTTGTCAGGTTCACTTGGCTTGTATGCCACTGTTGTCTATTAGGTGTAATTTCACTGCGCTTAGCACTACAGTAAAAGACTGAATGGAGAGGAAAGAGAAAGGGAGAAAGGAAAAAGGACCAAGTTTATTAATCCCCGGAGTAATTACATCATTTGGCCACAAAGAAAGTATGTTAATAGGAAGGAATATTGATGATTTTAATGATTGTCAAGATGTAACTGCACTACAACATCTGATACTGAAACCACAAAACACCTGTCCTAAAATTACCTTTATGTTGCATGAGGTGTGATAATTCTTTAAAATGAAGTGACACGGGAGCATCCAAGGTAAACAAGCCCAGCAATGAAAGACAGTGGAAACAGCGTTGAATTTCACTTCCTAATGTCAGAGAAGAGCGGCAGCCAGTCACATGCAGCCTCCCAGCTGCCCCTCCATGTTTTCCAATGGAGGATCCCGGGCTTAAAGAAAAGATGCCGTTAATAATTCAGAGCCTTGATGAACACCACCCAACACCGCCACAAAAGACAAGATCATACTTTTGGCAAAGCCAGCGTCGTAGCGGGGCCGATAGTATTTCCCAACGTGGCTTGATGTACGTTGACCATATGGACATCATAATCACCCGTGGGATGAATCAGCAGATTCTTGATCTGGAGCCCAAAATCACACGACACCTTAATTAGCTGGTGTTGATATCGCCCTTCACAGTGCTAATTTGTCACTACCAACAAAACAGCTTCTGGCAAGCACGGTTCTGTTGAATTTTGTCAACACTGTTGAGGAAACAGAGATGGAGCATTTGAGGTGGCAAATATAAAACAGGTAGGTGGACAGGTGCAGGCAAAGCATTTCTTTTATCAACAAAGATTTCACATTGAATTGTGTTACATATCAGTCAAATCAGGAAGTGAGCATGAGTTTGCTCAGATTATTTCCTGAATAATAAATGCAGCCAGCATTAAATTATTTGGGACTGTATTTACGCCCAATGATATGCAGTTCCCAGTAAGGTGTAAATAAATGCTGCCCTTCTTGGGAGGCGTAGCCACCATGAAGCAGTGAGTTGAAAAGGTCAGACATGTTTTGCACGCCAGCTCTAAAGTGGTTTATTAGCATCCCAACGACATATTCAGGAGATAAGGATAAGGTACAGATGAATACTGTATTTGGGGGAGAAGGCAAGGTTGGTTGGATATTGGCTTTGTCTCCATTAACCTGGTGCACGGTGTTAAAGGATCTGTTTGTGGAGAGAAAATGACAGGGAGTCGGGCTGACAGGGCTGGACTGAGACAGTTAAAGGCCCCTCGCTGCATAGGATAATTAATAAATAAAATACCAGGGGAGCCCCTGCCATGCCTTCGTCTATGACAGGGGCTGTCTCCAGTGCGCTAAAGCATTAAATGACCAATTTCTGTCAGACTAACTTCCACTACACTCTCTCTCCCTCTTCCTTTCTTTCTGCCTCTCTCTTTTGCTTGCCCTCTCGTCTCCACTACGCTCTCACCCCTCTCTCCCTTGTTCCCTCCCTCGCTTCCTCGTTTTCTGAAGTGGGGCTACTTTGCTCTCTTTGCACTGAGTTTTTCAGCGACTGATGGCTCTAGTTCATTTCTGCTGAATTAATTGGTCCCTGAATGAATTCTGTTGACAGGGCAATTCATCATGTGTTTGGCCTGACAGTGACTGGGTGTTGGGTAGGGGAGGAGGTGGAGGCGTCGGGGAGTGTGTGTGTATGTGTGTGTGTATGTGTGTGTGTGTGTGTTGGGGTGGGGGTGGGGGGCTTGGCGGGGGTTGAGCGGTGTGGGAAGCCAGTCAGAGGTGGTGGGGGTTGGTGATTGTGGCCTCCCACTTTTCTCTCTCCCCGCTTTGCCTCGTCTCTTCTTCTTCCTACGTCCTACTAGAGCTGCAGAGGGCTGCGTGCTCTTGTTGAACTGTTTTACCAAAACAGTTGGGACTCAAACAAACCAACAAACCCCCCTCCCCCAGACTGGGCTTCTGTCAGACTGAGGACCCTCTCTCTGCTTGAAGGGGGCACGCAGGTCAGTGCTACCCCATTTTACCCATTTTGGCCTTTTGTTATGCCCCTACACACTTCCTCCCCAACGCTGAATCCCCTCCCCACCACTTGGTGTGTCCACACTAACACAGGAACACCATTACTTGCCCCACAGCTCCTCAGCTCTTTTGGAGAGTGACATAATCAGGTAGCGAGGCATATTTAGTGCTCAATTACACAATGTGTTGCACAATGGCCATTCAAAACGGTAATTTAGCTCCTGAAGGGAAATTGCTCTGCACTGGTGACTGATCTAACAGGGATGGGAGTGGTATAATAGCATATAGTTGGCAGATGAGACCTGGGTTGAGAAACGCAGCAATTGCATTTCTCCAGACAGCTCTCCGACTGCTCATTATTCTAATTGTGAACTACGCTACAGTACAGGATGCACACAGAGCCCAGGCATCCTTTGAGCTTGAACATGGAGGAAACCTCTTTAGGCTGTGTTGAGTCAATCAATGCTCACTCATTACAAACATCACAAAGTCATGTTCTTGTCGCCTGGATGGTCTCACCCGCCGACAGTGAAAATAACCTCATAATCATCGTTCTGTCAAGATCAGGATCATCAGAGACTGAGCTTGAACTCTCTGACTCTCCTGCCGCACTGAAATAATCTTAGGATGAGATGATAATTTATTTTCACAAGGACATTTTCACAAACCTTTATTTTAATTTCCAAAGTCTTTCATCCGTGGACCAGGATGAGAAACACATAGTCGCTTCTTCAGGGATACTTTTTGTATCTATTTAAGTCAAACATATTTACTTTCAAGGTGTAAACAACACACATAAAGTCTCTTCACATTATACCACTGGCCTGTACTGCAGCCTCTTCCCAACCAAAATCCATTTGGGATTAACAGAGTTAACGAAGGCGGCGTTGTGAACAATACAGCACCCGTGCAGCCACTAATTAAAGCCGCTTCTAATGAGGGCTCGTTGATTGACACAGCAGGGTTGGCCTCTCCCCTCGCCAGCATCAACTATGACAGCCACATGATGAGGCTGATGACAGGCTCCCATGCAGGCAGATGACAGGATGTCACTGCTAGACCACCACTGTTCCTAGGCTCTGAACAATACCGTGTTCGTATGGCACCTTGAGATTCGGTGAGTTTTGGATCATGGATGTTTACACAAAGGGTAATGATTATGTATTGAATTTGAGGTGTTTACACTGTAGCATGTCAGTGTTTATCCTGTTCAAAGGAAACACCCTGTTGACCACTGGTGGAAGAAGCAGCTAAAAAAAAAAAACGTAGAAAAAATACCAAATCAACAATGTAAAAAATTTACTCGATTAGAAAAGTGCACTCAAGTAACAGTAAAAAGTGCACTCAGTGTAATCAGAATGCACTTACAGTATCAAATGTCAAATGTACCTGATGTGCCTGATAAATATAAGATTAGATATAAAAAATACAATGAAATATTACATTGTTAGATTGTTGATATTAATGCATCAATTCAAGTATTATGTTACTGTTAGCTGGTCCAGGTGCAGCTCATTCTATCTACTTTATAAATTGCTTTTACTCCATGTTTCCCAGTCTAAACCCAAGATAAATCTGGGAAAGAAGAGAAATCAAAGTTCTGCTACATATTAGGATTCATTTTTTCTCTGATCTTTGCTTTCTGTGAAATACTGGATAAGTCTTCTTTGAGCCTTCAGCAGTTACTTAAATGAAACCGTGTTGTATGTTATAAGCTTGTCAATTTTTTTTTTTCTTTATGGAAATTCTCAATCTGTAAAGTAACCAGAAACTTGTGCTGTCCAATAAATGCACTGGAGTAAAAAGTACAATATTTTCCTCAGCAATTTTGTGGAACTGAAGTATAAAAAGAAAATATACTACTAGTAGTTTTGTTATAGTATCTAAGTAGCCTATAGATTCCTCAAAATAAACTGCACTTATCAAAAAGTAAAATAAAAAAAATACATGTATACTTAATGCAATACATTTATGCTTCAAACTGTGTCCAGCTACCAGCACTTTAAAATGGGCTTATTTTGCTGTATATATTACTAGTGACAGACATGAATTATGTCAGAGAGGCCAAGCTGTAGGGCATCACCACGCCAAGTTGACAATGAGGGTGAAGTGTTTGAGTACATCTTGCACGAGGCCCATTGGCCCCCATGGCAGGGCCTCTCTGTGCGGGTTTGAGAAGCCCCGAGGATGACAGGTGCTTTTCGTAATGCCTAACTGATGAGAGCCAATCAGTGCGTCCCATTCTACTGGTGTGTGTGTGTGTGTATGTGTGTCTTCTCCTGTTGTTGTCATCTGGCCTGCTAAAGTAAAGATGAGCTTGACTGACAGATGCATCCGGGTTCACAGTTTATTGGTTTCTACGAGTGAGCCAGATATGCCAATTTAGACAGGGTAGTGACAAAAAAGTTCCCATCTAAATGGAATAATTTTACCACTGGGAATTCTCAGCTGGGAGAAGAGGGAGTGTTTGTGTGTATGTGTGGGTGTTTGTTTTTTTTTTTTTTTATCTTTTAACAAGGCCTGAATGACAAACACATAGGACAGTTAGGGGCTGACAGAAACAGCAGCTTTTGATGCTTCACAGGGGATCCATGAAATAAACAATAGGCAGAGGAAGCAGAGAAATTGAATTATAACTGGCTGTGTTTGTGTGTTTCACAGTGGAGAGTGCAGAAAGGAAGTGAGGCAGCAGCAGTGTGGTATAGCAGGATGAGACTGATGCATCATTAAATATACTGGAGTCAGAAGCTGGGGCAATGCTCTCCTGCTTTCCCAATTGTCCTTCTTATTTGTTTCACCCACTTCTTTCTCCCTTCTCTTTTTCTCTTTCTCTTTTTCTCCCTCTGTCCTGCACACACAGGCGTTAACATAATGCAGCTGTTTTTAATGTAGACTTAGGCTACTTTTAACAAGAATCATGTGTGTCACAATGTGTGTGATTTCTGCAAACATCCACACATTGATACACACACAGCGATATGTTGTGCAGAAATCATGTATTTCATATTTGAGAGCTGTAACCCATATGAGCGCCTTCTGTGGTCCTGACTGTTCATAAAACCAAACGTCAATACACCAGCAGCAGCAATGCTCCCCAGAAACCTTGAACTCTGAATCATTTTCTTATGGGGTTAATAATGAGGGGACACGAGTCAACGACTGACATATAAAAGAATTTATTTCTCATGTGCACAAAAAGAATTGGAACAGAACTGAAACAGAACAGTGATTGAGGCCACAAGGCTTTCCGTATAGATTTTCATCAGAAATCCTTTTTATGTCCATGACACATCTCCTGTATCATCTTTACAACAGCAGAAGACCCATTCCCTCAGAGGTGCTCCGCTTCCTAAAGCAATGACTTCGCCTGAATGACGTGGCTTGCACTCTGCGCCAGTGTTTCATCTTCAGATATGTCGAGCTACACAGAGACAGAAATAGGCAAATCCCATGTGCAATTTGTAGAGGATAGCTTCTCCTGAAGAGCAGGGCCGCAGGCTGTTTCTCTGTTATCTGGTGCCCTCAGCAATGACAGTTAACCCTGGTACCAGACGATGTATTTGTTTGTGTAGAATTAAAGTAAACTTCACCTTGGATGCCTTACGCTAAGGAGTTGTATTGGTAGCGAGGTTGAGAGCTTGGACGGAGTGAGAAAAAGAGTAGAGTTGAGAGAGGAAGGAGAAATGGGTGACTGGGAATAAGCGTGGATGTGTTTCTATACATGGAGGCACAGATGACCGTAATTCGGATTAATATGATGATCACAACATCTACTAACAGCAAACAGGACAATATCTTTGATTGTTGCCAAGGACTTCAGTTTGATCACGAGTTGATTTAAGGGGAATTTGTGGAACAAAATTGAAACTGGAGAGAAACCATTTCACACTGAAGGTCTTTTGTACTTCTTAACTTTTATGCTGTTTTTCCATGGGGATTATTTGTTTGGAGCCCAACAACAAAAGATGATACAGAAAGCCATTTAACTCATTGCATAGTGACATAAAACATCATCATGACAATATCATGAAAATAAAATAAAATGACAAAGACAGCCTATGTGATGTTAGCATCTGAAACCTGCTACTGACGCAGCCACAGGTCATATAGTAGTTGTGCATTTCATCAGAGCACAACATTACATTAAGACACAAATGTAATGCATGTTTTTTTCAGTCTGTATATCTACAAAGGGAACCAGTACATTAGTATGATACTGCAATGGTGTGTGTGATATTATTTACAGAGAAGAATTGTCTTCACATTATTCACAAATCATTCTACAAAGCAGCATTTGTTGCAACTGTTGGAATATTGAGTCACTGAATTTCACCTTTTTCCTTACAGTCATATGCATCATGTTGTTCGCCTGCTGAAAAGTCACGACATACATGTTCAGTGTTGACTACTTATTTAAAAGATAATACTGCTTTACTTATGCATACATATACTGTAAATAAAATATTAAATATCAAACTAAGTCTTTGGCAAATGTAGTTAAAAGTACATTCACAAAATATTTTCCAAAAAGCAAAACTGAATCAGCATTTCCTTTCAGTCCCTATGGAGAGTTGAATGTAACTCAGGGAGGGTGGTGAATATGTTTTTGTAAAGGCAATTAATTACATTGAACAGGCATGAATTTAAGTTGAACAAACACGTTTGTAAGGCAATTGTTGAAGCTAATTTACAGTTGGTTTGCCCAACTGCGTACAGCTTTCTAAACTGTGTAGGCATCTAGTGGTATGACTAAGTAGCTGAATGAAGTATAAACCAGGAGAAATGAAAGGATTTGTTCATGTAGCCAAAGAACTGTGACTTCGGCAATGTCTTCAGGAACTTGGAAGCATCGCTTTTACTGTGTAAAAGATGTTCACACAAAAACACTGTCTGTCTGTCTGCTTTGTGTTTTTACACCTAAAACATAAATATTTCAATCTTATCGTTTAACTTGGTAGGCTAATTATTGTGTGTGAATGTACCAAATAAATCAAATAAGCTGAGGTTATAGTGCAAAAAAAAAAAGGGAAAAAAAAAGGAAAGGACGATCATGCGCGGACATGGACGTGACTGGGAAATGAGGGAAATGTGACAACTATTCTGAAAAATCTTTGATACCTTTTTTACATTAAAAAATAGTGACAGAAAAAAAATAATGTAAAGTACTTAAAATTCTGGCAAGACCATTTTGAGTTCATGGTCACCTCATTTTTAATACTTTGAAAAATGATTTACATTTTTACATCTGATTGTTTGCCACAGGGAGTGTGATGCTGCCATTGGTCTATACAGGGTCAGTAAACGTTGTAGGACATGCTGTGTTTATCTGATCATGTAGGCGGAGAAATGGGAGCAGAAGATGTAGTCAAAGCACCAGAGTAAAGCCCACCCTATAGCGTGGAGCCAGGATCTCATTAAATGTCAGAGGGGCCCCACAACACTGGTTCAAGTTGCTGCATCATCAAGCTATGGGACCATTGTCATCTCCCCTGGACTTCTCTCTTTAGAGCAGAAAAATACTGCAGTTCATTATGTAAAGGAATGTGAGGATCCATGAATAAAATAACAACAACAACAACAGCAACAAAGAAACAAAAATAAAAACCCACAACATTTTTTTTCCACATGGTATTCTTCACACTGTTTTTCTTCAATTTATATTTTATAATATATATATTTATATAATCTCTTAAAGTCATTCTGGAAATGTTCAGGCCTGTGAGAGAGTGAGGGCATGATGGGTGAGTTCTGAACGCCCGTGGGCCCTTTTGGCCCAAAGTGTGTAACGCTGAAGCTGGGCTAGATGCACCGCCGTCGACCTTGCTGATCCTTGATCCACATCATATAACATCACGGGGTTTCCTTTAGGATTCCACCTCTATTCCCTTTGACCTCAGTGTTTCTCAGACGGGGACAATATGGAGGCCGAAGCCCTGGCCCTGCAGTTTGAGCTGGTCTCCGTGGTAACTAGTGGCGGTCGTAGGCAGTGGCAGCAGTGGGAGGTGCGGAGCCACGGGATGCGGCACTATAATAATAAGGGGAACCTGAAAGTTAACAGAAGAACGAGCCGTTGGAAACCATGAGGTCAAACTGCATGTGAGACACGTGTTTAAAGCCCCGAGGACAGAGAATACATGGAACCAGGAGATTCTTATTACTGTTTTTGAACATGACTTTGATTTTTTGAATTTTTTAGTATGTCTACGACAGATCAAAGTTCATTGATGTACAGTATGTTTAACAGTTTTTTATTATTTTTATTTTAAGACAAAGCCACTTACTTAGTAATGCTGGATTGCTGAACCGCCATGCCTCATTGTAAGTGGTGTATTGTGGATGAGAGTAAGGGTTTCCAGAAAAGTCCCCTCCTGAAGAATGAATCAATAAAAACAAACATTAGCAAAGAGCTAACAAACTGAAATGAGTGACAACCTTTGTAAAATACTAATCTGTCAAAAACCAAGTTACATTGCAGTTACATTACAATCTTGTCACACAACAGTGTTTTTGAGACATATTTGTTCTGGCTGGTTGTATAGCTTTTCTCCACAGTCCCTTCAGGTGAATTGATTGTTTTATTAATCCTCTGTTAGTCTTTAGGATTTCCTCTATTCTTTCCTTAAGTGAGGACTTCGGTGCTTTCCCTCCCTGCTTTTAAGCAATGATGCTTCGCTTCAAAACTCCCTAATAGGTTCTCTGAGACTCTCATTCTTTCTTTGTCCTCCAGTGCAGGTCGCGGTGGAAAGGACGGGAGGCTGAGGGCTGAGGGGATGTCAGAGAGCGATGCCATGGGTCCACAGGTTTCTTTCTTTTTACGAGACTATAAAGGCAGGGTTTTATATGAAGCTGCTGAAGAATGGCCTTTGCTTTAACAGTGTTTGGGGCCAGTCACTAAATCTTAGTCATTCACCACTAGATGAAAAAACCTACAATTCCTGAATTAAGAAGTCATTTGTGCTTCTATGTGTTTTTGATTAAGTATATTGAGTGGCATATAATTCACTAAACCTAAACAGATTTCCTTCATTTGATTTGAAATATTAACTTTTACCTCCATGTACATCTTAAAATTTTGTCCTCGTGCATATTGAGCTCACTCGTAAAAACTGCACGCCTGCTTTGATTATCGGTCAGTGTGAAAGGCACATGTCTCCCAGCAATAAAGGGAATTGTGTTTTCAGTTGTTTGGAGGAGAGATCTACACGCGCTGGCAGCTATAGCATCCTCACTGCTGGTCGTGTAACTCGAGCTCATCCCTGAGAGAGATAGTGATTTAAATATTTACAGGCCCTCCATGCCTCTGTGTTTTGACCCTTAACTGTTTGCTGTGAACCTGAACTGCAGGTTAAGTAGAGGGGAAAGAGATACGCTCTGCAGCCCTGAGTGTCCGGGGAGGCGAGGAGAGGAGCAAAAGCAGTGTTTATCGACGGGGCTGGTGAGAGTGCGCTGTGTGGACACGGCGAGAGTAATGAGTGCTGGGAGCTGGAGTGTAACTGAGAGGAACTGTCCTATCTCACGGCCACTGATTGTGGTGATCTCCTATCGAGTTCATCTAATGTCCTCATCCGCAGATGCTAACCACACGCTAACCGCAGTCTAACAAAGCTATAACAAGCTCCCTTCAATCCTTTGAGCAATCATTTAAGCTTTCCTCAGTGTCTCAATTGTGACTCTGTGTTTGTGCGTATTTCTCGTATGCCTGTGTACTGTTAAAGAAATCAGAGAAAAGCATTACCACTTTTAACTTCAACTTATTCAAGTTCTTTGAAAAAGATCAACTGAAGGGGACTATCGAGTGAAAATAAAACCTGTAGAAGTAAGTAAAATTAATAGCATCATAAAAAGGGAATAGTGTCACCTACCAGGAACCATTCCAGCGAGTGTGGAGGTGGGGTAGCTGCCTTGTCCTGTGGGGGGGACATGAGGCGGGTAGCCAGGTAAGGTAGTGCTGGCCATGTCTCGACCTGCAGGCACACAGGAGGAAAACCGTTACAGGGATGATCAAATACAGAAATCAAACCATTAAATTTCTTATGTGAGAGCATCTAATTCAATACTAAAAATGACCACAAATATGTAAATTTGTTGCAGCGTGTTTCATGAAGTTGCATATGACTATACATTTCCTGAAATGTTTATCCTGTGTCCCAAGATGCACTGGGTGCACCATGGACTGGTCACCAGTCTATCACAGAGCAATTTGCATGTTAACTTCAGGAAAGTTATTGAAACTATTTCTATGAAATTATCTCATCAGAGACTGCAACTAGTAACATTAATGTACCACTGTCTAATCAGCTTTAAAACTGAGAGGAGCATCAGGCCAGTGAGAGCACTCTCTGCTCTCTGCTCCACATTCAGCTCTTTAATTAACAGTGACAGCACTGGGCCTGGCTGGATGAAAGGGTACACAGGACAGGGAGTTATGGTCCAAAGCAGGCCCCAGCATCAGCCCTACATCTCTGCCTCTGCACTCCCCCCACCCTTTTTTTTTTCTTGGCCTTGCCCGGCCCCCCAGGACTCAAGCCTGTCACGAGGCTGAAACGACCTGGAGGGCTATTGTTAACCCAAGAGATGAGCAAGGGGTCAGAGCTGGTAAAAAGGGGGAGAGAGCAGTTAATGAGGGGCAGTCAGTTTTGCTCCTGTATACACAACAGTAAAGCCACAAAGCATGATGGGACTGGTGGCTTTGCAACGTGAAAGTCGCATTAATTGGGTGTGTATTTGAGAATGACTAAATGATATGAACGCAGAGTTAAATGAAGGAAAAAAAAGCTGCTGAATAGAGTGAGCTTGATTGAATTTTGATCTGGGTACCGGGCCTTATGGGTAAAATTGTACCTGCTATAAAGGGCTGGCTGGCATACTGGCTGTAGCAGGGGCCATGGGCATGGGCAGGGTAGCTGGGAGTAGAGGCATCTACAGAGAGGCTGGACTGGTGGGGCAAGATGTCAGCTAGAGCAGAGTCCCCAACAGAGGACGGGGTGTAGGGGGCAAAGGATGCCTCATGGGGCTCCCGCTTTACACACATGGAAGGTGGATATGATGGGTGGGAGTCTGCCAGGTGGAAAGAAAAGAAAAGAAAAAAAAACTAGATGTGATGTAGACATGCAGCTCCTCACATACTATGCACACATTCACATCAGTCACTCAGATGTATGAAGGGATGAATGTACAGCTTTCTAAACGTCCAAATAACCAAAAAGAAATCTACTGTACAGAGGCAAAAACAAATTAAATCTGTTGCAGTGGAAGTTTTTAGATTTGTCATGCACATAGCTACAGGGCAATAAATCAAACAGAGACAGAATTACAAATCCTTAGCAGATTTGTGGTATGAATTAAAGGGAACCTTTTACTAACTCAAGACCAGACATATGGACTCATATATATTCTGAATAAATAAGCAGTATTTAGCGGTTGATTTGTTCATTTACATGGCTTATAATAATAATCTCATATGCATCCAGCAGTAATTCATTCAACTAAGTGGAAACATACACCAGTGAAATGTTGCAACAACACATCGCGCCTGATCAATCACGCTCAAATGCGTAAAAAATTTCCCCAAGGTTTTCGGTAAACAAACAGCATAATCTCACGGCTGTGAGAAAACAAAATCACTCCCACAGATAGCCAAACAATCGGCTTGCAAACATTTCAAAACTCTACACTTTGATCTAATTTGGATGATGAGTCTTGGCATCTTTCATTTCACTGGCTCTGCTTTTCGAAACCTATGTAATCAATGTGAGCTCTGTCTCCGTCCTCTCCACGTCTGCTGCAGAGCCTGTACTGTTCGCTGGGGCCTTTAGGGAGAGATGGCTCTTTCCCGACACCATGATAGCCTCATTAGCTGCTTCCCCCATCATTGTTGTTTTACAACAGGACTGTGTGTTGCGATTCCTCATTAAGATAAGGGCTGTTCTATGGAAGGGGGATGCAACCCTGTCAGTCCTATGAACCTAATGCCAGGAAAGCAACATAACTGCTTTCCCATAGAAATCTACTGCAGGTTCTCCAAATGTCTCTCCCTCTCTTTGTCTTTGTGACAGCTGTAGCCGTTGCTTTAGACACCGGTACTGCAATTACACTGAATACCTTCATCTCACTGAGACAAATACCACTTATTGAGGAAACGACACAATGTGTAACTGCACGTTTTTCACTTCTGATCAAATCATTAAAAAGAATGGTTACCAAGAATCTCTGGTGTGAAAGAAATATTCTAATGAGTGGGCTTTGCATTTAATTGGGTGGACCATAACTTTGTCACATGCATCATGTGAGTGTGTCATAAATTTATTGGAAACAGGGTTTGCATGTGGGAAAGGCTGCAAATGGCCAGCACTCAGTTCTGTGTGTAAGTTAATAATAGCTAACATGCAGTCTGTTAAAGTATTTAAAATTGAACTTTCAAAAGTTTGGTTACCCTGTGGTTGATCTTTAAAACAACCCACATTCCTTCGGAAAAAAAAAAGAACAAGCATTCATTAATACAAGACAATAGAGTAGATAGTGGTAGTTAGCCTGTGTCAGAAACACCATAAAATCACTATATTCAATATACATCGAGATCAATGGCATTACACATCCCTAGCAAGCCTAAGCCATCTAGCATTGACCCAAGAGGCTACATTGTAGAACAAACTTACCGTAGTCAGACATATTTAAAAACCTCTAGTACGTTAATCTGAACTTTAAGATATCACTCAGGGTACCAAACATGAAGCCCAGGCCAAGCCTGTTTGCACTGTATCTGAGACTTCCTGCATAATACTGTTGGCTTCTGTTTTCTCAGCTCCTGAGCAACCATTGTCAAACGGACAGGGGTTACGACGCAACAACAACTGATACAAACACAGCGTTCAAGACCACTGAACTCTGAAACTAATCAGACATGGTGTTGCTTATTGTCCTGGAGACGAGGCAGAGCCTGGGTAAAGGGAACCTGTCAAATCACAGGCCTTGATGATGGAGATGGAAGATAAACTCAGGGTCCTTGGGGACTCTTCTCCCCAGCAAACATCTCACATCTCTGAGAGAGTGGAGATGCTATAGAGTTCTCCAACATCTGTCTCTGCTCCACCACTGATGCCATGTCTACAGACCCCATCAACCATAGAAATGGACTGTTAAGAACCCACAACAGTCCTCGGAGTGATGTGTCCAGATATAGCTGCAACAGCCTTCTCTCAAGTGAGCATTTCATTTTTAAACACACACAGAGGAACTTTGGTGCATGAACCATTTACTGGCAAAACTCTTGTTTTCAAAGGCTGACATTCACTCTACAGAGAACTTTTTCATTCCCACTGTATGCTGAAGATCACAGCTAAAGTTCCCTATTGTGTATGTAGGCAAAGCCAACTAGAGACAAGTATACAGACAATTAAATGATAAATTTACCTCAACAGGGACTCACGTTCGCTTCAAGTACAGCCAGTTAAACCCCTACCTTTGCTTTCCTGCATTGTAGAGGCGGTAATTTATAACCATTTACACACGAAAGGGACAAAAGCACAACTGTCAAAGGCTGCATCCAGTTTTGAGTGAGAAAAGAAAATCTGTGGGGCTAAATAGCTTGAATTCCCCATCCACATGTTTCAAGTAATTCATTATCAAATGTGTGCTCAAAGGTTAGCGTGCCATTGTGCGGGGGTTTGATATAAACATTAATTTCCGAGCTCAGGGCTGCGGGCGTTAACTGAGCTGAGACAAGCCGTTTGTCACCAGGCCACACACCAAGCACTGCAGGTTAGGTGACTGCTCGTTGTTTGCCACCCAGCAGAGAGTAGCTGGTACTGCCAAGTCATAAAATAGGCTCTGAGAGTGTTGTAAATTTGAGCTGAAATTAATTAGATATACAGTGTTAATTTTTTTTCACTTCCTCTCTCTTGTCTGTACAGTTTTGTCACTTTTCAGAGAGATAAACAAAAAAGAAGAAAAAAGCAGATAGATATAAAGACAGATGGAGTATTATTGGATCTTCACATCTGCTGGAGTTGTAGTAGGTCAGAGGGGTGCCCATTTACACTCAGCCTCCCTACAGGCTCTGGTGAGAGTGATTATTGAGCCCAGCCTGCACAGAGACCACTGGACGTAACCCTATTTAAGTATTATACTAAATATAAAGCATGTTTCAAAAGCATGACAAAAGATGCACGGGATTTGCAGGACATTGTATGTCGGTTACTCTGTTCGGGTATTAGTAGAAAATTGTGCAGACACACAAATGTTGGACCAGAGCCAGAGACCAGGGGGTGAATCATGACATGTTGTTCTATCCATGGAGGCTCTGAGGAGTTCACAGTGTTCACAGTGATATCTATTAAAGAGAATATATTCCCTTTAAAGGAATACTCCATTGTGCAGGAGAGGAAATTTTGCTTCTTGCTAAATCCCAGTGGAGCATTTCAGTGCCCTAAATCTCTCTATGATTTGGCTATCGCCCTCCTTCCTGGGTAACTGTCTCTTTCACACATTAGGGTAAACAGAGGACACAAAAGATGGCCGACATTGCTTTCGTTAGCGCCATTGGAATGTGAAACGGAGCACTTCATTAATCATTCATCTTTAATAGATTATGCAAATTTCAGGACATAAAAATCAACAAGATCAATAACTGTATGAATTTTAATTGGGAGCAGAAAACATTTAAAGAATGAATATAATCTCGTAGCTCCATCCAGTATGAGAGCATAATTTATTGATAATTGGATCTCAGCCTAAGTGAGGAAGGTAATTTAGCATTTTTTCAGACTTGGCATACATTTCTATTTACAGGGTTTGCTAATGGCAGAAAAAATAATATTATGCACTAACAACCTACAACCAATCAAATGCCTCATGCATTACGTGAAAATTAAGTAATAAAAGTTTGCTGGATATTACTACTGAGTTTAATTTGGATATCAGAATACTCATTTTTTTCAAATGGCTGTACCAAAGTATGCTGTCATATTCCACTTAAAGTTTTGTTAGTTCACCACCTCATTATACAGTTGGTGGCCCCCGCTTTAGGAGGCCCCTAGTCCCCCAGGTGACTTGGAGGCCACCTGCTATGAGTGTGCTCCACAGAGTGAGACCGCTTTCATAGGAGGAACCCAGCATAAAAGACAAAAACACACCTTTCTTCTCCTGAGGCCCAACTTTCTGGGGCAAATCTACCTCCCACATATTCAGGAATAAAAAAGGGGTCTTTCTTTTCCCATAGCTCTGTGTCTGGGTCTGGGGCTGGACTATAGGGATCATTTGAGAAGGGCCACTGCAGTTTTCAATCATGCTGTCCTCCTCTTTACTTACTCTCTCTCTCTCTCTCTCTCACACACACACACCACAGTAGACTCATTGACTTTGATGCCCACTGCATAATTATAGGCGTTTTATTAAAAGGCTGGCATATTATTCTGAAGGCAGTGTGGCCATCAGTAAACCTAACCTCTCCTGGGAAAGCGCCTCAGCAGCCACAATGAAACAATATTTCAATTAACCAGGCGGCCATCAACCTCGACAGCAGAGCAAAAGAAGCCAGTGTGCAATACAGGGTGGGTTAGTGTGGGTTATATGATACAGATAGTTAATACTACATGATATTCAATACGCTGCACCTGCCATTACCTGTTGGCTCTCTGTAGAAGTTACTACTGAAAACAGCAGCCAGTTCATAAGTTGGAAAAAACACAATAATTTCAGCGTTTCTTTAACTGCCTGCGTGTCATCTGTGTCTGAGTTTCCCTCGCTCTCTCTCACTCTCTCCACAGCATGAGGCAGCCAGCCAGCCACGGTGCTATTCCAGCCGCTGTCAATCAACAGGCTATCATAGCCTTTGATGACAACGTCGTGTCGCGGCGAGAACAGCAGCTGTCTCTTATGAGAAGTGCTCCCAGTCAATCTGTTAGCAGGCCAATCCAGGCTAACACAATAGCCAGTTAGGAGCAGCGTGTGAAAGGCCTGTAGGATTTAATGGGCTCAGAAGATATATCACCTCGCTCTGGAAATAAACACATAGAGTGCCTCAAAAAAAAAAAAAGAAAAAAAAGTGCCTTCAAAGAGCTTTTTCATTTGGTGGTAAGAATTTTATATCGCTGGAAAATGTGCGTGCCATCACAAAATGGCAGTTGAAACTTTGATGAGTCAATGATCATAAATAAGAAGTAGCTGAACATGATTTTTTCTTTAAGTACCCAGTCCACTCTTTGGCCTATTTTGAGAAAATATCAATAAAAAAAGATTTATTCTAAATTTGTGGAGTTATAAGTTTTAATGCTTTTACTGCTGAGGATAATACGCACATTAATTTACTATGTGTAACTATGAAACCCAAAAAGAAATTATCCATATTATCAGTTAATATATTGTAGGTATTTTTGTTATTTTACATGTGGAATTTGCTACAACCGCCTTTCAAACTGACAACTCACCTGGATGGATGTGATTGAAAGACTTTGAAACCCGAAACAGAGCTAAATATACTATGTTTACTTTATGTTTGTGTTCTGAACACCTTGTTGCAGATGTCTTCAACCTGCTGCAGCCATGTGTACTCTTTTAGGGATCAATGCAGCGTGAGTCATATCGTACCTGTCACAACAGAGTAGCTCTGGGAGACACTGGAGGCGAGGTCGGAGCTGGCGCTGGTGGAGAGGCTCGGCTTCACATCTTCCAGGCCAGCATTCAAGGATGGGAGAGAATACTCATTCGCCTGTGGACAACAAATGCAAAAATATGTCAATGGAGAGATGTACCTGTTAACAGGTAGCAAAAAAATAAATAAAAAATTCACACTTTTTATATAAGATCATTTCACATTCCACCAGACTGTGTCATGATCTGGTTAATATCGCTGGTGTACTACATGCAAACCCACTTTGGGTTACAGATTCAGAGCAGATCTCCCAGTTTAAGTCACAATATGTGAAATATGTCTGAAGAAAACCCCTGGTGTATCTGAGAAAGCTGTCTGTGATCCTCTCGCTGTGTTTTCTTCTGAATATTTCCTGTGAATTCTGCAAACACCACCACCCCCTCTCAACCCATCCCGTTGCTGCTCCCTGTACTTTACCAAGACCCATGATGTATGCATGCATAAGGGCTTGTCTGAGGAGAAGGGAGAAAGGGAGAGAGGGATGAGAGAAGGATTGGGAGAGGAGTGAAAGGACGGGGTGTCAGCTGGCTCTTTGTGCTCCACTGCAGTCATCCCTGTGACCAGTCAAGGGAGGAGACATTCAGGGCTTTGTTACAGGAGAGACATGTGGTGTATTTTTTTTTTTTTTTAGACTACAACCTCAAATTCAACCTTTATGCTTTGCCTCCAGGATGAACACATAAAACTGGGTTAATAAAATGATAAAATATTGAGTATTGTTGTATGCCTTTCATACTTTTATTACTATTTTCTTTTCTTTATATTGAAGGTTTTCATTGCATTTCTTCTCAGCTGTGATAAAACATGCAGCTGTAGCCATCTTTCATGTTTTACAATTTCTCATTCAAAAAATGCAATAGTCTACTGTGCTGCAGTAGAAAACTTCATGAGGGGACCAACCACCAACTAGTCTCTTTAATATTTATTCACTTTAATCTCGGGTTAAGACTGAGCTAGCAGCTGTGATGAATCCTGTTTGTTAATGAGATGACACTTCCTGACCTGACTCGTCTTTAAAAGGATAAGTGTGTGTGCACACATTTGTGTCTGCAAGTGTTTGTATCAGACTGCGTGTGTGCATCTGTTTGTCTCAATGGGACGGGGGTCCCACAGGGGCAAGCTGGTGACCCCAGTCTTGTCTGCCTCTATCCCAGATAAACTCTAATTGTCTGCTTACAACTGTTCCCTGGCACTAGGCAGGATGTTCCTCTCTATTCCGCTGGGCCTCAGCAGCACAAGAGCCATTTTGTCATGCAGATGGGCTGTGGGCAGGGCTGGGCAGGGCTGGGCGGAGGGCGAGTGGCAAGCACAGAGGGGCCTGAATGACCTGACCACATGGCTGCCAGAAGTGTGGGAGGGATGAGGCCTATTCAGCCTGGCCTCTTCAAAATGGCTTTTTAATGCCCTGACGCAGACACCAGACAAGCCCCTAATAGCCTAATATCCCACCTTTTCACCAGTTTAAGAAAAGGAGGGGGTGTTGGAAACAGGGAGAAAAAAGGAGGTGCACAGAAAGTGTGGAAAGCCATCTGATTAATATTACATTAAATTAAAACTGATTTTTCTGGACCATTCTGACGCCGTTTTTCTCTCCCCTCCTCCACCTTCCTCTCGCCTTTTTAATACCTTCTCCTCAACTCTTTGTGATTGCAAGTCATTTCCAATTCGTTTTGGTATTGATCTTGCCGTAGAAATCACTTTGGTAATTAGCTGCATTAGGGGCTGTATAGCACGTTGAGGGGCTGTCCCTCTGATTTATCGCCGTTGTAATTCCCTGCGATCGCGCAGAGATGAAAATGAACTCAATTAGGGCACAGCTAAGGCTGCATGGGCACCCACATAGAGTTCCAATGGAAAAATTAATAGTCTCATGTTGTTTAACAGTCTAATGAATGTAAATAAAGGTTATTCGCTGTAATAGGCTGTAGGCTTCTAGGCTGTTTTGAGCGAGAAGTTGTACAGAGCTTTTTTGTCACCAGTGTCTGAATGTGTACCAGTTTATTCACTATATAATGTTAGAAATCAGTGTAAATCGTGCCATTGTTGGCCACAGAAGCTGAAGGACAGATGGGAAGGAACTAAGTTGTCTGTGCAGGACTTTAAATGTCAGTGAAAGAGAGAAATCTGTCTTGCCAACCTGCTCAGGTTTGATGTGTTCTGAAGTGGGGAAGACATCAGGGTAAGAAGGACGTTCAAACACACGGTCCAGGGCCTCCAGCTGCTGCTGGGTGAAGGCGTCTGCTCGCAGATGCTTCCTTAAACTCTCCACACTGCCCTGAGAGTCGCTGCCGGGGCCTGAGCCATCAGAGCCATCTAGAGAAAAGGAGGAAGGGATGGTGACGACATTCAGCATCAGGGCATGGCTTGTCTTTTTACTTGACATTATTCTAGCAGACTAGCAATGTGAGATAAGCATGAGGAAAAAAAAAATTGAGCTCAACGATCATGAGAGTGATGGCATGAGGGGCGGTAGTAAATTCAGGGAGACCCACCAGCAGCATGTCTGCCTTTTATCTCCCTCTCTGTTTTTCACTGTCTCTCTCTTCCTCTCACACACAGACACTCACTCAAGCAGCTCTCTGCCTCCCCCCACCTCTCCCTGATCTCCCAAGGAGGTGCCACCATCAGCACGGTCATCATGTGATAGGTCTGTGGTAATTGATGGATTACCTTCAGTGCAAATATATACTTGTAAGGGAGAGCGTGTGTTTCAGGAGGAGAAAGTAGGGCTGGCGATTACATACAGAGCCTCTCATTCTGCCAGCGGGAAATGGAGAGCCATTATTTAACTGTACTATTTCCTCCTGAACATATTACCCTTCCCTCTCTCTGTCTCTCTTTCTCTCCCTCCATCCCCCACATATTGCCTGTCTTCTGGAAAACAGAATGGAGTGGGGACGGTACTCAGGGCCGAATGAGGATGGGGCGTCGAGGGCAAGCGTATGCATTTCCTCACTCGGTCACACTCTATATAAACAAATGAGCCTATGCTTCCCTCGTTCTCCTGATCTCTGACCCTATCAACTTGGCCAGGGAGCCCACCGCTGCCGCTACAGCTCTCCCCCTGGTCACTCATCAAGTCCTGAACACTGAAAGAAAAAAAAAAAAAAGCAGCTAAAACCTCCAGCCAGCATCCCAGGAACCTCCACTCCACTGCTTGCCTCCCGCCACCCTCCCTTTTCTCCCTATATCCCACCGCCAACAGCGGATGAGGGCTTTAGCTCCCGTACAAATCTGTCATTCTAAATTTGCAGCAGATTATGTTCTCTCCTGGGCGAGCCAGCGGTGATATATGATATGCAAGGCCGCTATTGATTGCCTGATCCGCCAGCAGAGGAGGGAGGCGAAATGAACTTGGAATGAACATCATGCCTCAACTCATTGTGCGTATAATACTCTACTTAATCCCACATTTTTCTGTGCTATGGAATTCAATTGATCAATCATGTTCCACTGATGGTACCATTTCAGGGGCGTTATTGCCATTCTGCTCGGCTGCTTGACCTTTTTTCAATGGCTGAGACCAGAGGATGAACCTGACTCGCACCAAGAAATAGATCCATGGAGAGAATGGAATAGAGAACTGCAATTGGGTATGAGTGTGTGTGTGTGTGTGTGTAGAGGGGAAGGTGTGTGTTGGTGGGGTAAGTATATGTGAGTTTCAGCACTAAAATATATTGACTTTAGCTTTGTGTAACATTTATGAAGGAATCCCCTTTTTTTCTCCCACCACATGTGTTGTTTTTCCTTCCATCAGTTTAGCAAGTATTTTAGCTTTTTTCTTTGTTTTCCTTTTTTCTAAACAGCTCCCTCGGGTGAAGGGGTTAGGGTTGCTGGTGGTGGAGCAGCATTAGTGTTGCTGTATGAAACTCAATTGTTGTCTGTTGTACAGAAGAAAATGGAGTCATTAATTACCTCGTATCAGCTGGTCTGAGAAAAGAGGCAAGCTCGATCAATAGCAAATGTTTGTCATTCACAATGGAGGAGCATGCTTATACTCAGCACCCCCTCACACACTTAATCAGGCTTTCTGAACTGGCAGCAAAAGGACATAGATTCCCATCATAGGATACTTTCTTGTGCATTTTCTGTAATTTAATCATACTCGAAAGCCTCACAACCAAAATTAAAAACCCAATTTTGGAACCTGTTAATTGATTGACAGTTACTCTAACACAAGGACTAAAAATAAACAACAACCAAATTTACATTAGCAACACTTCGTGATGTTGCTGAAGGTTTGTTTACTCCAGTAATGTTTTAAAACTTAGAGTAAAACAGGACTAAATTTTTAAATTAAACCAATTTCATTTTTTTTTTCATATCTAACTCTTCGGGTTATGTATGTGAATGTATTTCAAATTTATGTGGACAAAAGATTACTGATTTGGCCGTTAAACAGAAATAACAGTAAATCATTTATTTTCAGAATTTGCCATTAGAGTTTCATGTTTGACATATATCATAAGATAGCTGCAATAAATCAGATTCATCCTTTGACAGTCAGCGTGTCAAGTGGAGTGTGAAGCTCGACTGTCAGATTGTGTGTATGTGTGTGTGTGTCTCTCATTGACTGGCTTTTTTCATTTTCTCACTGTTTCTTCAACCCCTTTGGGTGTCTCAGCAGGTATTCTCTTATCACTCCCACAGCACCAGCTGACTGCGTCTCTTTGTTTTAACACCAAAGTGTTAGGAGACAAACCGAGATAAAAACAAGACTCTCCAAGGGTGACATTAACATGTCAGCTCAAAAGCAAGGGACTTTCTGGTAAATACTCTCTTTGATCAGCCTGAAGAGACGGATGCTGTTATATCTCATTGTGTCCAAAAGTTATATATTTCATCACAATGTAGTCAAACAATTTGGGTGGACTGTATCAGCTTTGTACTCAAAGCACCAAAGACAAACTCAACGAATGGACATGAAACTGCAACTGGTTTTCTGTTTCAACAATACTGTGATAAGAGTCTAAATTTTGCTGTACGCCTTCAGCAAACTAATATTCATACTTTCAACCATTTGTACACACGCACACGCAGAGTTAACCGATGACAGTAGCTACTGTGAAACAGACTACAATGGTATCAAAAGCTGTTCTGTCTTGCTTTGTCTCAAAGGGGGATGTTAACGTCCTGTGTTGGCATGGTGGCACTTTATGTCCTTCTTTCATCTCCCCTGTTCCTGTGATAAGATAACTCAGAGGAGCGTAGAGGTGGGGGCTCGTTTGAAAGGCAAATGAATTCCTACACACTGCCTGGCTCTCTCCGTAAATCAATGACAAGGGTTTCCTAGATCAGAGGCTGCGAGTCCACCGTTTACTTATTCGTCCTCTGCTGATAGGTGAAATGATGCTCTTCCAAATTGTGGATCATTTGTTGATGTTTTTAAAAATGCAGTTGAGCTTGAAAAAAAAAAAAAGAGAGAGAGAAAGCACAAACAAACTGGTATACCCAGAGGGTGAACACTCCTTCCCTGTAAGCTAGCTATATTTATGAAACCTCTGAAGCGGAAAGGAGAGAGGTGGGTGGGGTGGAGGAGAGAGAGGGAGAGAGGCAGCAACACTGCCATGGCTGTTAAGATCCTGTTATGTTGTGGCGTGTTTAAGAGCTTTATTAATTCGATTTAGCACCACCAACCAGTGTACTGACTGTCAGCAGGCACGGTGATGCTTACTTGATATTTGCACTCAATGCCAGCACTGAGGCTGCATCGATACTATGTAAGGTAAGGTTGCTGCTGATTCCTGGCTACTCCTGTCCACATGTCAAAGTATCCTTGAGCAAAACACTGAACTGCTCCTGGCGTGTGTTTGTGGCGGAAAAAATATCAGTTTGGACATAACTGTCTGCCAGATCAATGTGAGGTAATATTTGCACAATGTTTGAAACACGCACCAAAAATGTAAATATACCATTGCAGTGAGACTATTGCAATATATTCTTTAGATAAGACTTTAAGCAAAAGCAGAAAAAAATAAAGCAGATGGCTGCACCACAAACAAGAGAAATAATACTTAAAACACTTTGGTTTGCAATGAAAACAAGTTTAAATAGTCTTTTTTTCATTTGTTTCAAGAGAATAAGTAATTTACAGCTCAGTTACAGACAAAAATGACTTGATGAGAAGGATATTTTTCCCTCTTCAATATGACTCCATACCCCTCTCTTCCTTTTCTTTGTCCTCCTCTGCTTTCATCTTTATCCTCCTCTGGACCAGTCTGTCGTTTAGCGTTGCCACCCTGTGTGGCGAGTATTTGTGGAAATGCAATTAACGCATGCCTTCTTCTCTTGCCTTTTCTCCCTGCTCAAGCTGAGTAATGCATCGCTCCATTAATTCTCGGCATCGGCGCCCATAATTGACTTTTCTCTGACATGATTCCTCTACATTGAGTGAATTCCATCTCCTTATATTTTTGTGACAGATCTCATCGCATATTGTTTACAACTATATGCGGGGTCTCACGCAGCCATGTTGCTGAATGTGAAAGGTTCAGAAAGAAGAGGGGGATGATAAGAGGAGAAATGCTGGAGAGAAAGAAGGACAGAGATAGAGCAGAGAAGGAGGAGGGGGCGAAACGCAATGTGGACCCTTTTGTGTCCTCCTCCACTGTTGGGGCCCTAACAGCTTCTTGTCTCTATGTTACGCTCTGTGGCCCCTCTCAAACCTGGGCTTTTCTCTCGCACACACACCCCATCAGGGCCATCATAGTACTCATGATTCCATTTATTTCTTTCTTGCTCTGGATGCATTTATTTTCTAAAGTGATCCTCTATTGACTCATTGTCATGGACTGGCTTGACTAGCCAACCAGTCTAGGCCCAGGTTCAAATCCATATACTAACTGATTTAAACTCCACAAATGGGTCATATGTGTTAAAAGATACACACCGGGCAATCTCCAAAAGGGCCAAATATCAAATTTGAACAAATCAAAACAGCGACTGTATTCATTTTTCCTCCAGCTATTGAACCAGGTTGATATGACTCTGGCTGCTTCGTACAATCGTTCTTTTATGTCATGAATGAACAACCTGCAAGGGCCATATTTTTTTCTCTCCCCGCTCACACACTCATCAGCTCCTTCTACACTCATCCCACACCCACGCTACAATCACAAGTTATGACCTTTGCTTTCTCCATCTAATTTATCACTGTAGTTCCCTACTGCCTGTCCTCCCTAGAGCTCCACTGGGCTCCAACCAGGACGTGGTAAGCCAGCGATGAGGGAAACATACAGTTAGGTCACATCAACCTGACTGCACAAAGCAGCAAGGTCAGGAGTAAGTTGTCACTGTGCGCTAAGACAAGCAAAACACTGAATGTACATAAAGCTGCAGCTCTAGTAAAAACAGCACTTCCTTTTGGAAAGAGAACAAATGAGATCAGGTATATCTCACAAAACTATTAGCTCAAAATCATATCAGAGAAACGAACTGAAGGCCCAAACTTTTTAAATGAGTGCTTGGACTTCTAGCGCTACTATAGACGTTTGACAATCACGCAGCAGTTGTCACACAATCCTCTCTGTCTTTTCTTGGCTTCCACTTCCACCATAGGTTTAAATGACTGAGTGAGAGCATGCTGTACAACAGGCTAATTTCCCCACTTCACTATTAATGCATTTGGCAGGAACAACATCCCATTTCCTGTAATGAGATACACAAATAAATCTGGCTATGGATAGATTCGGGGTGGGGTGGTGGTAGTGGTGGTGGTGAGAAGAGGACGAGGAGGAGGAGGAGGAGGAGGAGGGAGGGGGGCAACGGAGGGGCGCATTGAGACGCATTCTCCCAGCTCTGGCATAATTGGTATCGCTGCTTGCAGACATGCAAACCAATCTCTCTACAGATAGGGCTGAGACTCTCTCTTTTCCCCCCTTAAGGCTATTTCTTTTGTCTTTTCGATAGCTTGCACATCCAAGATAGAGGGAGGGAGGGGGGGCGAGATGTTAATTTGTGAATTAATAGCTTTTCTCTGCAGAATTGCAAATTCTTTTAAATGTCACTATGTTCACTGTGTGAGGAGCATCTGAAGCCACAGAGTTACTAACAGACACATGTAACACACACATTTCCATGCATAGGTGTGTGTATATACGCATGCACAAATCCTAAAACTAATCCTTGCTCAACTCTCATTGAGGCTGCCAGGACCTCCTTCTTCCCTCCTCAACTCATAAACCCACTTTTTTCATTCCCCTATTCTGCTTTCTCTCTTTTTCCTCCATCCCATCCTCACTCGAAACCATCCAGTGTAACATGCTACTTTTAATTTGCAATAACACATGACAAGGACAGATTAATGGCTCTTATGGCACCTATGTCCCTGAAGCTCGTCTTACGGGGACCCGGTGTACATAACGCGTGTCACACTACATTATCTCTACAGCCCTCCAGTAATGGGGACCTTTTTCTCCCTCAAAGGGCAACCGCTGACTTCAGCCACATCGGGAACACCAGCCACCACCATCACAACACCAGCGGTACAAGGTCTGTGCAGTGCTTTTTTTCATGTTCATTGTGGTCAACAACAGTGTGGACACAGATGTGTGAAGCTTTCAGGCTTAAAATCTTAGATTGGTTTACAAACATGCAGCAAAGTCCAGGTCTCCCCTTATTTTAGATTTATTCACTTTCTTATCTATTTACTCATTTCTGTAGTTGTGAATTGCCGAGACAACATGCTAATATTTTAGCAGGTATATTTCTGCTGTGACATAGTCTTAGGTAGCTCGGGTAGACTGGGCCTTTTCTGCCGTACAGGGCCACCTGGAGTTGAGATCATAGTTTTCTCTGATTCAGGCAATTCTAAATAACACTGCACATTACTGTATATCGACCGCATGCCATTAAATGGAAAATATGATTTTCCACAGTCACTTCAGCTTAATTTATTTTAATTTCTCGGGAGATTATTTATTGGAAAAATCTTCCCCGCCTGGTCCTCCTAAACTCATCACCCTGGAAGAGCAAAAACAGCAATTGAGAGGAAAGTTTTGTAATCTGATTGACCAAAGCAAAAGAGAAGGTTGTCTAACTTCAACTTACAATGTCCTATTTTCCTTCCATCCAAGTGGTTGCCACTCCAGAGAACTAAAGAGACAGAAACATAAAAGAAGGAAGTGGCCTGTTTTGATGAGTGCTCTTTGAGATAATTTTCAACCATATCATCCCATCAGCCACCTCAAAGCAGCACCACACAATCACACATATGCACATGCACACACACACACACACACACACACACACACACACACACACACACACACACACACACACACACTCACAAGCACAGGCACACGCACAGCCCCCCCCCTGCCTCCACCGGTCTGTTCCTACACCTGTTCAGGCCTCCACCAGGGACATGTTAATTCATAGGCATTAAAAAAGCCAATTGTTTGCACAACCGATAATCTATTAGCCCTCAGGTAGTGTGTGTCCACTCCTGCCTTGCCTAGGAATGAGAAATTCTGGCTTGGACCGGATAGGCTTCCACTTAATCTTTGAGCGTATCTAGGTCTATTTTCTTGCCAGTCCCCTGGTATTGTGTAGGATGCAGTCATACAAAAATACTTTATTGTTGAGTTTTAAATGCTGTTCAGCACCTCAGAATAAAATACAGTTCAGTCAAAAATGTAGTTATGTATCTAGATACTGCAGAATATTATATGACTGGTAGTTAACTGATAGTATCAGGGCAGAGAATCACAAAAGAGCTTCTTTTTCTGCCTTTTGTTATGATATAGAAATGAAAGGAGCAGCAGCACTGATGCCTTGCCAAGGGGGATTAGAGTTGTATGACAGCTATATGGGATGTCTGCAGTACGCCCGAGCATGGTATAAAATTGAGATGCAGCTCTGTAGGCGTATGGTAAAACGTAGGGCATCAAAAAGCTGATTGAATCACAACACTCTCTCAACACTTGCCCTGCCTGATATACAACATAACAAGTCACTGGAGACAGCACACAGAAACACACTTGGCTGCAGCGCTGTCATAAATGCCATCTTCTTCACACACAGGAAAAAAGTAGGAGACGAGTGATGGAGAGAATTAAAAGGATGTAAAACAAAGGGATCTTGTGTCTCCCTTACCATCATCTCGTTTCCTCTTCTCGCCGTTGGAGCGGGGGATACCCAGAATGCCGTTGATGGAGTAGGATCCTACGGGATCGTTGGAGGCGCTGGTCACAGGGGGGGAGGCTGTGCTGGGCACTGATGGAGAAAGCTGAGTTAGTGTGTGTACAATATGTGTGTGTCCTGCCTGTGTGAGTGGGTCATTTGTGTGTTTATTCAGGTGAATGCGGGTTGGAACGGGTAAATGGATGTTTGCGTCCATGTTTTTGTGTGTGTTTTTCCCCCTGGTTTCTTCCTGTTTCCGCAGTCCTGATTGGCTCATTTGACTGTGCTGTAATCTGTGTCTATCCTCACCTATGGTGTGGCCGGGCGTGGAGAGCGGCGTAACAGATCCATCAGGGGACGGGTGGAATTGCTGCTGGACTTTGGTGCGGATAATCCTGGCAAAGTGAACAACAGACACGGATCAATCAATACTGCTTCCAGAGCATGGAGATTTCACACCAGGCCCAGCCGCCCCGGGACACTTAAACACGGCACATCACGTCCACTTACACCCGTGCATGTACAAGTGCTCCATCGTTTGGGGCACTATCCTCATATTCAAGCCCCTGTCACAAATAGCCAATCTCAGGGCCTTAGGGGCAATCTCTCAGCTCCTGCGTGAGGCTGAATAGGGGCTGCCCCCTGAGATTGTGGATTCAATCTAGTTGGATTTCTGAGGTTAGAAATATGATAAAGTCCCCACACCAGTAAGATGTGATGTGGCGGGAAAGTCTTCATTGCACTTTGGTCTGAGTGATCTTGCAAACAAAGCATGAAATCACATCAATTCACCTCAATGATCAGCTTCACTGGCTCTACCTGGCCAACTCTAATAATCTCCCTCTCCGGCTCCCCACTCCCTCTTTTCTCCTGATTCTCTCTTTCTCTCTCCATCCCTCAAACCTGATCTTTCACTCCTCTCACTCCCACCCTCATCCTCTTTTCTCATTTCGACTGTACTGTCCAGTTTGCTCTCTGTTTTACTGTACTGTACTACACTGTCTGCCTTTCACACTCATCCCTTATCTGTCTTTCCTGTCTTTCTCTCTTTATCCACTTCTCTCTGATTCATTTTTTATATTTCTCTCTGTATTTCTAAGTCACCTCTCTGGTGTGCGTTGTCGTTTTTTGGTCTTTTTGTTGCTCAGTGTAGCACATATGAATCCTTCAGGCTCAGTGAGGATCAGAGCCTATTGACTGGGACACCGGGTTAGAAAAGTTGACAACGAGTGGCAGAGAGGAACAGCGAATGCAAATGGTGATCTATAAATTATATGTGACAGGAAAGCAATAGTGTCGTATTGGCCCAACCTGAGACCACTGCCACATCCAGTGTCTTTTAATCTGTGATTTGATTAAAAGAAAAAAAAACAACAACAAAAAACTAAAAGCAAGTGTCACAACCATGGGAAAATTTTTAAAGATTACCAAAATTAGAGGACTTAGAGATAATGTTAATTTTGTAAATTTAAGGATCGCTTTAATTCTTTTAGCAAAACAGAAGGGTACAGTGGGATTTATACAGTCGCGGCTCCAGCTTTTATGGGACATGATTGCATTACATTAAACCATGACTATGGTAATCTTTTGACTGACAGACGAATGTGAGATCATTCAATAACAGGCGGCGTTGTGTACAGACGGAAATCCCACATGGAAGCCTTCTCACTCAAGAGGTGTGACAAAAAGCAGACTTTCACAGACTGCAGATGAGGCGAATGACATGCATGCAGCATCCAGCAGTAAGCTATCAATTCTGCATCAGGCAGCTATGGGGTTAACTTCCTCAGGGGTAAAAATGTACATCAGACTCTTTTCATTCCCCTCAGTATCTCATGCGTCCTCTACACTCTCTCCTTCAGGCAGGGCAACAAAGGCTAGCAGCCTCCTCCAGAAAACACACATCAATATTTTATTTGAATTTCTAACATCTCACCACAACAGTTATCTGACCTCATGACTTGAGGGAGCCTCATAAATTCAAGGACTTTGTTTCGAGTCTATGTTGTTGATATTGAATAAGCAATTTGGATGGGTGAATTAACGACTTTGGTGTTTGGCTGTTGTAAAGAAAAAAAAAATTCCCAAAGAAATATTAAAATGTGGATCAATATGACTGAAAGCCGCTTAGGAACTTATGAGTACGCCTCTGTCCACCGGTGCAGAGGGTGGAAACTCCTCTCTGCGGCAACAAAACAAAGTGCAACCCAGTATCTGTGTAATCTTTAATAATTCATGCAGGGAAAATGTGTTTAAAGCCAGGACATCCTCTTTAGTCTACAGTGCAGAGGTCAGACCCTTAACCACAGAGACCACTGGGGGTCCACTGCCTCTTTCTCTCCCTCTGCCTGCCTCTTTTACTTCTCCTCTTCACTTTCTTCCTCCTCCACATCTTTCCCAGTCCTCCCTCTAACAACAACAGTCAGCTAGAAATTAAAACAATATTTTTAAAAAAGCCTGTAACGTGAAAATTACAGGGAACTATCACCGGACTAAAGGTTAGTTTTTTACAAACATTTCAAAAATACTCCTCTGCATTTTTTTTGTGCAACAAAATAAATATCAATTAACCTTTATTCAATGGTGATATGGGCTTTGGAGAATAAAATTTAAGAGTGAAACGTACTGATTGGTAAGTTGTGATTTGTGAAGACATGCTTTAAGAAGAAAAACAAAAGCATGCAGATTTGTGCATTGCAACAAGGTCTCATGTTAATTATTAATGTGCAGGCCAACTTAGTTTCAAAGGACAGTTTCTTTTAATAGTTCTGTTCCACACAGCTCAAACCCTGCAGATGATCAGAAATGTTTTTTAATAACATCACATAAAACAATGCCAATGGTTTTATGAACAACAGGTTATAACAAAGAATGGCGCCAAAAGACCTGTTGAAACCATAATTTCCATGGCAGCCTGATTTTCTAATATTTCCTTCTCTCTCTCTCTTTTTTTGTAAAGACTCATCCATCTCCTCCATTTAGCTGGATGTGTTATGAGACTCTCTTCAGCTCATTAAAATGTAATGCCGATGACCAGCTCTCTGGAACAGTGCCTTCTAACCAAAGTTCATCACTCTCAGGCACTATGGGGCTTTTTTCACTTTGCACACAGGCACTGGGGCTTTTCACCGGCGTCCTCTGTCTAAAGATACTTTGTCCACTGCTGTCCCGCTTCATGTGGAAAGGTGAAGGTGTAGGGTGTCTGCTGCTTGAGCTGCTTCAGTGGAACAGAAACTCTTTTATAGTACATTTACCCACAGATAAACACTGTTTTAGGATGTCAATATTTTTATTTTCTATAGTTTCTAGATTTATTCTGCATATGCTGAAATCCAAACTGATAATAATAATAATAATAATAATAATAATAATAATAATAATAATAATAACAATAACGTGTGATTAAAACCGGAATCATTCAGAATTGCTATGTGTGATCCACTGTCGCTCCACATTCACCTCGGTGTTGGGAAACAAAGCAATTGGTTGGCAATAAAGAGGCTGCTGCCGCCTCTGTCGCAGTGTGGTCCGCGTATTGAACGACTTTGTTGGGTATTTCCCTCTGCCTCTGGATCTGGTTACGCGGTATTGATCGGTTTTTATCGAGACAGATGTGATTCTTCGTGGCCCCAGCCTCAGCCCCCGTGCTGGCTGTGTCTTGGAGGGCCGTACAGGGGATTGAATTGCACTTGTGAGACCACCCCGGATAGGCTCGGCTGGAAATGACTGTAGTTCAGCCTCGTATGTGAAGATAAAACAGCTATCTGCTTATTTCAGAGCTGATTTATCCCATTTACGCATGGCAAATGACAAGGTTTTCCACTCTTGTCTGTGGTCTTATTTACCCTTTGAATTTGGCTCACGTAAACGTTTGCTTTTACATGTGTGCACATATTTAGAAAGAAATAAGGAAATATCTCTTTGTGCGTATTTACGCGCTTTGGAACAATTCCTCATGCTTTTTTTCCCAATAATAAAAATAAATTAAAGCTGTTATTTCCACCTACCTGTTGATGGATGAAACGCTGGGGACTGTGTCGTTGTCGCAGACGCCCTCAGCCAGTAGTCGGTCCCTTATCTCCCACGCGAACATGGTTGGATTCTGGCGCTTATATTCTGCAATTTTATCCACCACTTTCGGGGTTGCAACCTTTGGTTTGGAGCCACCAATGACTCCGGGTTTAATACTGCCGGTTTCATAGTACCTGCATGGGGACAGAGTGAGTGTTCCTGAGTGGATCCCTCCTTAATTCAACAATCCAGTCAGTCGTCTATATGATGATAAAGGTGGCTTTAAAAAAATCGTGTGGAAACAGATCTCCGCCGTTCTTTTGCAGTTACATGTAGGGCGAAAGAAAAGAAAAAAACTTAAATCTATCATTGGTGTGGAGGTGTGCTGTTATATGGGCCTAATTTTGTGTCAGCTGGTAGGTGAACAGAGCGGGTTTTTTTTTTTTTAACGTAAAGCAGTGTAATTAAAATCACACATTATAAGCAGTGGGACGGACAGAACACAGGACAGTTTAGCTGTAAGAGCACAGTTTAGACCTAATTTCCAGTCTTCATGAGCTTACAGTAGCATGCACGACATGCCACCATGACCTATTGGTAAATGTTGGTGACAAACATTCAGTGTGTGTGAAATGAAATACCTCTGAAATGCCTTCTGATAGCTGAAAAAAATATATTTCAAAATATTATCTCACAGCATTTGTGCTCTGAAGCAAAATGATGTAGGTCTAATTTGTCAGGTTTAAAGTAGCTTTTACACTGATGAAAAAATATAGCAACTCAAAGTATGTATTTATGGTGTTTTTTTTTTCTAATGGATTATGACATGAGTTTATAGTGGCCATAGACTGTGGTGTTTTTCTCAATCTGTAATATTCCAATCTGTTGAACTGAAAAGTCAGTTTTCAAGTGACCTCGTGGTTCTTTATAGTATTTTCTTTATCACCTACAGTCCCCTATAATTTTAATACAGCCTCACAAATTCCTCTGGGATATATATGTTTTTTTTATCCTTAATGTTTAGCTTTACACTTCCCTCCTAAAATTCATTTCATGATTATGATGCTTTTCTCTTACGAGGCTGCAGGTGATGGATAGAAAACCTCGGACGCAAAACTGCTGTGTTCAAGCGAAAAAAAAAAGAGAGAGAGAAAGAAAGTAAAAAAATGACCTGCCTATATAACCGATGACTGAGGCTGAAATAGAGCTGGGTGCGCATATACGAGCTATAGAAGATTGATGTTTGACACACATAGGGCTCTGTTGGTTGTGGATCCCCCCTTTTACCTGCCGAGGATTTTGCTGACACAGCCGTGACTGACCCGTAGCTGTCTGGAGATGTCGCAGGGCCGGACGCCCTGGTGGGCCAGCTCCACGATCCGCTGCCTCACCACGTCCGGGAGGGGTCTGCCGTTCACGAACACCCCGCCGAGCTGGTTCACACCGCCGTGCCCTGCGTGGGATACAACAGCAGCACAGGGGGAGCATAACATTACATACCTGCAGAGGACACGATTCATTTTTTTTTTGTTGGGGGGGACTTTTATTTTCTAGGAGAAAGCTACGTGTTGTATTTTCAGTCCAAAAGGGCAAATCACACTAATGTTAACACACACAAACACAAACAGCACAGTGGACTATAATTTACATGTATATACACACACGCAGAAGCATACACGCACGCACATTTTAATTTTGACCAGCAATCGTACGTTCTAAGATTTATATAATATATTTAAAAAAAAATTCACCAGTAAGAAATATTAAACAATAATAATAATAATAATTGTTGGTTAAAACATGATAGACATTTAAGCAGTCAAAGAATAAAAAACATTAAAGATCAGGTGCTGTGTTGCTTTCAAATGCACATAATAAAAAAAAAAATCTAAATAAAGAAACGTCATCCAAACATAATTGAAAATAAAACACGTCCCTGGCTCTTTTGAAACCCACAAGAATATATATGTATATACATCAACAACAATAACTCCTCTCTCCCAGTACATTGACCTGGTCAGGCAGTATTTTCCAGGAGCATCTCTTCCCCTGCAGCCTAACACATGTCGCAGATATTATGTTTCAACCTGTTTAATTTTCCTTGCACAATTACTGTAAATAATTAAAATGAGCTTTGATAACTCATATTACAAACGCGGATGGTGCGAATGAGGAGGAATAAATAATTAACAAACAGTCCCGGGTCTCCTTTACGCATATCGTATGGAGGAAAACATGAAGAAAATGAACGGTTAAAACAACCGCTTCAGTGTTTTCCTTATAGGTTTCATTCTTAACCACCTTAACCAAACTGAGATGAAAGGTGGTAAATAAAGTGACACGTACACGTCCATTAACACACAAGGTGCTCTCGTCTTTAGTATCTATCATGTCACAGGTTAAAAAAAAAGAAAGAAAAAGCTTTGTATTTAAATTTGGGGAGGGGGATTCTATTTTCTCACTTTACAGAAAATTAACTTAAACCATCTGACCATCTGAAACTCATGAAAAAAATAAAAACAAAAACCAAACTTTACAGTGACCCGTGTGCTCTTAAAATAAAGTCAGAAATGTCCCTGTTTTTAAACGTATTGCTCGTCATTTCTCATTATTTTCTGTGGTTTTTTTTTTTTAAATTATTATCATTATCGGAAATAGAGTACCTAAATGTATTTTTACACGGTTATTCTCCCAAACTTTGCCAGTGTTTTATAAGGAGAAAAATGAGCGATGTAAAAAAAAAAAATGACTGAAAGCACAGACGTTTTTAATCTTTGAGAGCTGTGTTCATCTTCAGAACAGAGTAATAATACGCTGGTAAATAACGAGCCTTAATGGACTTCAAATGAAAAATGTGCGTAAAAGCACGTTTCAATTTTTGTAACTGCACTTTTTCTGTGTAAATTACACCGCTGTCACTGCAAACGTCTCAGATCTAATTCGCGCTGGAAGTGAAGTTACAGCACAGAGATGTTTTTGTCTATAAACTAATTCATTATACTCACGGTGCATCGCTGAGAAGGGGTCTGCTTTGCAGTGAATATCCATGGGATAGCAAAGGAAAGAAAGGTAATCGACTGAGGTCGCCGTTTCGCCTCGGTGATGCAGCTTTAAAGGAGTAAAAAAAAAAAGACAAGGATTTATATTTTGGTGTAAAACAGTCCGTGTGGGCAGAGTCCGCAGGCTGCAGCAGCGAATAACTTCTTGGGACGACGCTAAGTTTTCCTCCTGTTTAAAGTCTGAACTCAAAAGTCTGCAGAAGGGCTGTCAGGTGCAGAGCATGACCCACGCGTGTGCAGAACGCACCAGTCGCAGCAACATTGGCTCAAATCGGGTCACTGTTTGTGTTTAAAGGACATCATGAGGAAAACAAAAGCAGTAGCTGAAGTCTCCACGGGTCCGCTCGGAATCTGAGGCCGAAAAATCCCTCTCCTCTGGCGGCGTGGAGGAACGGCGGGCTCTGTGGTTTAATCAGATAGGGGCGGAGATGACAACAACATGGACACGGCGAAGTACAGAGCAGTGTGTCCCCCTCTCCTCCAGAATGGGCTGTGCCTGAGCCAAGCTTTGGGCTGAGAATGAAATCCCTCTCCTTGTGTGTCTGTTTCTAAAAGCTGCAGTCCCACAGATCACCCCCCACCCCTCCTACCTCCATCCCACAGATCCCCTCGCATAGAGATGGATGACTTGTCAGACAAAGGCAATAGATTCCAACACTTTGTGATTCGCCCACGTAAAAACCTGCAGCTCAAATGAGGAGGTCCCTGCATCCGACAGCCAGGAAGGGGAGGGAGACGAAATGGGAAATGATGAGACCTTGGGGTGAAGAATCAAGGAAATTAAAGGCAGGGGGTGTAGAAGAGAGGTAAAGCAGTGTATGTTGTTTAAAGCGATGTTACTCAGATGCTTTCAGGACTCCCAGGAGAAACACATGATGAGTGTGATGCCCACTGATGCCCACTTGGGAGGTTTTTTTGTTGTTGTTGTTGTTGTTTTTGTTTTGTTTTGTTTTGTTTACTGTTGGCACTACATTATTAAAGTGACACTGAAGAGCCTAAATCACATGTTTAAAACAATAATGATTATGAATTCTCTAAATTTCACTTAAAGTGAAATAATAAAACTGATCTGTTCCTCACTTTGCTGTGGACTTCTGGAGCCTCCTAAACAACACTGGCAACCCAATAACCCACTTTGTGAGCCAATGGTTCAAAGTGTAGAATCTCAGTATGGCTTAGTTATTCTTTTCAAGCATGAAACAGAAACTGAATGAGGTTTCCCAATAAAATTCTGTCTATTTTGCAAAATGTATTGGCATTTACATTGGTCATTGTTTCGCTATGTATCTTCTTGTTAAATTAACAACACACACACACACACACACACACACACACACACACACACACACACACACACACACACACACACACACACA
>JBBMJY010000003.1:10639638-10649999 GCA_037833715.1 Toxotes lorentzi
TATTTCAATTCTTAGAGTCATTATTGGCCCTGCTTGCTGTACTGTCAGCAGCTAGGAACCTTACATGTACATGCTGAGCACCAGGGTAATGTTCCACTGTGGCAGTCGAACATGTGTTTCCTACATATTGCTCTCTTACCTCTGATCATGATTATCACACCAGAGCTCCAAATAAGTGCAATCATCTCCTCCATCTGACATAAATAAGCAACAAGTCAAAACATGGACAAAAAACAGACAAAAACAAACAAACAAACAAAAAAAAAAAAAAAATCAGCTTTCATGAGGAATGACTGGAAGTAAAGCTCCACATTTATATTTTTACATTTATGCCTTTATTTTATATAGAGGAGGGATTGGGGATGTTGTGATTACATGGCCAGCGTCTCAAAACTGTTGGTTGTCAATAAAAAAAATACTGCAGCTAAATACATATTACTTATTACTTTAGTTGAAAGAAGTACTGAAAGGTGTATGGCTCACTAACGCGTCACTATGAGGAAAAAATCAAGCTCAAGTCATTTGACATTAATTGACAGGACAGCATACCACCTCTTTCTTGCTTACTCCCACTCTCTCTCACACACACGAACACATTTCTCTCCAAAGAATGTGACACAGAAAAACAAGCCCATTTATCCAATATACACTTGTGTTGCTTCTGCCCAAACAGCCATGCTATATTTTTTATTCTTAACTCTCAGCTGCCGACAGAACTCCGACTGCTTCCTCAATCAAGACCTTACAGTGGCACAGTGCAGACTCCACCGCTGAAGACACTGATGCCTGGGATACAGAGGCTCGGGAAAGAGGCAGATGCTCTGCCGTGTATAGTGTGTAAGCGTGTGTGTGCGTTTGTGTGAACTCCTACTGTAAGTGGGATTTGAAGAATTGGCACAGTCATCTGAGCAGTGCTCCGCATCTCTCACAAACAAATGAAGGCCCAGAGCCTCAAAGTGAGATTGATATCTCTTTCTGAACTTCACAGCGAATATTCTGAATATGGAAAGGGGTTCCTCATTCCCAGGGGATCCAAAAGGGCACCTCCTCTCTTCTCTTTTCTCCACCTCCACGCCAACAATAACAGGAAAAAAATGGCCTGGGTACATCTTTTGTGTTCATCAATATATTCATCGTGTGTCGTGGCAGCCGAAATGTCGACAAGCACGCCACAATGGATGGGCCAGAAATCCACTTTGTCGCGGCGTGGAGGATGTCTAAAATTGTGTTTGGAATTAAAATAGGACAATCCTCAGTTTTTCTGGACCAGAGGCAGAGCCATACATTTCACTTAGCGACTGAAAACTTTTCAATTTGTGCGGCGGGTCCTCAACAGAACCCAGCCATTAAATGGGTCAAGGATGGATGTACCCAGGCTACATTGTTCTCTGAGTCAAACAAAGAAACTAAGGAGCACGTTTGCAAACCATAATTTGTTTCACACACAAGAAAATGCTTGAAACTAGGGGATTATATACATAAGCAAATAATGCATTGCATAGAGGTATGAGTTAACAATAAACACTTTGCAAGAGAAGAAACTAGCTCTTTTCAAAGCTGGCTGGTTTTGACTGGAAAGATGACTGAAAACAGAAAATCCAAATGCCATCACACATATTTCCAGCACAATGTGTAGTCACAGGAAACAGATCCTTGGGTGGGTTTCATCACAGCCAAATATAACGATCATCACCTCATGGTGACTTTGACAGAGCTGGCCCTGATCTGACTCACTGACCTGGTCCTGCATGGGTCACAAACTAAGAAAAGTTTACGACACTGAGACAGCAGACCTCTGAACATGTCTCTGTTAAAATCTGTCTCTTGGAAATATCTGTCAAGATCAATACGACACAGTGATATGTTTTTAATCACGAGCAATTGATGCTCATTTGACTGACATTTTCATAGTGGATGCACATAGCAGCTCAAAGCACATGTCCACTCATGGGGTCAGCGATTTCTGCTGTTTCAATATTAATTAGCCTCAGTTTTTTTTTCTGCCGCCATGATTTAATTGCCATAGATTTTATATCTGTTTTGAATAACTGATAAAGTGTGACAACTGTATGACTTTTGTTAAGGATATTCATTTTTCAAACATGTATATATTATATTATTTCTCTTCATCTGGAGCTCTTTAACTATTGTATTTATATTTGTAAACATATGTACTTGCGCCCACGTTTGTGGCAATGAGAACATGTACAACTGAAGCTAATCCCTTGTTTGAAATCGCCCCCTTCCAAAGCAGCTTCATAATGATCTCCCTCTGAAAGGTAAATCAGTTATATAACAACGACAAAAGAACCGTTTTGTCATAAAATGGTAATTAGTTTGGGTCTTGACCTCCCTCTTGGCACCTCGACACCCCCAGCTGAGGACCGGGGCAGGTCCGCAGTCCACAGTTAACGACAGGCAGGCGTAACACACTGGCTGAGCACTGTGGGGCCTTTGTCTTCATTCAGGGGGAGATGAAGTTCTCGCTGCCACGTTTATCAATCATGGAGGGGCTCCAGCTGTTCCACCGGCTTCAGCCTGGCTTCAACAGCCGGCCTTACAAATTGTCTGTGAATAGCAAGGAGAAGGGACCCCCACTACACACACACACACACACACACCACCATGTGTACACAAACAACATTAGCCTCAACATACATGAATTGCCATGTACCAATGCACAGACCAACATCACATATACACAATCACACTGTTTAATTTAACACAAAGATTGATACACAGGCACGGCACCCCACCATCACAGATACATCCAAAAGCCTTCATCACACATGCAGATGCACTCAAATACATAATACCTATTGTTCACGTCTGGTGACAAATGTTTCTCTGCAGCCTTTTCACAGACACGTCCAACCCTGCCGTCTGCTTGGTGCAATTACAAGATGGATTAACAGCTCTTTCTAACTCTGTCATCATCACCTTGCATGCCTTGGAGGAATCAGAGGATGCTGCATTCCTGAGAATTACGTCCAATTACAGCTTAATGAATGAAGGAGAGATGTACAGCTGAACAAATCAGGCATGAATTAGCTTACAGCCGAGTTTTGAGGGTATTATTTTGTCTATAGATCCTGTGTATCGATGGCTCAGCATGTCAGAGATCAAATGGCCCGCAGGCTCAAATCCTGCAAGTAAAGAATTATTATTTTAAGTTTGCAGGACTGATCTATAGGCTTTCACTGAAATGAAAAGTTACATGTGCCAAAAATACAGATAGATGAACATAGGAATTAGCTGTTCACCAAGGTCAGATAGTGATTGCATTGTTACTCTCACATGCCACTGTGTCAAAGCGATCTGCACTCTCACTTTTTCATCATATTCTGCACATCAACAAAACAGCAAGAGAATGAAATGAAGGGGACAAAGAGAGAGAGAGAGAAGAAAGAAGAAGAAAGAAAGGGATACAAATTGATCGTTTGGTGGGTAGATCAGTCATAGTCATCCTGGGCGGATGGATGAATGTCTTTGATGGCCACTGCAGGTTCAGGCAGGGAGAGTGTCTGAAAACAAGAGAAATTGGTTTGGGCCCTCGGGAGGGGAATCAATGTGTGAGGGGCATGTAAGTGCTGTACTGTTGATTTGTGCAGGGCTATGGGGGTTGTCCAAAGTTTGAGGGGTCTTGAATGTGACAGCTAAATTCTCTTTTGAAATGACCATGTTTTGTTTGCTTCTTTACAAAGAAAAAAACCACCCTGTTAAGACTCAAACTGTGGAGGTTGATCTTTTGGGGAAATAAATTGAAAAATATACATGTCTTAATTTTGCCTCTACTTTTGAATGCATCTCCAATTTTAAACATGATGTCTTCTGTGGCTCACTTCAGTGACAACTTATACAGATAACGTCACATTTGTTGTGGTACCATTACTGTATGCCAGTTGCATTTTTAAAAGACAGCAAACAGCTTTTACCTTTATCAACGATTTTTCCATCTGTGGTGTCAAATGAAAGATGTTTCCACACATTATTTCTCACTTTAGTGTCATGATCATTCGTTCAGCATGGCTCGCTAGTTTCCACCATCAACAATGGGAACAACAATTTCCTAGGCATGACCTGTTGTGCTTATACACTGAGTTTTTAAATTTGGTTAAATAAACAGGCTCTATTTTTTTCCCCCCTCACATTTGAACATTTATTAAATGTTCTATGTGAAATTACTTTATTGAAAATTGTTTCATTAATTATTTAATTTAACTCAACCAAAGGAGTGTGGTGAAAATTTTTGGATATTGTGAAGCAAATAAATAATTGAATAAATAAAATCATTTTTGTGTTAATATTATGAAACCACCTTTTGAATGTTAAGGCTATGGATCACTTCATGTGACCCATAGTGCAATTTTTTTCTAATTACAACAAGAATGTTAACTTTCTTTTTTTGTGTAAACTAATAATTGCTATTTACATATATCTAGAGAGTCCGGGGTTCACGTTAAGACTCCTCTGACACCTGCTGTCCAGCATGCCAGAGGAGGTCAGCAGCTGGCCCAGTCACCACATTTCATTTTTTTCTGTTATGGAAAAATCTTGCAGCTCCAAATGATGTCCCTTCATCTCCTTTAGGTTGTAGGGCTGCAGTTTTTAATCTTTGACCAGAGGTAGTGGGCGAGGAGGTGGCGAGGCAGGTGGTTAGATGCTTCAGGGAGTTTTGCACTAAGAGTGAGGGAGCCAAAATACAATCTATCTATATCTATCTGCGGGAAGCGCTCTTTCAGCTGTAGTTTGTTATGCTCTCAGGCCGCTGTACTCACAGGGTTTTTCACACTAATGGCAGCCACTCTCTCATTCGCGGTGGCAGTAATAGAGTTTTATTAACTGATTAGTCTCTATTTTCAGGGTGGAAACAAGAATCAAAATCTCATGCTACTTAATGGGGCCATTGTGACTTGAATAGTTATATCTGTTGGATTATGATTTTTTTTTTCTGCCACACAGTCTCTTTGAACGATGATGCAACCAAGTCGACTGTGCTCTGGTAATGAGTCATATGACAACTCCTGGGGTTTCTCCTAACTATCCAGGCAAATGTCAGCAGTCTACCCCCCATTCCCTTTGATGACCTATTAAATATTATGAGGACCCCCTCCTGTGTGCACTGTAGTCTCACTCATATCAAGATGGTGTTTAATGCCCATGAGACAAACAACAGACAGATTAAAGCTATTATACTCTGCTGCACTCCCACACTCACCCTCCACAAAGTGGAGTTGTGATGAGTTGTTTAATAGTTTTGTGGCTTAAAACCAGTAAAACACAATGTTGGGTTATAAACGACATGTGAGAATTTATAGTACAGTGATCTTTCAAAACAAAGCCGACTTACTGACTTACACATAGAGGACTCACCTCCCTCTGATCCAGTAGTTGTTATTAATAAAGCTACTGAAACCTAATCAACTTCAAATACGGCTTGTCAGATAGACAATATATTAAGACAAATGATGATTTTATTCTCAGCCAAATGACAGACTTCAAATTTTTCAAACATGGTCATTTTCTGGCTTGTGAGTCAAGTATAAGGAGCTAATTATGTGACGATCTGAGCAAAAATAACTTCTCATTTTCAAGAATAATGGGAGAGAAATGTTATAGATTAATGGCACTATTTATCTTTTTTAAATTTCTGTCTTTCTCTGGTGATGGCAGCGCTCCCCAAGGAAAATATTCATAAAATGAAATTGAAGTCATAACTTAATAGGTTATTAAAATTTTTGAATGCATATCACTTCTCCTTTTGCGGTGCTGTAAATTTAAATTGAAGTTCGTGGTGTTCAGAGACACCGGCAGGAGTTTTTTTTATGGTGGCACAAGAGAGGGAGGACATGCATCTCTGTCAGTGGGGTATTTGCTATTCTAATTTTATGGCAGGCCAGATTATCAGGCAGGAATGTCAGTGTGCGCAGGCAGACTGCTGACAACACCTCAGCCCTCAGCCATGTGTTTCCATTAGAGTGAACCAGCGTCCAGGGGTTTGTTCCCTCTATTATTTTCTATTTCTGTCTTTTATCTTGATTTAAACTGAGACTTTATGCATTTTCCCCTCCTGTCATTTCTCACCCTTTCTCAACCTCCACCACTCACACTCAGACTCTCGCCCTCTTTCTTTGCTATTTCCCTCCCTCCAGATCTGCTATTTTCTGTATTCTCGCTCCCCTTTCTGTCTACCGCTGCTCCTCGGGGGGGATGAGGTCTCAACAGAGACAGAGGAGACAGCTATGCAAATCTCAGGGGCATGGGTTTATATAGCGAGTGAAGGTGGGACACCTATCTTTAGCCTACTATCTATGTATGGACACAGTGCCAAAGAAGGTAAGATGTATGGAGGTGATTGAAAGAGAGAGCCAGGAGTGATGGAGGAAGAGGGGTCCATCATCTCAGCTGGATGGGTGGGAGGGGAGTTTTCCTCAAGGTCAGGGGGCAAATTTATTTATTTCCCTGGAAGTTACAATGAAATTTAACTGAGTACTTTGCTCTGATGATGAGAGAGATCAGTAGCCATAAATTTGTCTTGCCATTTGGTTGCCAGTGATGAACCATTTATTATGCTGCCTTCAAGGACACAGCATGGTATTTGTATGATAGTGCTATTCTATGTAATGATATCCATTTCATTGTGCCATATAACACAAATGAGAAAATTAAGAATAAAACTGCTGGGTGCAGAGCAGGTCTAGCTTTATTCATAGCTATCTAATAGGATATGTACAGTAAATGTCACATGATATTTGTGATGCCCTTGTCCTGGTTTTACAGTAGTGGTTAAAATGTTGATGTTGTCTTGCCTTAGAAAAGTACCAAGGGCTTTTGGGAAGTGCAGCGCTGGTGAAAAGCCTGGGTTTTGGCAAATACTTTTTTTTTTCACAGCCATAAAATTTTGAAATTTGATAAATGAACTAATAAGACTTTACTCCCCCAAACAACAAATTTGGCCCATGTTTGGTTTCTCACATTCATCATTCACAAAGAATGGGGCTCTTGACTGCACACTTCTCCCTTTTTGTGCTGCCTCTCAACACACAACAGGCACCTCCAGGGTCCCTCAGAGGGCACGATGAACTAATGCTCTTTATTGATTGGCCATTTAAAAGCCTCTTGTAGCCTTGGGAGTATTTTAATGCCACGAGGCCCTTTCCCCTGCTGCCCTGCGTCCCCAGGGCCCTTGTGTGTATTCCTCAGTGGGCTATCATAGGGAGTTCATTAATGGTCAATTACTAATATCTGATGAGGCTCATTGTGTTACGTTGCCGCCGTAACTGGGCATCTGTCTCTCCTGCTTTGCAAACATCACAACAACACGGGGGCTTTTATTGCAGCAGGATCACAAGCTTCTGGCTAGAAATCCCATGCCGAAAGGAACATATTAGGGATTAGGAGCAACATCCCATTATTTAACTGTCTGTGGCTCTTACGTGGATTTAAAGTTGTTTATTCGATTTGTTGTTTGTGGGACCCACAATGATGGAATTTCTCTTCAGTAATTTTCGATTTCTGTTTAGTAATTCTGCATGACAAAAACCTTAAAGTATAACATATTGGAGCTCTCACACAATCCTGACCTGTTTATGCAAGGAGACTTGATAGGCTGTCAGGCCCCAAGTGGGAAGAGCCCCCTGAATGAGGCGAGGCTTCCTTTGACTGCTGGGCTGATATTTGTGGATAATAAAAGGAATAAATCAGACAACGGGGCTGAATATTTCATTTGTTATCCATATTCCTTATGGGAAAATGATACAGAAATGTAAAAACAGCAATTTTCCCAGCAGCCCCTGCTGGGATTGTGCCAGAGCAGAAGGACTGTTTTCATGTCTGAAGATAAAGTGCATCTTTACCAGCCTATTCTCTCTGGTATAAATCTAACAGGCATCTTATACATTACCTGTTCCAATGCAAAATTCTGCATGAACGTGTGATTGTAATATGCTATTATTTCCAGGTTTTTTTCCCTCTTCTCACTTCCTGTCTGTCAACATATCTGTCTCTTTCTATAACTGTCCCTCCTCTCTTTCTTTCATGTCCTACATCTACTCTCCAGAGGACAATATTCAATCTCTGGGACTTTGGGGTCGGCAGGATAACTTGCGATGACATTATAATGACCTTCACTTTTCGCTCCTCCTGGTGATAGATCCCATGAGTTATCCCTCCCTCTGCTGAGAGTTGAAGATTATCTGAATGAAATGGGCCTGTGAAGTGATAAGCACTGTGCATTGTAGCCACTCGGCTGCTTTACAAATGGAAGAAAATAAACACAGTAAGGTAGAGTAGAGGTACTGTGCTCAGCTGGCTTTGGTTCCAAAGTTTGGAATGTAGTTTTGAATGTACCCCAAAACTGATAAGAACCAGTAGGCAGGAGGCAATTTAAACAAAAGGGGTTTACTAAAGGGAGTCATTTCAAAGGCCATGACACTGAAATAAATTAATGAGCAATGAAACTTTTCCACTGAAATCACCAGTGGGCTGTTTGCCAGTTTCACTCCTCAAATAATAATTTCAGCTTTTAAGAAAATCATTGTGTTTGCTCGAAAATATTGTTTTAATTTGTTTTTCTTCATAAATTTTTTTTTTTTGTTGTTTCGAGGTTTGAAGTATCTATGTACACGATGAATGCAAGGCAGGATGCAGACAGTAATGCTCCCAATAGTAAACTATTTTCACAGGCCTCTGATGCCAAGAAAAAGGCCTATTTGGTGGGCTTTTTATGCCAACTCAGCACTTTACCCCACAGTGCCCCATCCCATCTGTCAGTGGACCCTTTAGTGCCGGGGAGCACGGGGGTGGCAGGGGCTGAAAGCAGGGCAATTGGGATCAGTCTGTGTCCCACTGCCATTATCAGTTTTGCCCTGACAACACATCTACTTTTCACTTTCACCCCAGAAATAGAGGAGGCGGAGGGGGCCTTCACAGAGGTAGTGGCAAGAGCAGGAGATGATGGACATGAAAATGAGCTTCTTTTTTCCCCTTTCACTGAGTGGATGGAAGAAAATGTGGTGTCATATCTTGTCAGAGCTTGGCTCATGGCCAAGCTGAGATTGATGCTGAAGTAGGTCCAGCCACCTTCCTGCTTCAGATTTCACTGTTAAACAAGACCAACAGGCAGGAAAGTGCTGCTTGTTACACAGACGTCTGTAACCATCAGAGGTTAGCACAGATTCATCAAAATACACTGTTCTTCAAACGTGAATTTTGTTCAGGCTTTGATGCTGCTAAATATATATCAGGATGACTCGTGACACATTTAAGTTAACACTCAAATACTTCTATTTTAGAACATAAGAAAACGTTCAGCATTTTGAGCCCATAAGTCTGAGTGAAATCAAACACATTCAAGTGTGTCAGTCAGTTTGGAAAGTATCAAATATATTCCCCTGTGCCTGATGAAGAACCAAAATCAAAATGAAAGAGTTATAAAAGTAAATTAAAAAAATTCAAACATAAAATGAAAGGCATTAATAATGTAAGCAAAACTAGAAAGTATAATTTTAGAAAGTTGCATCAAGACATAGACGGCACAATCTTAATGGTACGAACAGTTTTTCCCTTGTTTTCTTTCGCTCTTTTACACTGTGACTCTGCTAGATGATTTGGATCTACAGTGGGCAGAGGTGTGAGCGAGGGACCGCTCTTCTGATCATTGATGACCATCCACCAGCGCAGGCCTCTGGTGATATGTGGGCCCTCCGAGCTCCGGTAGCCCCACCACACCACACCCTGGGGTGCAACAAATATCAGCATTGTAATTTCACGCCTGTGATTATTATCGCGAGCTCTATCTCTGACTGGGAATCCTCCACCCATCCTCTTTAGTCCTCCCAGCTGAGATACTGTTTAACAGCCTCTCCCTTGGACCTGTGCACTCAGACACACACGATCTCTCTCCCTCTCTGTTTCACACACACACACAAGCATGCACTAATGCGTGTACACACAAACACACACAATATTTTAATGTCTCCCCTCTATGGGCCCGTTTTAGGCTTTCTCATTTCTTCTTCTCCCATCTTCTGTTAATTCACCACCATCTGCCTCAGCATCTGTTTGAAGAGCCAGAAAAAAGTGTCTGTCATGGCAGAGAAACTCTATGCTTTTTCTCTCTCTTGTTTTTTTTTTTTCTACTTTTCTCAATTCCTCATCCTCTTGCCCATTTAAATGCCAGTGGCAGCATCCTCTTCAGTCTTTGTCTGGCCTTCTGCTCCACCCCCTCCTCTAACTGGCCCTGATTTAGCATAATCTCCAAAAACCTTGGTCCCTCCCCCTCAGCCCTGTCCACACACACACACACACACACACACACACACACACACACACACACACACACACACACACACACACACACA
>JBBMJY010000003.1:10650099-10720479 GCA_037833715.1 Toxotes lorentzi
CACACACACACACACACACACACACACACACACACACACACACACACACACACACACACACACACACACATTCTCTATCTCTGTGCTGGATCTCTTCCCATCCATCTCGTCATCCACGGGGAAATGACAAAAAGGTCATGCACATACTCTTTATGTCTAATTACTAATGTCTTTTTTTTCTAATAACTAAATAGCTGACAAAAAAATAAACTCCAACTCATCCACTTGTAAAGTAAAAAGCACAAACAGGAAATCTTACCGAAGTTGTCAACTACCCAGACAATAGTTTTCCAAGGATAACAGGGAATAGGTGAGTTTCATGAGGAGGATTAAAGGAAGACGCTACCTGCTCCTCACCGTCAACTCCACACCATTAATCCATCCATCCCTGCACTATATTTAACTGCTTCCAGAGCCCTTTTCCTCCCAGTCTTTTCTTTCCGCCCCCTGCATGCCCTCCTATCTTCCTTCTCTCCTTTGAGGTTTTAAGCAACAATAGGACTGTCCACTCCACAGCCGGCCTGAGCCACAGGATCTGTCCCTGCCAGAGGAGATTACAAGCATTCTTCAGCCAGGCTAGAGTTGTTGTGGAGACCTGCAATGCTGGGAGCTTTCTGAGGACACTTTTTTTTTTTTTTTTAACATGTCTGTCTTTTAACAGCAACTTTCAGTGTTGGTTTCAGTCATGGCAGGGACATGACATTTACAAACTGCACTTCATGTTTATTGAAGAGGAAGAACAAGCCTCAAAGGGATGCTCTGTATGATCATAGCTTATTAATGATAATGATAATTTGATACTAACAATGACTACAGAATGACATTATTTGTCTTTAAAACACACGTCCTCAGTTGACGTGTCTGCCTCAGTTGATTTACCTCCTTTTTTCTGTCCCTAATTCTTTCTGTTTCTTACTGTTGTGTTTACATCTGGGGAGTGACACGCATACTCTCACGATCTCAGGTCCTCTGGGACCTGAAGTGTTTATTTAGCAGCAGTAAAAACCCTCCACTTACACTTTAGGCCTTGCCACGGGCAAGAGGTATTAGAGTCATCTAATTAAATACAGGGTTGGATGTCCTCTGTACCCTGCCTCCCCTCAGGCGGACATGGATTGGACAGCTTTGTGCAATATGCTAAAACATATGGGACAATGCTTAGGATTCTGAATAGACATATGATCTTTGACACTGCAGCCACTTCAGATAATTGTAATTATAATACAGTTTCTTCTTCATCGTCATATTATATTATTCTGTCTGAGGGCAATGATGTCTTGCTCCCTCCCTCTCTCCCTCCCTCTCTCCCTCCCTCTCTCCCTCCTTCCCTCTCTCCTTCTGTCATTTCCACATTCTCTGTGGGGAGCTGTTGTCTGATAAGTTGTCACATTAAGTGCTAACTTTTGGGTGATCGCTGGGCTTTTCTTCCTATCTCTTTATGGCCAAACCCTCTAATAGCTGTCCTGCGGCAGTGCCCGAGGCAATCATGTTACAAATAAACAGGCTGACACAGTCATTTACTCAAATCGTCCCTACACTATTCACAACCCTCCCCTGGTGATGATCCTTCGAACAACAATTATTTCAAATGTCAAAGATCCAGGCCTTCGAGGCATAGACAAATGAACATTAAAAATCTATTACCAAACACTTTAAAGATATACATGTAGGTTTTCTTTATTTTCCTAATAAGAGATTACAACAAAGAGCCTGTGTGACCAAACTTAGAGGAATAAAAAGAAAAAAAAAAGATGCCTGCCCACAGAGGTTTGTGTTTGTGTTTCATCTCCTTGTTTCCTTTTGTTTCACGTGACTCCGTCCAGAGGGATGGCCTCTGATTTGCTGTCAGACTGAGCTGTTCTACAAGACCTCTCATAACCTCATCTCATCCCTCGGAGGACTCCCTGGAACCTTCGGCCGACCCCACAGACGAGATGAAGATATTTCCACTTCAGCCGACTGAAACCTCTGGGCAATAATGGGTTTTAAGTAATCACAATAGTCAGAGTTTGACCTGTCTGATTCTTTGATTCTCACGTTTAAAGGTAATGAGAGAAATGAAGAAAAGTCATGAATGAACAGAGGAGGAAATATGACTAAAGCTATCTGCCTTTTGGCTGCAGAGTTGCTAGGTTCAGCCACTTCCTGTTTTGCCTTCTTGTAAGTGAATTGTCCAGTTAAGATGTATAAGCCTAATATAAAGGTATTGCTTGCAGTATCAATCTATTCCATGTGATTGCCCCTCATGATGGGCACCAAATCCATCCAGTGATAATGGCATCCATCTCCGCCTTTATATTGCATGTATTTGTTACCTTTGGCCCAGTAGCAATAAATCCAATCTAGTCTCCTGGACGTGGACCGCTGACCACTGTGAGCTGGTCAAGGAGAGTGGCTACAGTTCATTTCACATCAACGCTCGTCATGATTACGAAGAGATTAAATGCCCCCCGCCCATCCAACTTCGCAGCATCTCTCATTCCATAAGCATACTTATTATCTGGGTGTGTTACTCTGTAAACCGATAATTGGTGGTGTCAAAGTTGCTTTCTTTATTTTAACTTTGACAATGTCATTGTGATGTTTTATAACTCTCTAAAATGTAACTTTTATACTGACTGAGACTTCATGAGTGCCGATTCCTTGAGTCCAGCCCTAACCATGAAAATTTAACCCCAGAAGGACACAGTTATCTTTGAATTTCCTTTTGTTTTGCTTTACTTTGGCAAGTAAAGTCCATGCTAGTTTACCATAGTTTACTTTGTGTCCACTGTTTGTTGTATTAGATGTGATTATTGTTCTGCACAGACTATGATGCTCTCGAAGGGTCTAAACTCAACTGTGAGTTGTGAGCACTCAGGACTCTCATCAGCAGTGATTTCAATGTATCACGACCATCCCCAGGGGAGCTCTAAGTGGAGCAGATGGTAGACAAATAGTGTGTAAGGGAAAAAAATTAAGGAGTTTTATAGGATTTTCATCAATTACCTGAGCTAATGCATCACTATAGAGTAAAAAAATGCTATTTGCAATGTTTTTGACAGCGCCATCAATATATTAATAACAGCAATGCAAGACATCAATCTTCATTTCCAACTTCAAAGGATGTTGCTCAAAAACACCATACCTGACAGAAAAAGTTGAATTCTCCCTTCCACAAAAGGCCCACTTTGCATTTTCATGTATCATACAATCATTTCTGTCACAGCCCTCATGTTGGGCCTCCAGTATATTCCATAATAGCAGGCAATGAGCGAGTCATTGTCCTGCATTAGCATGTTACGGTACAGAGAGTTAAAGAGACCAATTTCATCTCTGCCCCACATCCCTCTGATGGGATTGGCTTTGATGGGCCTGTGTGTTAGAGGGCTGGTTGCTGACTTCATAAGGATGATATGAGTGTGTCATGGCTTCATAAAGCAGTAAGACATGCTTTTTGGAGCCTGGAGAGATTGTTTAACTCAGACCTATTACAAAACAGTCCCTCTGTTGTAGTCTTTAAACACTGTGACTGAAACATTTCACTTCTTTCAAGTACAAAGCCTGCTCTATGTAACTTCTGATTCAAATGATTTATAGCATTCACCAGGTAAAACTATCTAACCCTATGCCCCTTCATTCCTGCAGAAGACACAAATCATTAATAATGGGTCACAAACATATAGTTAAACTAGTTAAAAAAAAAAAAAAAAAAAAAAGATTTCCTAACAAGGTGGGCACTGTAGGCGCAAACAGGAGTAAATAGTGCATTTGCTGGGGGACTATTTTCAGCTGTTGATATGGTGCTCTAATGAATATTTACAGCAGCAGGATGGTGTATGTGGGATGTTAAACTAAAAATAACCCTGCCCATGCTCGTCATAGTAAAGGAACATGCTGCCTTGTGCAAAGATATGGCTCACTGTAGTGTTTTCACAACTTTTAAGACAACAGTGTAGCACAGATAATAATCAGATCAGCTTACAAATACAAAATCAGTTCCTTGTTAGTTTTGGTCTTTTTATGGGTCTTTGTTGGCCTGAATAAATAAATAAACAGAAAGAAAGAAGAAATATGATTATCCCAAGGCTTACCTTTTAGGCAATGAGTAGCCTCACCTCAAACAGCAGAAGTGAAGCTACTACTTATGTTTTAATACACTACTGTGGTTATTGTTGCGAATACGACAGAACCAAATGTGGCTCAAAATGAAGAGGTGAAGAGGAGTCAGCACACAAAGGAGAAAAACAGCACACACTTCAAAATCTTCAAAGATCCAAAAAGTTATTTTTCAGGTCTTCACTTCCAACTGTTATGTTCCTTCTGAGTCCTAATTAATATGTTAAGACTTCTGTAATTAAAATGCTCCTGGTGTAAATGCAATATTCAACAGTTCTCCTGACAGTGATATATTCTACATGGATTATCCTCAGTGATTTTGTCTTGCTAATTAATCAACATTATTTATGATGATAAAGGAGGGGAAAAAAATTACTGATGAACAGACTGCCTCAGCAACCATGATGTACTCACTCAAGTAAACTTCTGAAATATTTATTATTCGATGCGAGTGCTCCAGTGTGGCTGTGGCCACCAGCTTAAATCTGTGGCTGTGACTGGGCGGCTCCTGTGAATTTGTGTTTAGTATGTAGCATTTAGCATTTAGCATTCGTAACAGTGGAGCTTACGGAAACATCTTCATCAGTTTCTGGGGTTTACTCAGTTTACATCAAAGAAGAGGTTTAATTAATACCTATAATGGATATTTAATAAGAATTTCATTAATAAATATGATTAATACAATAAAACCCAATAAAAATTGTATATATTTGTTATATGTTATGATGTCGTATTCACACTCAGATGCTATATCTGATTAGTTATTCTTGTTAACAAATGCATCAGCAAATATTTTTTTAAAAGCCCTCACAGCTGCTTACAACTACATTTAATGTGTTGTAAACCATTAATCAGTTGTTCATTTACTGCTTATAAGTGGTGATTAAAATAAAGTGCTACACAATGAGATAATTGTTAAAACAGAAAGAGTTTGGGTTAGTTGTTTGATACTCTTCTGTCTCTGGATTCCTGGTGGCCTTCTTCTCAAAACCCAAATTATTCTTAAGAAGGCTGATGATCATTAATTATTCCAGCACAACGACGGCTAATCTACAATTTTAAGTTGTTCTCCCTGAAATAAAGAAATATGCACACCCACTTCCCAAGGCTTCCAGGCTTAGCCCTGCCCATTGTGTTTTTTCGGCAGTTTGTCTCTATTCATTTGCATTTTTATGCAAGGTTAGTCGTGAGGGACTTCTATTACTGCCATGAATACATTAAAAAAAACATTAATCACGTACAGTGTAGTACAGAGTGAATCAGCGACACACCTGTCCTGCTTGCTGGGGTTCAGGGGGCTTGTTACTTATCACTCACAGTGAGCAGGACAGGGACATGAACCTGAGGCCAGACCGCCCTCTACAACAAGATGGATATTATTTAGTCTTCATGGTTTCAAAAATGTTTTTCAAAACTTGTTATGACAATCATTAATTGTTTCATTTTTCTTTTTTTGATTTTCACTTTCCTCTCATGAGGTCTGAGAACAAAGTCAATCTAGCATGTTTTTGTTTCATGGCCAAATTAAAAATTTCATTATGCAAATAGTAAAACACTGCATAAATCCTGATCAAAACCATCAAATCCCTCAATAAATAATCATTTGTCAAAAGCAAAATGATGATTTTTGCTGAAATCTGAGCCATGAAATTATTCTAATCTGTCTCTGCTCACTAGCTCCTTAATTTAACCTGTGGCTAAATATAGCTTAAATGATAGTGAAGTTATTAGCAAACAGCCAAAGCATCAAATACAGGTTGTTAAAATGCACTTAGACCATAGAAGAGCTATATTTCTAACCATCATGAGAAAAACGGTAGGAATTAGCCAACCATCAAGAAAATAAGCAAATAAACAGACAGCATAATGTAATGGTTATGGTGCTGCTCCTGAAGTTGATGTTCCACCTACCTTTTCTGTTTTTGTGAAAGGAACATTAATCTGACGCACCAGTAGAGTTCTGTCTAATGTGAAAATGTAGAGGTTTTTTTTTTCTCCCTGCTTCTGCAAGGAAAAGGCTTCTATCACACTAATGATAATAAATGGCAACTAATGGGATGACCAAACATAACAAATGGAAAGTTTTAAATGTATGGGGGCCACATTAAATCTGCAATGACATACTCAAGTCAGAGCTGTTGTCTGTGCTAAACAAGAAAAAGGGATCACACACTTCATTGTTCATAGCATAGTACTGTACATCATATACATCTTAAGTATTCTATGTATGTTGCAATATATTATAGTGTAAAAGCTGTGAATTAACACTGTCCACTTCAGGTCCTCACTTTAAACTAGTGCAGACTTTGCATCAGTGTGCACTCTGTGACACTTTTTGTTTAACCTTGGGTTATGTTAGAAGAAGAAAACAATCCATAAGTGGCTGTTTATTAGTCTAATTTGGACCAAATTATAATTTATGTACATTTATTAAGTACATTTACTCAAGTACTTGGGAACAAATTTTATGTACTTGTACCATAATTGAGTATTTCTAGTTCATGCTACTTCTACTTTATCTTTATTTTTACACAAATTAAGATTTTTCAGACAAAGCATATGAGGACTTTCTAAAATGTGATGCACTATTTTAGATTAAAATACCCTTAACATGAACTAATATAAGAAAAAAACATTTAATACCTTAAGTACATTACCTAATAATAATACTGTCACTTTTACTTTAAGTGAAGGATCTGAATACTTCCTCCAACACAGATTCAGTCCCTTGTGTATCTTTTAGCACTTTAGTTTAGTTTAGTTAGTTTAAAATCCAAAATGGGTATTACTAGATACCACTTAGTATGTTCTAAGCATCTGTTTTGTATGTGTTTTTCAGTAGCGTGTACTGTATCTCCTAACGTCTGACTCTGAGAAGTATGTCTCAGAGAATTTCAGGTCTTTGGCATTGAGTGCAACCGCATTTGTCTTAATGATCGTGCTCCTTGAGCTGATTTTTGTTTCACAATAATCAATATCAAAGTCGCCAGTGGCAGCAATGCCCAAGACAGGGGGGAGTAAACGTAGAGAAGCATTCGTTCTCTGTGTCGGCCTTGTCAATGTAACAATGCTTTTAGAGTTTGGCCCTGAGCATCTAAACACACTCTCAATCACTCCTGAAATCCTAGTAGGCCACACTTGGCTGCTATTGTAACTTAGATACAGTCTCAATTTGTATGTTGTCTCTCAGTAGACACGGGAAAAATAAATGGATTGATCTCCCGTCCCAGTCCAACAGTTACAGCACTGACATCTGTTTTCAGATAGGATTTATTTTAAAAAAATGTCACTGCTGACAAATAAACAGGTAAACCTTTGGATTATATTGTTATAATATCTGTATTTTTCACATTTCCCTCATCAAACATACCATGAAACCACAGTTTTTACGCTGCACTGTTTTTGCAGTGAACTGACAAATGTGAGACATTCTGTATAATTTGTTAAAATTGTGTTTATATCACAAAAAAGTGAGCAATAACTATTAGAAGTAGGTGAGGGAGGGAGGAAAAATGTGAGAGGGGTAAACTTGAAAAAAGGATGGAGAATGCAAAGAGGGGGGAAAAAATCTCATCTTCTAATGTGTTCTGTATGAGCATTCATCCATTCAGAAGACTCCTACTCCTATATAGGCCTACTTCATTTACTGTACATCCCTGCAGTTACCGAACTTACAAACCCAGAACAAACAGAAGTTAATGACTCTTTTTATTTTCTCTGCCTGCAAATAACACCAGTTTTTCTGTGATACTAACTGGCTCCATCTCACTGCAGAGTAAATTCAAGAATGTTCAAAACAAGTCAACTTTGACTGTGGATGAATATGCACAGTCAAAGTTGACTTGCACAGTCAAAGTTGTCCTATTCGCACAGTGAAATTCAGATAAATTTCTCGGCTCTGTCATTGTAATCAGACTTATTCAGATTGTGGTCTGCTAAGTCAAAGGGAGGGTGTGAGAGGCGTGCAGCCCCGTTTGGCCCCTCTGTGACCAGAGAGGAGGTGATAAATGACTACAACACTCATCCCTGTCAGCACTGAGAGGGGGGTGAAGCAGTCCTCCTACCGTGAGCTACATCATCCTAACAACATTATTCTTTTCATGCGGTTTGTCGATAGAAGCCCTGTGTGATTGGCATGGGGATCCGCTCAGGTTAATTGGAAGCCTGAACTGTGTAACGGCACGGGAAGCTGAGCAGACATTGTCCCCCTTGTAATAACACAGGAGGCCTGTGTGTCTGTGTATCGATTACATCTTAGGTTCATGGCACCCGTATGGGAATGAAATATCAGAGGACAGGTTATGGATGTTGCCATCAATGGCACTGAAGAAGCGGAGATGGGCCACTTGCATCAAAGGAAAAGCCCTTAATAAAAGGAGTTGAAAAATTACATTATAATAGATAACTTGACCAAAGTCCCTCCCACCTCCTATCAAAAGCACTGCTCATTTTTTTATATTTAGAACTCAGATGTAAACATTTGACATTAGTGGAACAGTTCTGTATTTATGAGCTTGAGTTATTTGGTATGTGACAGGTGCATTTGCCCTCATATCCGAGCTGTGTGGGCACAGAAACGCTCTGTCTTTTCCTCTCATTTTGATCCCCCTCTCTTTATCCCCCACCTCATTTGATGAGGGACACATGATACCCCCATATAGGAGGTAACCTAACACACAGCTCCCAACTTGGAGGTAAGACTCGCAATCCCATGGACCAGGCCACCCTGGTCAGTGGTGAGATTAAGAAGACAGAGTGACTGACAGTGCTAATATGCAGGAGAGCGGATTTAAAGCATGTTCTGTTTGCTATTCTCCAAGTTTTAAAATAAGAGAGAGCATTCTTAAAGAAAAGAGATCGATCATCTGTAATTTGCTCACCTTTGTTGCATTAGTCTTCTAAAAACAACCTGCCATGTCTGCAAAGTGTTCATCTCTTCCCAGAGTCATATTCTTATTATCGTCTCGATCATTCCAGGTGGCACCTTGATGCATGGTTTTGCGACCAAGGTTTCAAAGGGTTTGATACCATAACTCAGAGATTTTGCTTATTAATTTAGAAATTAATTACAAACACAAAGTGACATTTTACAAGAAATGTTTAGCATGGCATGAATTATCGCTGCTGTAAATTGGATGCAAGCGACGGAGTGCAAAGCCTTGACTTGAGCTCTTTGTGATTAATAAAAGAAGCTTTCACTTCAGTTTCAAAGCCAGTCATGATGAACGATACAAAGGGATGAAACAAAAATCCTTCTATGGCTGAAGGACAAGCTATTTTAAGGGTGGATGTACATTTTAAAAGACGTATCAGATTAAGAGGAATCAGGGCTATCATTTATTTGTTTGTTGTCCCTTCAGACAGTTCAGTGACTAATAGCCAATGAAGGACATAACTTAAGATGGAGGTCACACGTTTATTCAGTAGATTGCAATTTATGCTTTTTAATATGCCAAACAAGTCAATGTATGTCAGTAAGTTTTCTTTCCTTTTGCTGATGATCACATTATTGTTTGACATTTTGTCATAGATGAAATGCCTGCATTAGCAACTGCACAGGCAGGCAATGACTTGGACACCCTCACTCTGTTCTGTGGAACACAAACAGGAGGTCCAGCTTTGTCTCCTGTGGAGCAGAGGATCTGGATTCTACATGAGTGACTGAGACACAGCATCCTCCATCCTGCCTCTCATAGCCCCCTCATAGAGCCCCACAAGGCCCACCACGTGGCTCTCAGCGCTGAGGTCCAGATTGTGCCACTGGGCTGGTACCGGACTGGAGGTGGGCGATGGAGCCCCAATCCATCTCCCGCAGGAGCCCGGTGACGGGAGCATCGGTTGCCCACTCCTCGGCTCTGAGCACACTCAGGAAGATGGATTGGTTGGCCAACTCACCAAAGGAGGCAAAGCATGCCGTTAAGAGCCTGTGCATCACTTGGCTGCTCATATGCAAAGTTTGATGAAAGAGGTTTTTCTGGGAGCGATGAATTAGGGCTCTGCTGTGAAATTAGATTTCTGGTGGAAACCTCACAAGGTTTAGAAGTAGCATTGTTTCTTCACTGCCATCTAGCCCATTGTTAATTATAGATATAGTGAAATTATGTTGGGAATTCAGTGATGAATGATAAAGGTGGTTGTCAGAATAGATGACAAACCTAAAGAAACAATAGCTTCATAGAGATTTACATGGTCCATCTTTGTGCCGATGGTAATCGGCACAAAGATGTTGCATGTAAGATAATGTACAAATGTGCATAATTTGTATTACAAAGAAAAAAAAATCAGAAAATATAGCAAGTGACGTTGAAGGTGCCAATGTAATTTTACCAACAGTGCACTGTTAATTGTCTCAGCTAACAGGATGGAATAAGCAGCCAACAACTGTCTATCATTATTGAAGTATTTTCCACAGACAGCAGGTTGAACAGTATGTTAGGGAAGGATGGAATAGGAAACATGCAACAAACAAATGGACAGCATATGAAATATTTCCCTCTGATGAAATAAATCTTGTGGAAAAATTGTCTCATCTTCAGAAACAGTCCAAATTGGTCGGCACTTTAACCTGATATACTAAGGATCCCGCCTCCTCCTCTCTGTGACCCACACCTAAAACGGCGGCATGAACACTGACAAATTTGACAAAGGGAATTTGCTCAAAAAACACAGCCTCTATTTGGTCAGCCAAGCGGCAAATATGTCGGATGATATGGTTTATTAGGCAATCCATTTCTCCACAATAGTGGGGCCATCTGCAAAGGTTAGCGTGCATAAGGTTCGTATGGTAAATTCTATCTAATCTGCCTTCGAAGGGCCGCCGCGAAAACTCAGTGGCACATTTTTCATGTACGTACGATTTGGAATGCAAATAGAATAGCTGATGAAAGAGGTGACCTTCTAAGTGCAGAGCAGCGGGGGCTTTGTGGAATATGCACAGGCAGAATAGAATAGAAAAGAATGAGTTACTGCTACTGCCACCTCAGCTGCATTGTAATATACGACTGTGGCTCAGATACAAGTGAACCTGGCCTCAAGAACATCTAGGTTAATCTCTGAGGATGGCACGTCATACACTCAGTGCAAAAAAAAAAAAAAAATAGCTGGCTGGCAGAAATACATGCCTTTATGCATTGAATAAAGCCTCCAATGTCAAACAAAATACCTAAAAAAATGGATTTCATTGAATACTGTACATTAAAGTTTACATATACCATTTTTTAGGTTTTACATAGATGAAGTCATAACAAATACTGCACAGACTTCTCACTAAATTTATGGTTTTACTTTTGAAACAAAGTTGACTGACATTAATTTGGATTTATGCCCTCATAGCGCATTTTGTGTAATAAATAGCAGCATGTATGGAACATTAAGTGGCCAATCCAGTTGATGGATGCTCTAACATGCTCAAAATCTAACTCAAAATGAAAGTTAGAACAAGATATTCCAAGATATAAAGGTGAGACTATATGTCAATAGTGTAGTGTACGGACTCCTTTGTCATACGTAGTGCAAAGCTTGAACACATAGACAAATGGGTGAGGTGTATCATGGTCATTCAGCCGTGCATGTCTCATCTGTAGCCAGCTTTGGCAGAGTAGTCATCTTCATTCCCTTTGTCCTTACTGCAGTAGGTAATCTATCAGCCTCGAGACGTGCTGGAGAGTCCGGCTGGCCTACTCGCTCTCCCATTTGAATTGAGAAACCCAGTTTCTGCTTTACCCGTGGTCCCAGTTAGACCAAGCTGCAATTGAGAGTGAGTGAGCTGTCCTTGATTCATATTACTGTCCCAGTATGATTGAGCTTCTTTGGTATCGCTGGAGAATGGGGAGAAAATTGAGCACTTGACTTTGCAGGGGCTGAAATCCCAGTACTGCATGTATGCATTTTCTCAGGGTTTTTCATGGGACACGCTTGAGGTGCGTTCTTTATGATGTGCTCAATGAGACAGACGCACGGAGGTGTTTAGGGTAGTATTTGGAAGTTTCACTTTGTTGTTTTCAGTATTTAAGAAATCAGTTGCAGCTGACTGAAACCAACTTAATTTAAAGGGTAGGCCTAGCATTATTCCATATAATCTGAAAAAACAAGGGAAACTGGTTGAGAAATATTTAGGATGTCCTGGGGACACACAAGGAAGGAGACAGAATGGAGCTTTAAACATTTAGTGATGGATTTTGTCCTTAACATCTTACAGCAGTACAGTAGACCTAATTATGATGTATCAAATCTGAGGATTAACATGCATTTGGGGCAAAAGTGAATATTCATAACTATAAAGCACAACACAATACAATATCACAGGAGCAATATCACTACCGCAAATTTCTCTGTGTTCCCTACTCAGGTTCAAAAAGTTAGCTATTGCATCACATCAGGTGACCTTACACTGTGTAAGCCAAAAGAGTGTCTTTCTGTTGAAGATTAAATCAATAGAGATTTGACACAGACTTGTGAAAACATGCCCGTCTTATTTCAGCCAGTTCCTCCCCTCACGGTTGGCTGTGGGGGGATTCATCACCTGACCGGTCTCTGTCACCTGATGGAGATGGGCCTTTAGCCGCGGTTTGATAGCGGGAGCCGATTATGATGCATGTCGATCGTTCCAGCAAATATTGACATGGAAACAACGAGAGAACAACCCCACGGCTCATAGCCCTTTTTTCCCCGTACACGCTGCTTCACTCGCCAACTCTGTATTACACAGACGCACACACACACAAACATAATGCACCTGCGGTTCACAGGCATTTTCACAAATATACACATGCTTATGTTGTGCGCACACAAAGATGCCCAGAAACCAATCATCCCGATCGATGGTGTCTCATCAGCTTCTCAGTGCAAACCCAGCTCCATTTGCTACTAGTACTCTGGTGAGAGTGTGTGCGGGAGGCTGATTGGTTATTTGTGTTTCTTTACTTAAGGGTGGAGTAAGAGGTCATTTCCCCTGCCACACTCCTTTAATATTGCCTCTTAACCACCTTGCTGTCTGTGCTGCAGTCTCCATAGAATTACACTCTTTCTGCACCTGTCCCTGGGAACCACGAGGGTTAATGATGAAACACAAACAATGTTCGTTGTGAGAGAAACAGCAAAGGGGATCTGTCAGTACTGTGAAGACAGTGGAGAGAGACTGTGGGAGTGAGAATCAAAAGAGGATGGAGGATGTGTGGAGGAAAGAGGGGAGGTGCTAATGACAGGTGTGTCTGTAAATTCTTCATCCTGCATAGACTGCTAGGGAAACTGCTTGGCAGGGCACTCAACCATGACTTTACAACTAATCCTGTTTGTAAGTTATTATTTATCTTTGGCAAAGTTTGTCAAACTCAGGCTTTGATTTCTCCCCCTGAGTTCCCTCTCGTGGCCCGCTCCTGCACATGCTCCCCACATAATTTATGACTGCCTCTGGTCCTGATGACAGATTATTAAAAGTAGAATTAGTTTTTTGCTGGGGATTTTTCCTGTGGGAATTGGGAAGGCAGGGCTCTCAGAGGAAGGTCTCTGACGAGGTCTCCATTACTAATAGAGGCAGATTTTTTTCCTTCCCTGTGTGATGGCGGAGTGAGAAGACTAATGATTTGAATTTACTGTGGCAGCCGTCACGTGGTCTGGAAGCCAGCATCGGAGGAGAGGAGAGGTTAAGTTCTTCCCTGTGGAGAGGTTTATTGGATTGTTTAGCACCAGAAGGATAATGTTTTTGTCATAGACTGCTGGTGCTTCTGCTGCTAGGCTGGAGGGAGGCCGGGAGCAAATCCTCTGTTTGTGTGTCTGTATGTTTGTGTGTGTGCGTGTGTGTGTGTGAACTAAGATCAAAATATGAGAAGATCAGAGAATTTTGGAGTTCTGGAACGTAGGAGGAGGTAACAGGGAGAAGTTCACATTTGTTACAGAAAATGGCTGTAGTAGTTACTATGTGTGGACAAAATCTCAGAAATTCACTTTGACTGCACCCAACAAACTGATAAAAACACCACTTCTGTCTCTTTCTCTGAAGTCACTGCCAACTCTCTGATCCTCCCCTATCAGCAACTCTTCTGCACCAACGCTACACTTTTCCTCCTTCTCTGCTGACACACAAAGAGGATGTAGGCTTTCCCTTTTCCCCTGTTCACCTGATGGCCGTTTGGAGCCTGTTCCCCCACTGTGTGTCTGCAGCCTGGGAAGCAGAGGGGAGTCTCAGCACAGCTGAGAGGCTCGGCTTAATCTTATGCATCATTAAGCACTCAGCGGCATGCCGCAGCTCCTCATATACATCATCCACGCTTAATAAACATAATGATGACATAAGATGTAATTCCAGATGAATTTTCATTTTATAGGGAAATGGAGAATTCCTGTAGAAAGGAGGAGAAAAAGAAAAGAGGAACGAAAGAGGGAGAGAAAAAGTAAATTATCTGGGAAGTACAGAATAAATGATGTTTTTTCTCCACAAGATGGATTGTGGGGTTCTGGGGGCAGTTGAAGTAGGAGAGGCGTGTTGGAGAGAGGGAGGGTGAGAAAGGTGAGGGGGCAGAGGGTTGCAATGGTGGTGGCCTGAGAGTGGAGGGGTGGCATGGGGGACAAGGGGTTGGAGGGGGAGAGAGAGAGAAAAATGTTGGTCATTCCAAGTGTTTTAATCGCCGGGCTTGATGGACAGGCTGAGAGGACCTGAGGTGCGGCCATCCATCATAGGCAGGCTAGAATGGTAGTAAGAGGGGTAGAGTTTCAGAGGGGGCTTTTGGGCTGTGGGGGGGAAATGGGATTCTGATGAAAGTGTGAGAGAAAGGCGGCTGTACACAGTAAAGGCCAATGAGGGCAAGAGGACCGAAGATTAGCGCTGCTCTTCTGCAGCATGTTTGGAATGGCAGGAGGAATGGAGATTTTAATAGCACTGTTGCCATGTGACAGTATCACCACCCGTGTTTTTATGTTCATTTGGCTTTGGATTCCTGTTTATGGACTTAAAAAAAGCTCACAGCCCAAGAGCCAGTAGAATGCTTTCAAAACTTCATTCACATTTTCTGGGATTTATGGGTGTTTATGGGTCAGTCTGGGTGTAACTATCCCCCCACAAAAAACCGAGACGTGCATTTGTGTGTGTTTTTGTCATGTTTATGTGTGTTGTGTATCATGTGTCACTGCAGTGGGTCAGGATGAAGTTGGCAAAAATAAGATATGATCACCAGGGGCTCACCACACACACATGCACACACACACACACACACACCCTCTGTTGTACTTTTCCTGAACTCAGTCCTCACCCAGACATTTCCTAATACCGACACCACAGTCCATGCACCCATCCAACAAACTAACGAGCCAGCCAGGCTGAAAAGAAAACACAGGAGGGAGGAGAAGATGAATAGTGAAGAGAGATTTGGAAATGATCATATCTGTAACATTCCAAAGGGAATTTAGCACATGAGCCCACCCCCAACCCCCCTTTTTTTCTTATCATTCACTTCTGGCACAGGTGAGATAAAAACTTTGAACAGTGATCTACAAATCATAGTATAATTATGCCTATTGAGTGCATAGAAACCAGAAATAAAAAAAGAAGTTCCAAGATTTACTATGAAATATATAATTTTGCTTCCCCCTTTCTTCCTTTTACCAGCCATTTGGAAATTAAAAACTATTTAGCTGTTTCCAGTGAAGCCAGTTTTGTCACGGGAAAGCGCCATCCCATGCATGCTTCCAGCTGGACCCCGTCCCAGACTGCCATGCCTGGTTAATGTGGCCATTCTGTGCTGCCAGAATTAGAATTCATGATTTATATTAAACAAACAAACACACAAACAAGAAAACAATGACACAAATTGACCTTGCATGTACTGAACGTACTGTAACTGATTCTCCAAATAGGTTAAATTTTAATATTGTTCAAGCTGGTAATGGACTTTTTACATTACGCCCGCTTATTTTGGAAGATGAATCTCATTTTCAAGCATATGCTCCTCAGGTAATGCAGATACAGGAGATCTGATCTGTGGGTTCAGCTGTGGCGTCTTGAACGATGCAATACAGTTGGGGATATTAATGGACCCCCCCACTTCTCCTCTGGTGGCCTGTGCTGCACAAAGGCATTTCTGGATTCAAACCTCAGCATGTTCAGGGCCAGTGGAGCATGCCCAGCAGTATGCCAAGGTTAGATGGGTGCCAAGGGTGCCACTAAACAGAACCTCATCCTCTGCGCTATCCTCTCATGCCCAACACAAAATGCTGCACAATAACACAATGCCATATAAAACAAATGCAATGGACAGAATGGAAGCACAAAGCACCCAAACATAAAGGAAAATACCACAGTATGTATCAATTCTAGTTATTATTACTTATAGGTGAATTTTCCCTCTGATTCACACACACATGCTTTTCAAAGACTAATAATGTACACATCAGTGAGTAGCCTTGGCAACAGCAAATGCCCATTTCATCTGTCACTTTCTCTGTCTTATGGTTCCTATACACTTCTCCCTCCCGTTGTCTGTGTGAGTATAACTCACAAATAATGTCTTCATCAGTGATGTACTCACAGTGCTCTGTTTGCGTTGACTTACAGGCCACACTCCCTCTTTCTCTCTCTCTCTCTCTCTCTCTCTCTCTCACTCACACACACACAGCCCCCGGTCCGCTCCTGGCACCAAACGCAGATTACATCTTGTTTCCCAAACTACTAAAAGTGTCAGAGGCTGTCTGGCTTTGCTTTTATATAGTGTTATTAATGGCAGTGAGCACCCACCGCCCCAGTCTTTGTGTATGTGTGCTTGTGTCTAATTAAAGGATCGCTGCTTACAGAAGCAGAGAATGGGTTTGCAAGATAGGAAATAATAATTGCAAATATTATCATTATTGTTTCCATGGCTTATAGAGAAATGACATGAGGTTGGAAGGCGGTATTTGAACTGTGAATTGTGAACTTGCTCAGTGATTGTAATGGGGTGCTGATAAAACCATAAGGGGCAGCCATAGCTATTATATAACCTCTGACCAAGACCTTATAATCTCCTCAATAGTAAGCCTGTGAATTTTCTAGGTGGAACTTTGTACTTCTAAACTATCAAGGCTCTGAAATTAGATGAACAAATTAAACTCTCCATCCCACAGGATTTTCATGGAATTTAATTGGCAGTTAACAAACTGCAAATATAATGGAAAACCTGCAATTATCCCAAACCTAGCCGTAACTCGGAAAAAATAGTGCTCATGAATTGCTCTTTTTAGGCAGATGCTGGCATGTTGTTATAATACATGTTACATTATACATGTTGATGGTAACTATTCAGTTGAAACAGAAGCTTTGAAACAGTGGCTTTTGGTTGTAATACTTCAGGGTGTTCAGACTAACTTTTTAACAATCAGGTCAAGACATCAAAGTCAGGATCTTTTCAGCCATCAAACAAGCAAAGAAACTTTTGCCATAGGAAACTAAAACATAAGTTTTTCAAATCTTATTCTACACATTTGCACATAAACACTTGGTATACTGTCAGAACATGAGGTTCAGTCCGACATTTGTTTTGCCCCTTTGCAATTCATCAGACATGACATATGGGACGGTTCGCTGCTCACAGATTAATCCAGGTCCTTCTCATTTTAGCTAAGCCTAGTTTATTGACATGTTGCTTTGATATACATTTTTTTGGAATTATTCTTGACCAGGGTCTGGGACTTAAGGCCCATTGTACAGCTGAGCCTTTTCTCAGACAGCTGTGGCTTGGCTGGATCTCAGCTCCCCCTGTCTTAACCTGAAGAATTATGTGCTCAGATAATTAGCTCTTATAGGTACACTCTCCATTTCTCCACTCCACTGGGCACATCATCTTCCTCGCCTCTTTATTGTTTGGTTTGCTTTGTCAGATCGATGTCTTGCTACTGCGTAACCAGCACTCATATCTCAGGCTGCATAAATCACAACAAGGTTTCTGTCGCTCGGGAGAGTGGTGTGGCTTTGCTGCACACATGCACACTCACAAGCATGCACATGCACACATACACACATAAACAACTGGGTGGAATACTTTATGCTCCACATCCAACAAACTCTCTTCACCTCTCTCCTTGTTACTTCTGCTCCTCTCCTCTCCTCCCTCTTTCTTTCCTGCACTACTGCTGAGTGACCACTGAAGAGGAACCCATCAGATTATCCTCCACCCAGTAGCAATGGGTATGGTGGGTGAAGCAGAATGGAGGGAGGGTAGGGGTCTGTATCACAGCTTATGATTGCAGTGCCACCCTTGTAATGAATTCAAAAAATGCAAATGGTTCTCCCCATGTAAAAGTTGACATTGTCTCCTGTGATAAATTTTCTGCTGAGGTAAGAGACAATTTAGATGCGAATTACAAGCAGGCTCTTTGTCACTCCTCAGTTCCATTTACATCCTTAATTAGCTGATTCCCTCCTGTTTCCATTAGAGGGTGAGAGAGAAAGACAGACAGAAAAAAGAGAGAGACAGGGACAATGACATAGACAGAAAAAAACCAACATCTAGAGCTGAGTTCAGTTAGACAAAAGCAAGGTTTCAAATATTAAAAACACAGACACACACACACACACGTCTATCCAACTTCACACAAAGGTACATAAGCCTTGATTATGGTGCAGGCAATGAGCCAGAAACACCATCCCATGTGTTAGGACCTCAGGGTTGATCAGCATCCCTGGGTCTGTGTCTCTGTTAATGTCATCCTTAACAGCAAACTAAACACCGCAGGTTTGTAGACATTAGCTATGCCTGCTAAAATACTCATTTACCAAGCCTCCTCATCACACGATGCTCCTCTGCTTTGAATGACAGGCCTAAACATGCCTTTCTATTAGGAGGCTTACTCACTAGAGCAATGTTCAGTCATTCGTGTCCCTCCCAAGTGCACGGCTTGTCTGCAAGACCCCACAAAGAATATGCTCAACACGAGGTCATATATTACAGTTTACAATATGTGCTTGGTCTCCGTGACAGTGGAGAGTCACTCAGAGCATCACATCAAAGCCCAGATTGGCACACATGCTATGGTTTCTAATGATGTAAACTGAAGCGTGGTGTGAATATTCATGTTTAGACCAAAGGATGATGATGTCCTGATTTCATGGCGCAGAGTAGGCCTTGCTGTCTGATTTTGTTCTGCTATCTTTAATGTATACATTTGAACAGTGGGGACTAATAGAGCATGTGGCAGCTTTACAATGCAAGGGATCTGTGGGTGGCCAATTCATTCTGCCAGCTGACTGTTCCTAAATATGGTCTGCCAAACACAGTGTGGGTTGTGTGAATAAACTGACAGTGCAACTTACATTTAGTTCAGTCACAGATTTATCATAAAAGGCTTCAGAGCATTTCTTTGTCTTTCCACACCCGAACTTACAATGTGTTATTGTTTTTATTAGACTGGTTAAATTGCAATTTTGAATCGTCCCAGAGAACATCATAGCCTTACAGCCTACTGCTTCTTCTATGTATGTTGACAGAAGGCAGGCATTGGCAATGCAAGCGACTGTCTGTACAATATATGACATTTGGAAGGACAAATTGTGCTGCTTGGTGTGTTTCCCACTCAGAAGGTGGAAGCTAGCAAGCTAGGCTAACTAGCATCCCCTCAGAAAGTGGAATTATGTTAGCCTAGCTAACCTTTTTAGCTGTCTTTTTTCGTGAGTCCAATTCTGGTGACTTCATACATTACTGCATAATTAAAATTACAACACAGAGAACTACAGAGAGAATTCAAATCATAGGTAGGACTAAGCAGTGACTAACAACATTTGCCCCCAGCTGGTTGACTTCTTGTGACTGTTGGAATTGAGATTTTTTTTTTTTTTTTAAAAGTCCTATTTTTAGTTCTCATCCACCAATCAAATTACCAGTGTGTCCATTGTCACCAAACATTTCCACATTTTGCACGTTTGTTCTTCCTGATTGATGCCTGTGCCACCAATTTGCAAGGCGTCTTTCAAAGTAAAATACAAGAAAATCTCTCTGTCTGAGGCTGTCTGTCAGGTCCATCACTTGCCAAATTCTTAGTCAGAGGTCATTAGTTTCTTCTGGAATGTGCTGCTTCCCTCTGTTAACTGGTAAATGAAAAGCAACTTGTTTGCGATTTACCATACTCACAACTGATCAGCAAAACAATGACACAATTGACCACCCACTTGACCTGGCCTCATAGCTGTAGCGAATCAGATGGGTCTCAATTTTTTTTTTAGACTCATATGTAAGTGGTCTATGAATGTGGCTTTCTCTCTAATAGGGCTGTGGATGGGAAAGTTTGTGGGGAAAAGACTGTTTATGCTTGTGGCTCATTGTGTGCAGCTCTCTAATTGATTCGGATGACCAGCGCGTCAAAATAATTAATTTGATTCATTGTCTCTGATAGATTGTCTCCTCCCCATCAAAGAGTGTTGGACGTATTTGACAGAATGCATATTTCTGTTAACATGTGAGCTTATCATTGACAGGACAGTCTTTCCTCCTTTTTATCTTCTTTTGTTTATTTCAGGACATTTTCTTATCTTGAGGACATTAAATGTAAAGAAAAGCACACATATGACTTTCACACTGTGGAAACACTGTCATTGCCAACATCAATCATGTGCAATATTTTCAGACATGTTGCTTTAATGTACCATTTTAAATGCAAAGTCTGGGGGACACACCGCTGCTGGCCTTTCATGGTGTAGGTATACGTTCTTCAGCCACTGTAAAATGTGTATGAACAGAGAGAAGGATGGCAGTCACGAGAGAAAGGATGCATTGTCTGTCTTTCGCTGTCATTAGGCGGCGTCTGGAGGATGATGTGGAAGCAGTATGGGGTCTGGGGGAAGTATTTATGACCCTGTAGGAAACTCGTTGGACTGCGGTGATCGCAGGGAGATAATGGGAGGGAATGGGATGCAGCGAGGTGTTCTGACGGCACCAACCAGACAAGAGAACAGCCAGGATAAATCAATGTTGTTCATTTTCTCTCCTCCGCTATCACCCCCCTGCCTCACCGCACCCACCATGAGTCATTTACACATTCCATCATTAAGGCCCCTTCAAGAATTTTGAATGAAACACTAGAGTCACAGTGAAAAGGAAAAACAAAATTTTTTGTGAAACTGACAAGAGAAAAATGTTTTTACTCGAACAGTTTGATGTAAAATGGCAGTGTAGTAATGCTAATTTGATTTAATTCTGACACAGCCGCTTGAATGACTTTTCTGGTGACATTGGGAGGCATACAAACAAGACTTCACCTCATTAAACAGGAACAAACTGAGGGAAAATTACACTTAGTTATGGAAATGGATTTTAAGCATGCACAGCATTACTTGCACTGACTTTAAGCTGAAATATGAAAAACATCAGTGTTGGTGTTAGCTTGGCTGTGATGCCAACACCATTAAAGGGAGTGAGGATCAGGGTACAATCTAACCTCTGATGATCAAAAGAGACAACTCATTACAGAAGTATATTGACCTTAAAGACGGCTTAATTTAATAAAGTACTACCTCGGAAGGTAGGAGTGCGTTTATGGTTGCTCAAGTACAATGCACACATCATTTTACAAGCGCAGCTAAAACAGATAGATGAACTGCTGCAGTCAATGAAGACTTTTTAGAGTCCTGCAGTTTTATCAGAGGAGCTGAGGATCTCTACTATCTCAATACAAGCTCAGGGATATGCGTCTGGACCAACAAAATGAAAAGAAATAAAACTAACATTATTATTAATTTTACCATGAAGTGACAACATTAAATGTTGATGACTTTGGTGCTGTTGGATGATCCAAATGAGGTAAACAAACTTTGCAAACAAGATCTATTAGAAACCAGTAACACAATTGAAGTTTTACAAGTGGTGTTAAGCAAGACTGTGTAAAATTTAAAAGCGAAGATAGCAAATGAATTCTATTACAAATGAAAAGTAAACAATCAGACACACCCTTTCTCAACTCAGTACAGTGAGGCACGTGGTCCGGTATGACCAGTAGCTTTTGGTGACAAATATTAGCTAACATTAAAGATAGTTATTGCTGGGTAACATTACTGGTACTGTTCTCTGACTTTGTGAGTCTTCTCCACTTTTGTTATGGTTACACTACATTTTATCATTTATCATTATCCTGTAATTGCCACATGTGAGCACAATGCATGCTGTTCAGTTACAGTTAGAAAGTTACATGTATGGGAGCGAAAAATAAACAAACGCGTCACCTCCACCACCAGAAACTAAAACAGAGTACTGAAACCTGCTATCACTTCTTTGTTGATTGAAGCGTAGACTAGCAGCAGACAACAAATTAAGGTATTAATTTTTTCTAATGCTGTAAAAGGGTTGTTTACATTAGTAACAGGCCAGTTTCCAATTATGATTCATGGTGACATTATTTTGAATCAATAAGTAAAACTCTTATATCTGTTTATGTATGTCAAATTTTTGCGATGAAAGATGAGATTGCACCTTTAAAATACCCCCATCACCTCAAACATGGCTTTTTTTTTTTCGTCCTCCAGCTTGCTTTTGTTTTTCAAGGTACTTAAAGGTGACATTGAACAGGACGGGTGTTTATCTGTTGTCTACAAACTAATCTGTTTGCATTACCGCTTGTATTCCAGTGGTCCCATTATGTATTAAAAAAGCAATTAACAGTTCATTAAACTTCGAAGGTGTTAATACAAGTCATAAGACTAAGCCATCTGTCGGATTCTCTCCCAAGCCCGACTTTGATACCATCCGCTAAACAACGTTTCTAACCAATTATGGTTAGACTTGGTAATTTAAATTTGAAAATAGGACATCTTCTGTTGGTTGTCTAATAATAGGGATACATATGGTGAGGGTTTGGAGTTTGATAATGAGAGAGATAGCCCCCTTAATTTGTCTTATAAATATTAGGGAGGGAGGCAGACTGAGGCCTCAGGACTTAACATATGTCTGCCTTCAACCTCCATACTATGTTTCAAGTAAGACAAGGAGGATAAAAAAAAATACAGTATCAGGAACCGTACAAATCTGTACCATAGTATCCCGAGGTTAATATGATATTAGAAAGCTAGGCGCTGAATGAACAATGATGGACTCACCTACTCATTTGCTATTTGTTGACTAGATAAATGTTGCGTTTTGTCTCATATACGAACACGACAAATGAACAGGGTGAACATGATTCAATTCATCATGTTTCTTGAGGATTTAGCGAGATTTGCTCTCATTAGTGGCTCATCTGTCAGGGAGACACTCTGATCCTGCAGAGAAAAAAAACTGCCTCTCCTCACTTAATTGGGAGGCACACACGCAGTGAAAGAGACACAGCAGCTATGTCAACCTTTTACATCCCAAATTTATCTTCCAAAATCAATCCGTCAACATCCTAATTGGCCCTCAGTTTATGATTGCTGTGCTGGCTCACTCTCTGAGGATCTAAAGCTAAATGGAGTCATAAGCTCAAGAGATAAAATGTTGAAATATGTGATGCTTAGCAATCATCCGTTTATATAAATCTTAAACTGAAAGATAGGGATTAGATGAATGTGTCTGGAGATGTTCAAGGAGGAGGAGACAGCTTTAAAGCCTCTCAGAATTTATCAAAGTTCGGTATTGAGCATATACAGTGCAGGAAATCTGAATTATTATTACATTATCAGCTGCCTGGACAGTTTGCCAACTGCTAAATGTTCTCAAGATATAAGGGAGGATCTGTATCACATCAAGTGAAACTAAAACAGGTAGCATTCAACATAGCCTGAATGAGTATTGACATATTATTCAAGGTGCTGGCAACAGAATGGCTCTCATTAGTCTTCTGTGAGTTGGTAATGGCAGATCACCTCTTAGGGCCACAGAATTGACAGGCTGTGCTCCCCCTCAGCAGATATCTGAGAGCTTTTTATTGGCTTCCCCTCCAAACACCCTCCTACTAATGCTGCCCGATGGCCTGGTTAACCTTGGTGATGCCTTCTGAGGCTGGAAAGGTATCACACAAAGTTCATTCAATCATTAGCAGAGCAGAAGAGTTCAATTCTGCATGCTCTGACGTTTTATTGATATTTTTATGTGGGTTAATGTGGAGCTGGGAGCACTAGGAAGGTTTTTTCAAAATGTTTCACATTTGTATCATGGGGGACAGGAAAGCCATTGAATTTGCCATTTTGTATAGAATAAGCTGCTGAGAGAAAAGTTTCTTTCTCCTACTTAATGAACAGGTGTCTACATAACACAGCCCACCCCACAGATGGCAGCGTAATTAGCAGTCATTATGGTGGTCTTCAAGAAGGCTGGGATCTGTGCGGCCGCACAGAGCGCCTAACCTCTTCACCCCCTGACAGGGCCCATGGGGGGCCGCTGACACGTGTTGTTCTCCTGGAGAAGCCAAAGGTGGAGTTCCCCTTTCACGAGGTGTCATCCTGATGTACTGGAAACCCCGAGACATGTGTTAAAGGATCAGAATGTTAAGGGCCTCTCTCTGGTCACAGCACCATAGGAACAATGAACAGTCCAGTGGCTTGGACAGAAGGCATTTGTATTGTTTGAAAGGCTTCTTTATGAAGAGGTTTTATAAAACAGGATACTTCAGTGGTTAATTGTTTTCTCATTTATTGCCCTCAAATTACCGTATTGGGTTTCACTGCTTTAAGCAAAACACAAATACACGGTTTTAAAGTCAAACAATGTCAGTTTCATGCTTAAAAATGCTTCCAGTTTGCCTACAGTGTAGCTGTGTATCTTGAGCAGCAGACATATGCTTGTGTGACCTCAGACTGATCTGACCTTTAAAACAACACAGCTTCCTCCTGCCGTACTGAAGGTGGCCTACGGATGTGGTTTGTGGGGTCATTCCCTGTTCATGTCACCGTTCATGCCCGACTACCCCTCCGTTGTTGGGCCACTGGTGGGGGTGAGCAGAGGCTGCGGGGGGGGAGAGGGGGGTGCCAATAGGCTTGTAATTTCCCTTCACTTAGAAATGAATTCCATCTAATCTCATTCCACCATGTCAAATAGCAGCGCGACATGCTGTTTTATACTGTAACATTTGGTTATACTGAAGCAGCTGAATGCCTCTCGCTCCAGCCCGACACCCTCTGGATATTAAAACTCTGTATAATATTTCACTCAGATCGGATGTGGCTTAAACACAGCGCATTAGCGTGGCTCTGATAAATACTTCCAGCAAGTTTGCAGTCTTACATTTCTTATCCAATAAACGTGGATGGCGGACTCTGTAGCCATGATTTACTATGATCTTCCCCATATTAAGAATCAAGGTTGAACTTACAGAAGGAGAAAATGACCCCTGGCTGTTTTTGACCATAGCACTCGTTTCTATTATGAAGGCCAGACAATCAATCCATTGAAGTGATTAATGGACATGTTGCACGTAGAAAATATGCTTTAGTGGTGTGATCACATGTGTATGATGCAACATCATCCTTAAAAGACAAATTCAGTGTTCATCACAAATGCACTTTGGTAAACAAAATAAGACCTAAATTAGTGTGATGCTGGTTACTCTAAACTGGTCATTACTTAAACCATTTGATTAACTTTTGAGACAAGGGTGAAACTAAAGCCACAGGGACAACTTCTTCAGTGTAACTTGGTCCACTTTAATGACCTCACAAAAGCTGGACAACAACAGAACACTGACAGCATCATTTCTCTGTCAAACAGTTTTTACTGCCACTACAGGAAATGTGCACAACATTTAGTGTAGCACCATTTACACAAAGAATAAGAATATTTTAAACCATAAAATATATATGATTACCATTCATTAAATTATGTCAGTCATCCCAGTAAACATAAAGTAACCAACAAAATAAATATGTACAAAAATGGATCTCATCTTCTGTTGGCACTTAGCTCCTGGAAGGGGTTAAGACTCTAAGGTTTTTGCAGTAATAATTTACTCCTTTAAAGTCATAACCACAAAGCATCAGAGGAATGTAAGACGTTCAGTCCCATTTCTACCTTCCCATCAGTGAGTCATTATTACAATATCTAGCTCTTAAGTAGCTCACTGACCGGCTGACCAGCTTTGAAATACACACTAAACCACTTGCTAGCAAGCACAAAATGGCCGACTGGCTCATTGCTTTCAGTGATAAAATGAAGAATCTCGCAACAAGGAGAACACTGACCCCTGCTAATACAAAGCTGTTTGTCAACTAAAACCTGAGGTATTTTTGAAGGAGAATATTTTAATGTGTTGTTCAATTGGCTGTATTATGACACAGAGCTTGTATAAATCTGGATTTAATTTCATTTTAGAGTGAACTGCAAATAACTTTGACTAGATGATGGCCAGTTAAGATGTAGTTAATGAAAGTAGACTGTATACTTACATATAAATGGATATATTTGCATTTAAAAATAAAAATAATATTTAATAATTTTGAAAGATGACATTTGAATCTTGCCTCCCTGTGTACAAAAATGAAATTCTGTGAGCTCAGTTCAAATCTCAAAGTAAACACATTTTCTGGAGACAAAACAATTAGGACAGTGTTGTTCAATTAAAATGAATCGGCAAACAATTCTTAAATGTACGAGTTAATCGTTTTTGATGACAGCTCCTTTAGGACAGTGCTCATTTAGTTTGTGTCCATCACGACAGTTGTGAGCATAATTGCTGCTAAAACCCATTCATATGATTACATGTTGTTAATTATTCTGGATTAATATTAAAATTGCAAAGCAACTGAAGCATTTCAGTTTTCCAAATTATATACCACATAGCCCCAAAACACACACACACACTATGGACAGCCACTTAAATAAATTCATTTGTCTCGTGTTAAGCTCATTTCCAGGAGATGAGGAAATGGAGTGGATTTTTTTTTCTTCCTTTTCATCTTTCGATAGGATTTAGGAAGCATGTAAGTGAGGTTTTCTTTGTTATTTACACCAAGGCCTGGGCTCCTAAGTTTATCCTGCCTCATATGGAGCCAGCTTAAGTGATGGTGAGCCTTGGGAACAATGCCTCTTACTGGAAACAAAATGACTCCTGTATTTCATCTGTTGTTATGGTAAAAAGCAGTGGCTCTAAATGACCACTTCTATGCATATGTGGATTGGTGTTTGCCTTTGCTCTGGCAGGGAGCCAGTGGCTGAACCTTCTGTTCCCCATATGGTAGCATTGTGGTGAAAATGCTGGACAATCACCCCCTCCCTGGGAGAAGCCCCCGGGTCTCGCTGCTGGAAGAGAAACTGTTGGTTTCACTTTTTATCAAAACCCCCATAGGCGTCCAGACAGCCTGTGGGCACACACACACACACACACACACACACACACACACACACACACACACACACACAAACAGGCAGCCTCACACTTACATACACTCACTGATAAATATACAGGTTATTTAACAAGCTGTATGAGAGCCACAAATGATTTGCATCAAAAGCTTGGGGAGCAGTAAGGTTGTGAAGGAGACAGAATGATTCTGCAAAAGGGAATGCTAAATGTTTGCAATCCATACTAAAAGGATTAAAACTCACTCAATATACATAGGAAAAAAATCCTATTTCTCTCTTGCATCTCTATAAATTCTATCATAGTGTATTAATCCATTAAAAGAGAGATTTGCGTTAAATTCAATCACTTCACAAGATTACCAATCTGATCTGAGGCTTTCTTTTCCTCTGATGCACATCCAAATAAATACCTCATCATAACAGCACCTCTGTCTTCATGTAATAAATCACTTTGTTTCATTTGCTCAATAGTTGATTAAAAAAAATAATAAATAGAAAAAAATAAAAGCACAGACACACAAAGAAAAATAGCAACTGTACAACTACAAGTGAGAGAGGCCCCTGGTGGAAATACCCACAGGCTCTAATAGCTCACTTGACTAATTTGGAATGAATTTTAAAAAGTTCATTACTATATGTAAATGCATAGCCATGATGAAATCTGCCGGATCTGCAAATATGCTGATGATGCAGCGACAGACAATGTAGCTCGTGTTGTTTTATTTTAATGAACAATGCTTTCCCTGCAGACGGATAATGTGATTACCCGTTGCTCCTCCTCACCAGTTGGGTTGTCTCAGTTTGCTGAAGTTATCGTGTCCTCTCTGTCACTCCGCTCTGTTTGCATGGCTGTCACATCGGCCACCCTTAATGGAGAAATTAATTACCACTGGTGTCATCTCTCATGACACAGGAGTCAATTTGATCATGTTAACCAAATGAAAGGACCACTTGATATACCCGTCCTTTGTAATCATGCTTTGATGGAGAGGATTAAAATGCATTTAGGCTATTTAACAGTATTCATTAGATACAATTGCCATTGTGTGATGTGAACTATTAATTGGTTAAGGAGGTCACATTCTCACTCTTTAACCTTGATAAAAGTATTGAGATGTCACACACATCAAAAATCATGTAAAAATATGTGGGACACTAAAATAAATAATTTAAGTAAGTATTAGCATTAGTAAGATCACATGTTATTGGCAGAAAAAGATATTTAGATAATAAAAATAAAGGCTTGAATGTCTTTGTTCTAAGGGAAACATTATCACATTAACCTCAGTGCATGGCAGCTGAGCTTTGTAGATTTCTATTGGTGGAAAGGAACTGTTGACACAACAGCACTGCTGTAAAATAAGGTTTTATTTATTAATTAAGGTATATATTGTACTTTTCATTCCACTACATTAGGTGCTTCACAGATTAACATATTACATTGAAAAAAATACATATGATAAGCAGTAAACATTAAATCAGTGATGCTAAACCATTCGGTTTGTGATCTTTTAAAAACATCATGTGTCAGACGTCTTTGAGACCAACCAAAGAAACCCCAATAAAATGCTGCTTACACACTGATGCATCAGTATTAATAATCTAATCATGTCTTCTATAATAATACATCAGTAACAGGGGACATAATACTGAAGTACAACTACTTATACTTTTGTTACTTTAAGGGCATTTTGCTGATGATACTTCTGTTAAGTAGGATTTTGCAGGACTGTAATGGAGTATTTTTACATTATTGTACTTGTACTTTAAGTAAAAGATCTGAATACTACATCCACCACTGTTTAGAGTCCTAACACATCTTGTTAACCTACCTCTGACTTGCTTAAATGGGAATCCCCTGCCTGCCTCTTGACACACACACAAACACACACACTAGACCTGTCAAAGGACTTCTTTGTTCGCTTCATTATTCATTTCTTTTTCTACCAAAGTTCACTCCTAAGCCTACCCTGGACTCCCCTTCTAGAGCCATCTGAATGTTGCTTTGTTGCTCCTTGCAGGTTTTTCAAAGAGCTCAGGCGAAGCTTAACTAATCACTCATAAATGTTGCTGAGTGGACGGCCACCGCACACAGCAAAACAAATCACTCGCCATGAACACTCTAATTGGCCTCAAGGTCAGAGTTTCAAGAGAAAAACACAACAACCATTCTTGTAGAAAAAAATTTATCTGTTTTGTTTCCAAACAAAGCCACACACCCATGCAGGCATGTGTATGTATACATGAACCAGCCTGCAGTACATGCATTCACCTAAACACTTTGCGCTCATCGAAAAGCACCCTCTCCACCCCGGTGCGGGTTTGTGAATTGTTAAAGAGTAACAAAGCTGTTTTGTGCCCGGCAGATAAAAGACCTGTGTACCAGCGAGGTCAGCCACTCCATAAATATGTTGGCTCTTCTTATTACAAGCTGTGTCCATGACAAAGGACAAACAGCTGGGAAAAGAAATGCTACATGGCAGGAATGGACAAGGGCCATTTTCAGCCTGGCTGGTCAGACACCAGCCCCTGAGCTGTCCCCACGAAGGCTGTTTACTTGACCCACAGGAGAGAGAGAGAGAGAGAGAGGGAAAGTTGACACAGTAAGCCTCTAGCTCTCCTCCCTCCATCTCATACACACTTTCTCTCTCTCTCTTTGATGACAAAGATTAAGCCTTGGAACAATATCTCCAATGCTGAGGAAGGGTCATCAATTACCCGAAGATACTCTTCATTACCTTCCACCTGTTTCATCCACCACTTCCCCTCAATGCTCCGCCTGGCTGTACAGTGCTAGTCGCATCATGAAGGAAAGTTCAAAACAACGCACAGAGGTGTATTTACATACCTGCTGTCAGCTGAGCACATCTGGAAATATAACATTCTTAAGGTGTGAGGGGTTGTTCTGTGTCTGAGAATGAGAGATCTGAATGGATTTACGTTCTACAACTACACATAAAATGCACGTGGTTAGTTTTGAAGGCTGATTCTCATGTATTTTAACTCAAATAACTTTGAATGTGATTATTTTTGGACAGGAAATATTAATACAGTAATTCTCTTCTTCAAATCCTGGCATGGTGAAGGTAGCATTTAGGGAGATAAAAGAAGCTCTAATAAAATGCAGCAGTTAAGTAAAAGCACAAAATGAAAAATATATTAAAATTATCCACCAGTTAGTCATTATCATAGTGGTGGCTGGTCAAACATTTCTTCAGGGGTGGGATGGTGCCAGAGGGATTTCTCTTTGATGACCTCAGTATTTCTAAAATCTGAGTTATGGCCCTGAAGCTGTGTGTATTATTGCACTAACAAAATATTTAGTTCCGCGAAGAAAAATGTTCATATTGTCTGATTCTGGTTGTTTGAGGCATCAAATCACATTTCCTATGCAAGAATGATAGAGAGATGCAAATCAAAAAAACACTGGAGTCTGGAAAACATTATTATTTTGATTAATTTTACACACAAAATACAATGTTTTTTGTTTTTTTTTCCTAAATGCATTTCATCTTCTGCTTTTTTTTTCTTTGAATTTGATTATTTCTGATATCAGTCATAGTGGAGCAACCTATTTTTGTTTGATAAAGAGGATTGGTTTCTGAAAGAGAGCAAATTAATTGGCAGTGTGTGAGGTGCATTCAGAGGATGGCAAATGCAAAGCAGCTTTTACTCAACGTGACTCTTGAAAACACAAATATCCTGAGAATCTCGAGGAGAGCGAATTAAAATAAACCACAAAAAAAAAAACACTATCAGGCAACCATAAATTCATACTTCTTCCTCAGCAGCTTGCCATCTCAGCAGCTAACTCAGTTTTACAACTATGTTAATTAATGCTGAAGCAAATGTCATGTTGGTCCAGTTCATTAACCCACTGCTATTCATCTCCCAGCCTTTGATTGCTGAAATCTGGAGGATCAGCTTGAGCGAAAGTTACATTTTTCCTCCTTTCTGTCCTTTTAAAATTTGTACTTATCCTTATGGGATTTTTAATTAAGTCAAACTACCAACAGGCATCTTCAACTTAAAAACCATCTACCAGAGAGATGCAGTTTTAAATGGCTAGTAATTAAAAACAGAAATAACTTGAAAGTGTCCTCTTTTTTTTTTTGTAAAACTACCAAAGATTTTTGTTTAGGCATCTTGACTGCTTCCTGTATAAGGGAGGACCCCTGCTGGAGGTAACGTTTGTAAGAGTGAGAGGGGTTTTTTTCAGTTTTTGTTTTTTTGCCAGATTACATATTCATGTAAAGTCCAGGATTTCTTATCTGGGCTGACCCTCTGTGCTTACTCTGTATCAGACCGGTTACAATGGTGGGGATTTGTTTGTTCTGTTGATTTTGGCTGCTGTGTTTCTCATTTTGTTTGAGATGATGCTCATCAGAGCAGTGCTCTTTTGGGAATGCTTCTCATCCTCTGAGATAATTAATATTTAAAAGATGTTTACCAACTTTAAAATTCTTACAAATGTTGATTAATTGTTCAGTTAGTGCCTAAGAATCACTGGTGTTTCATTTCATAATCAAATCAACTTGCTCATTTTGTGGATGAAAGTCTATTTTAGGGACACATAAGTCAGAATTACATACAAAATGATCTAATAATACCTTATTATGACAATAAAAGTACACAACATGTCTACATGAACAAATTCAGTGGAAGGAGCAAAACTGTAAATCCCATTATTTCCTCACTTATTCTTATTTGTGAGCAACAATGTCAGCCTTTTTCATTTTTTGGTGTAACACTTTGTTTCATGCACACATTAATTATTGAATTACTTCACATGAACTCTAATGGCAGCTCATACTTTTCCTTCTCTCCATGTCAGTGCTATCTGTTTCAAAAGGCCTCATGTAAAATGAATTAAGGGGTACGTATTAAGGAAACCTAATTCCTGAGGGAGGGGGATTTGTCTAGGTGTATTTAAGAAGCAATGCTTGTAATTTATGAGCGTCTATTTTTTTTGTAATTAAATACCACCTGAATATTTAACACCATTGTGTGGCTCCGTAGCGAAATGGGTGCAATGCCGTTTGGACTATCAAGTAACTATTGTCTCACAAAATGAGATATTAACTGAATTGAAAACCATCCCCTGTCGCATTTGATAATTTATTTGCATAATTAGGTCTTAATTTTAATTCACTATGCAAATATATGCCCCTTTTAAATTGCATTTAAATGTGAACTGGATCCACTGTCAGGCCTAATGTGAATGCATTTAATTTTATTATCTGGAAAGCATGAGAAATTGTTCAGGGCTAAATAGGAAAAAGGAACAGCACTGATGATTTAACAGTATTCAAACATTTTAGCCATGTCTCAGGAAAAACACAAATGTTTTGTCCTGCAATAATCTTGTTTTCACAGTGTCCCACAAGAACTTTGTGTTGAAGCTAGAGAGAATTATACAGTATCTGTTTCTATTTGGATGTCCCTTCCTTTTTAGGGAGTGTTATCTCTTGTTTCACTTTTTAAAAAGGAGTTGTGCTTAGGAGGCATGTATTGCCATCTATTATTCTGTGAATCAAATGGGGGCAGAGACAGGGCAGTTGAGAGAGAGTGAGCCTCCGGTCCAGTCCAATGGTGGCCTTTGTGGACTGAGGGAATACAAACTCCAAGACAGGACAAAGTCAGAGGAAATTGACCTGCTTGATCCTTTCCCTGAGAGGGAGGCGGCACTACTCCTTTCATCTTTTCCCAAGGGCCCAGATCTTTGGGCTACACTTAACAAACAAAATACTGTCTGGACCTAACTCAGGGTTGAGGTTGTCTTTGGAGCTAGGAGATGCTGATACCCAGGGTGGCAGTGGGCTGGTAAGGAGGAGGAGGGGGGTAACCTGAGACAGACAGCCCTCTGGGGTAGGGAAGTAGCCAAAAGGGACAAATTAGCTTTAGACAATAGGGGACCTTTTCCACCAGGGGGATAATTAAACGTTTCTTCATCAAAGCTGAGACAGTTTGCAAGCTGCTCATTTTGTAATTCTATCATGTTTGCCCCTGAGATATGCATTCTGTATTTTGTCCACCCCCACCACTCAAACCACTTCCTCAATGCATTGACATTACCATTAATTTAGATTCTGTTTGATTACTCTGTTGGGGGTGTTAATTACACAGGGTAGCATTGGTCTAATTGAGCTTAGTGGAAACAGAGGGTCTATTGGAGTGACAACATGTATGCTTCCTCTCAGCAGACTGCACAGAAACCTTGTTAGAAAAGCCTTTTGCAATTGTTGCAGGGAATGTTCATGAGGTTACATCAGTCTGTCATTGGGGATGGGCCAAAGTGTGTGGGCTCACTTATCATGTAACACTGAAAACTAGAAAACCAAAGTTATACCTTAGAGCACTTTTATAAAACTAAAACTTTTTTTTTCTTTTCTGTCTGCATGCATGCGCTTGTGCTGAGTAGTACATGCCCTAATGGGGGCGATGCATAATGTGCATGCCTCTGAATGTGCGTATGGGTAAAAGACATTGTGTGACGGGTCTTTTTCCTTGGCCACTCAGCTGTGGACCACAGGGTCTGTTGTGTGCCTTGGATCACACGGAGGAAGCTGAATGATGTTGCCCCAGCTCTCTGAAGGAAGGCCATGCTTGGCTGGCTCCAGAACAGCCTTAACAGGATATCACAGAAGAAACTGTGGCTTTTGTCCAGCTCCCCTTTAAAAAAAAAGCTGTGTCAAAGGGACTTGGGAGGGTGTTTCTTTTTCAACAGATGCTAGAACAGTGTGTAGTGGCTCTCTGGAAGACCATATCTACAATGGCGCCTATCTAACCCTGTGACATCATCAAAGAGCGTGCTGTGTGGGGCTGCCCGGCTGCAGTGTAGGATTCGTGCCATTACAACACCAGCAACATGTCTCTTAAGGCACCAGTGAACAACGCTGAGCACCAGTGCTTTTACCCCTGCTGGAGCGTTTTCTAACATACTGCTGCAACAAGGTAAACCAGGAGAGTTCCACTTGTAATTCAGTCCCAGAAAGACAGCAGATTCTGTACAGTTGTAATTTGCCATCAACACATCTGAGTAAAACTAGATGACAGTAGTTTGCTTTTAAGCTAAATCTTCTTTGACGTTTTCTTTTGTGTCGGAGAGATGAGTGAGATTATCCAAAAAAAAAATCTTCTAAATCTTCTACACGATGAAATTAATTATATTTTTTAGCACCTCTTTTTTTGTGTGACTCTTTCTATTGTATTTATTCACTCAGCATGAAAATGCCAGCATATGTGTCTTGATATGTCTGCATGTACAGTGCAGTATGTTAACAATATGCCTGCATTCACACAGGGAGCATTACAGAGTCAGACAGAGTGTTTGTCAGGGTATTGCCATGCTGAGAGCAGCCCATCTCTGTGAAAGCCTTAGCCTCGGGGCTATAGACAGACCCCTGGGACCAGCCGGCACTCAAGGGCCTATTTGTTCAACAGAATGTGTTATTCTATCACAGCAAGCCTGTCACAGCAGCAATCATTCAAATACCCATTCATTTCTGGAATTCTGAATCCCTGGGCCTCCGAGGACCATCGGGACTTGTTTATTTGTATAGTTTTGGAGTGGGCTTGTCTTTTTGATTCATAGACATTGAAGTTAATATTGATCAGAGACATTCATTTGTTCTTCAGCAAGATTTTAAGTCCTAAATCTATAGTGTCCCTCAACAAGCATGAAAATGATGGGAGCCTCTTTCTGTCTTAGTAATAAACATAGTAATGATAAAAATACATTTTCTGCCATACCTTTACTTAAAATAGTTAGGAATACATTTAGAGTAGAGGATGAGATTCTCATACACATGCATTGCCTGTGGTGCCTATGGTATACCCTGCCTCTTGCTCAGTGCATGCTGGGATATAGACTTCAGCCTTGTGCAGCCCTGAACAGGATGAGCAGTATATGGATGAAGTGATTTTACAAATAATTTTGAGTTCTCTCTCACACCATTAATGGTTTACCTAGCCCCCAACAAAAAGAACAAACTGCATTATTGAGACAAAGTAATCCAAAACTGAGTTATTAAAAGCAGTTTGAATGTACCTCTCTCAATGCTGTCTCTCTCAGTGTCGAAGCTGAACATGTTGAACACCTTAAATTAGCAGCCTGGTGCGCCTCCTGTTAGTTGCTGTAGTCTTTTCAAATCCACCTCCATCCCTGCTCATGAACGTTTTTCTAATTGAAAGTGATATCTTGGTGCGAGTCGTTGGTCAGAGCCTGTGAAGAGTGGCTGTACAATAGACCTGTCAGGGTTGATGGATCTCCAACACAGCTGGGATATGGGTCTCCAGACCAAAGCCAATAAGAGCACGGCTGGTATGTAAAAACAGAGGCTCAGAGCTGCCCGTCCACGACTCACACACACATACAAAAAAACAAAAAAAAAAAAAAAATCACACATACACACACAGGTCTGATCAATAGCATATTCTTCTAAGGGAGAGGAGGGTGTGCTGAAATACATAACTGGGATTAGAATGAGTGATATTGGAGAGAAGTGAATGGGGTTGTGAAGATAGTTTCTCATAATCTGTGTTTTGTGTTGGACCACTGGATTTTTTTTTTTAGTCAAGTATAATCAATGAGATGGTCCATTTGGGCTCGGCTGGTCGGTGATAGCCAGTCATTACAGATTAGCCCAAGTGAGTAATGGGAGTCCCACAGAGCAAAGTAATGCAATTCAATAACTGTACTTGTGGGAGGTGGTGTGGTGATGGTGATGCTGCTTTTGGGTGGGGAGGGTGCATGTTAACCTGGCCAGAATTCCCCAACAAAAGCCGACTTTTACACAGTGATGTTTCTTTTATCTGTAGTTATCTGTAAGATAATGAAGGGGATTAAAATGTGTATAGATAGTGTTTTTCACTCCGTAACTTCATACACTAATCCCATCATCTGCTGTGGTGAATATTTCAGTCTAATCTCAGGCTTACTTTACTGTTGTACTACTTGAAAAACAAAACAAGGCACCCCTCTAATGCCAATTAATTAGGAGGATATGAATATTTCAGTGCCCTATGATACAATGGTGGCTGCACCGAGATAGGATTCACAACAGCTCCTAATGGAATATTAATAATGTGGTGACGTTATGTTCTTCTTTTTCTCAGCTTTCAGTGAAGGTGTGCACCAGGAAAGGGTTCATACACTGGTCACGCAGCTTTGAAGAGAGTTATTTACCTAAATGTGTTTTATTCTTATGTATCTTAATTCATTTACAAATGCTCTTTGCCCAGTAATTGTTACATAGCTAAGTGAACCAAATGACAAATATGAACTGACACTTTGATAAATGGCAAGATTTTAAAGGATATTTTACTAAAATAATACAAATTACCACAAATCACCAACTTCTGCCTTGACTATTTTGGCATTATTTTATAAATTACAAATGCAACTGTTATGTTACACTCTGTGATGCTGAGGTGACTTTCTGTTTACATTATTGACTACTTTTGCTGGACAGCCGTACAGATGTTTCTGAACAACCAGTTTACAGAATACTAAAGTCTTTACAATCTAAGACATTTCTTATGTTGTAAAGGTGCAACTTAATTCAACAAATCTTTAGTTTAAAAACGGTCAGTAGTTACTAAGAACATAGGAACAACTTTACACACAATCAGTTCAATCATTCAGTTCTGTACACTAAGGGACTCTGAAGGGCTGAATCTCATAATTTACAAAAAACTAAGGTCTTCTCAGGCCTTATTAATATTTTCCTCTTTACTTACAAACAAAACTGCTACACAGCAGAGTGAATACCTCTATTAATTAATTTAATTACTTTAAAAGGAAGTGACCTTGTGTGCCTCTCCGAGCCATTTTGTATTAGTTTGTTTATAGATATACACACTGCTAAGGACTTTTCATGATCATAATTTATTTTCTGCGCTGGTCTAACCAAATTCATGATACATCACATAATATAACCTTTTCTGCTCCCTCTCCACCCCTGATAAGTTCCGTGCAGTCTCTGATGGTAACACAGCGCATTATGAAAATGTTTCATCTACTAATATATGGCCTTAACACTGGAATTATCCCTTTAATTTCCCTATTAATTAACTCAAGACAAAAACAATGTGAAGAGTCTCCACAGACTCATCACATTTTAAGTAGGACAGAGAGGGTCCCCATGTTTCCGTAGAAAAGACCTCCTGACAGTCGTACTTACAATATTATAATGAAAGTGAGAATCTGTGTTTCCAGCAATTAAAAGTCCATGTTTGCCATGCATGTCAAAAAAGTGCAATATTCACATCAGTTTCACAACATTTTGCCAATCATTCCCTCCTGTAGTTCTGCTTCATTTTCTTAATACTGACTAAGATTTGCATGAAGGTGTTCACAGATACCACAGGGGAAATATTTGGGACACGAAAAACATTTCTGTGCCAACAAAACCTTTCAAAGCTGTTGTTCTACATTTATTCATTTAATTATTCCTCACTTTCATGCCAAACCCATAATTATTTTCACATTAACACCTGCTGCATTTCCCATATGTGTGTATGTTTGTTCTATCTGTTTAATCGTCATCATTAGGTGGGTAAGCCCGGGCCACACACTGATGTTTATTAAGGTGGAGCATCATTTTCATATACTATCTATTGGAAAGTGTGCACAAGCATCAGGATAAACCTGCAGTTATGATATGAAAGAGATGCAGATTTAGTTTCCTTCTTTTCCTCTCTCTGGCAAGGATCACACTGGCAGAGCTTCTGTTATTCATGGACCGACTCATTTCCTGCAGCAGCAGCCGCACGGTTCGATAGTGAAGCTGTAAAACAGTTTCAGCTAGCCATAAACACATTTGATGAAAACAAATTAGGAGCGAGACATATAACTGACGGAAAACATAACAGCCGGCAATGGAATCACATTAGAGGGGACGCCGGATGCCGCTGCAAATAAATGTACATTTAATAAATGGATAAATACAACACATAAAGCCCTGTGTTGCCAAAACTCATTCATCATTTAAATGCCTCACTCCTTTTCCATTAAATTCCATATTAAAACACCTTGCAAATAAATGTGAGGCTTTAACAACTTGACAGTTCACCAGTACAGTAACCTGTTGACACTCAGGTCCTGAAACATCGCTAAAGGGGAACTTAACGCCTTTCAAATGAAATCACTAATGGCAATGATCTTTTGACAACATGAGATGAAAGTCTCTCTGATTTGTTGCTGTGACGCAGTACTATTCTTGTTAATGAATTTTTAATATCCTTAATGACAGGAGAGGAACGATGTAATTAAAAGAGCAAGTTACGAAAAACGCTGACTCCAACTCTTTATGGGGACCGTTTTAATGTTAGTTTAATTGGAACTAACACATTATCTTAATGAACAGATTGCCTTCAAGGAGACCATTTCCCCTCCCCTATAGCAAGCTCAAACTAGCCACCGTGCATATAAAGAAATTTCTTCTGCACTCTGTGAAACAACGAAGAGGATGGTGGCTTCGCAGAAAAGATGCACAGAAACTTCCCTGTAGCATAGTTTATTTTTGTAAACATAAACTTCCACAAAGTCCCGTTTTGTAAGGCAGGGATGAAAGGTTTGGGACGATTTAAGAGGTGGGGATTGGGGACAGGCCTAGTTGCAGCAGGAGCTTTGTGGCATGAAATACATGCATAAAGCCAAACGTGGCCAACAAGCGGACAAATTGACCACTCCACAACCTTGACACTGTTGACACCTGGACACCTATCAGCGTTTTTTTACACCCTGCTCAGCTGAGAGGAAGACATGGGGAGGCGGGATTGAGGTGAGGGTGTTTTTACGCTGGGGAGCTTTGGGCAGTTGAGTTTAATTTGGGATTTACAAGTGACATTGTGCCCCCATGGCTGTCTTCTTACTGGGCCAGGTTTATGGAGTGAGACAGTGGGGTCTTTTCCTTGTGATTAGCAGGCCTGCGACCAGCCATGCACAAAGTATTATAGCCCACAGCATTATGTATCAGAGTTTACAGACCCCCTCCATCTCCGCAGACCCCTTCATCAACCAACGATCAAACCCCACCTTCATTCACACCTTCAGAAGGTCAAACCTCTCAAACAAGTCAATAACTAATGAAGATGTGCAATGGCTCTGCTAGACACAAGGGAATGAAGTAAAAAATGAAATTTTGAGAGAAAAATTTGGAAGCACAAAAATGGAACACACATGCACGCACGCACACGCACGCACACACACAAACAGATTAATATTATTAAATGATTTGGGGTTTCCAACTAAGGGGGAAAGCAGAGTATGAACTGTGAACAGCCACATGACGACCCGCAGGCTTATCTCACAGAGGCTGTTTGGCTTAAGCCATGGCATTAATACACTGATAGCCTACGGAATAGCCAAGCATAAAATGAATGTGAAAGGATGAAGAAACAACAAGAAAAGGGAAGAAGAAAGAGGATGAAAGTGGTTAGGCCTCCAGCTTAACAGACCGGAAATATAGAACTACCAGAAGCATTACAGGGAGACCCTTATTGATATGAGTGTTATTTCTGAAACATGCTTTTGTTGCTGCTTTACAAACAAAACCAAAAAAATACTAATAGAAATAACTTTTTTTTTTTTTTTGAAAGTTCTCCAGGGGCCACAACATCAACAAATATATAAATATTGAAAGGCAAAAAAAAATAAAAAAAGATAATGAACTTGGACACATTCATCAACAAGACAGAATAATAAGGTGCGCTAAGACTGATAATTGAATTTGAACAAACATAAAGATCCTGTAAAAACAGAAGGGATTGAAGAAAACAAATCCTCCGTACAGCCTTTGTAACCTAGCCCAGTGCTGAGGCTTTTATCCCTTTATTTTATTGATTAAAAAAATCCCAGAGGCACTAAAACGTACAGTCAATGATTAATGTCCCTCTCAGAAAAAGAAATTATATGGAATAAATTAAACTACTGCAGCAGCAAATTGAAAAATAAGAATGTAAATGAGCTTTGAATACTTAATATCATAGAGAAAAATAGGCAATGAGCCCCAAAAATGATGAGGGATTAGCACAGAAACATGACATTAGCTCTAATGGTAAAGAGTAGATTTTTTCTACTGTCAAAATTTAACTGTCGCATCTGATTTCTGCCAGGTAAATGAAAAATGGGAGACAGTGTGTGGCAATCGAAAGCACTAACCTTGTTCACAAGGTGAAAAATATGGACTCAGAGTTGCATATCAGTACTTCGAGTCTGAGATAAGAGAATGGAGAAATAATATGTTTTGAAATGCAATTATAGGGACTAAGTAGCACTTATCCATTGTACGATTTTACTGTGGTTTTCAGATTTTGTTTGCAGGAGAGGTGGGGAAATATGTTACAAATATGACTTCTAAATAATGACAGAGCACATATGGAGTAATATTTTCTCCTGGAATGGGACAGATATGTTTATAGTGACCTCATATAGCCTCATGATTTCCTTCTAGTGCTGTACTCAAATTTGCACGGGAACAAACAAGCTCTCAGACAGTAGTTAAAATGCAGTTTTCGGCTGCTATCCTGCCTCCCACATTACTCCTCTAGTTATCCTGCAGGAGAGAGGAAAGGTGTGAACTGCATCAAGCAAGGTTCTCTCAGTTGGAACCTTTAATTATAACTTCACAGTATCAGTTACAGCAACCTTGCACAGATGCTAAAACCCTCAGAGGCTTGGCTACTCTACCTTACTTAATCTGAGCGGGAGGCACTGAGACAGTGCTGTACCATCAGCCAATTCAATCACAAGCCAGGACGGCACCGCATCCTGCATCAGGATCCAATCACAAAACGGTTCAAGTCACGTGACCTAGCTACTTAGCATCCTTCATCAACACCTGTTTTCTTTTCTGTGCATGCAATATTGTTATTTGCCTCTTCCTCCCTGCCTCTCACAGGCTCCCCTCTTTCCAGAGGATATAGTGAGGTCTGTGCGTGCAGAGCTAAAGACGCTATAAAAATTGCTGAGGTATAAAATCGAAAGTGCTCAAGCTGTCTGCGACTGGAATTGCTGGCTGGCTCAGGCCCGTTGGAGGTGGTGAAGGATCCCTGGCCAAGACCCGCTAATGTTGTAAATCAGAGAAAGTTTGGGCTTGTTTGTTTACATATTACAGGCTTTACAGTGGGCCTACTACGGTACACAAGGAGCTGTGCTTGGCCCAGGCTGTTGTACGGGTCATAAAACTAAAGAATATAATGGCTTTGTGCTGTTTGAACCACCCACTCCCGCACTTGTTCACTGGCAATACTGTTTTGTTCAGATGAAGGAAAACTTAGTGTTACAAGAACAAACATTTGGAAAAAAATGTTTCTTTCAGCTGCATATTGTGGATGAAAAAAAAAATTTCAATAGCTTTGTCTAGAATCACATGAAGAAAAAAATATTCCAAAGGATTTTTACAATCTTATGAAGGGGAATTAAAAAAAAAACCACACACAACTGCTCCAGATTGGGTAAACAAAGGCATTTGGCTGACAAAATTCTAAGGTTTTCACAGGCAGGATGCTGAACAATGATTTTTAATTTTTGTATTTTTGACATATAAAAGGTTGATCACGAATGAGCAGTGAATTCAAAATTAATCAAAGCCTGCTCACAGTGCAGTATGTTAAAAACAATAACATCTCTCCAAAACCTACACGGCAAGAACACATATAAAGTAAAGTTTGGTTTTTTTCCTGTGTGTGTATGTGTGTGTGTGTGTGTGTGTGTGTGTGTGTGTGTGTGTGTGTGTGTGTGTATGTGTGTGTATAATCCCCAGTTGGTTCAGTGATACATACTGTGGCACCCTGGTATACAGTATATTTTAAAAACATCCACTCAGGTGTTACCGTGTCTTTCCAAGTGCACTGTGAGCCAAAACACTTATCCTTAAGAGAGATCAAGCTTGCACGCTATCTTATCAGTGTTTACAGTGGTACACGTAAAGTAGAAGTACACTCAGCTGCTCATGCAGACACTTCTTACAGAAGATCAAACGCAGGTCAGAGACTCCAACGTACACTTGCTTATAATCCACACAAGTGCCTCTCTGTACATTTGTGTGTGAACGTGAGCACGTGCGACAGAGAGAGCGAGAGAAAGAAAAGGAGAAAGTGAGGGAGAGAGCTCGTACATTTTTCCGTGAGTGCCAGCAGCAGTGGTCTGGTTGTTTTGTGACAGTCATAGGCAGAGCACAGGAAATGCACCACGATGTGGCCAGTCACAGTTGAATTTCCTCAGTGATAAGGATAGATTTTTTTTTTTTTTTTCTGAGAGGCTTGGCAGTTCATCCTTACAGAACTATAACGCATTTGCTGAGGTTTGATCAGTAAAGCAAAATGCTCCATAAAATGTAGTGCTTTTTCTTTGCGTGGACAGAGAAGTTTTACTGATTATGTTTTTGTTTTTGTTTTTTGTTTTTTAACACATCTTATATTTCTCTTTTTTCTGGTTTAAAAGAGAATGTGTCAAGCCTGACCTCTTACACATGCACTCACATACACATTTAGACACGTGCACACGAAAGGAAAAAAAAAAGAAGGATGGAGGAAGGTGACAGGTAAACAAATTCAGTGTCATATTCTCCTGCTGTCTTCACTGTGCCACTTGGCATTTTAATGGAAGGGAATCTGATGTAACATATAGTGGTAACTACAACAGCAGCCTCGTACCAGAGGGGAAAACTTAACTCCTCAGACCTATGCATTAAACATATTGTAGAATAGAGTGTAACATTTATCACTGTCATTCCTAGAGAGTTTGTGTAAATTTAAATGCGCTCAAGCGTGCTGATTCCCCCCCCCTTCACAATGTATGCGTACAATGCCACCCCAAAGCCCATTTTCCTGAAATCCTTCTCATTGTTCTGCACGACCATACCACCAAACAGCTATTCATCTTTGGGGAATATGCTGTACAGAAATGTCTTTGTATGTGGGGGCCTTTTTCTGTTGCTGTGTTCCATGTTTCATATTGCAGAATCTGTCCACCTATTTTTCATGGTTTAATAAAAAAAAAAAAAAAAACTTGAATGAAAGAAAATATATCCAACAAGATTGCATATTTATTTCACTGTAAAATACATTTGTAGGCTGATTTCAGCAAGATATGTATAAATGATTACCTAAAAATTGGCTTCTGGTAAAAGTAATATTTTATGGAGGTTGTGTGTGGTACATCTGATTTGGTCATTTTATAAAGATAAATTATATTGCTATAATCTATTGCTGGTTTTCGGTCTTCACTCTGACCTACAGAAAAGATTATCAAACAGAGAAAGGCCCAAAGACAATTAAATAAGACTTTGTGGATTATTCATGACAAGCACTTTTCCAGGATTGTGAGCTGGAGTAAAATGGAACAATAATGCCTTTAAGTGTGGAATATATCGGGACAGTAGTGCATGGTAATACCAGCTGACACATTAAACATTAAAATAAATTACCTAACCTTTACAACTTGCAGTGCCAATAACAGGAAAAATGACAGATCATGGGTTATTATTCAGTGGGAGATCCTATACATAATAATGATGTCATCAATAATGGCCTTGATATCATAGCTCTTGCAGCTTTTAAGAAACAGTTAAGGGAAATACTTTAAATCATCAGTCCAAGTCCGTGCCTCAATCACTCAACTGGAAGAAAAGGACAGAGTCTTTAAAAGCTTGTAGGAGAGCCAGAAAGGGAGAATAGAGGATGCCGAGAGAAGAAGAAAGAAAGTAAAATGTGGCACATTTCATTTCTATTACCAAATGGCACTCATGAGTCGATTTTCCAAAAAAAACTACGAGCAGAACTTGACTGAGGAGCCACATCAGTACTGTTAACACGTATGGTTCTCAGTGACCAGTAGACAACAAATATTTCTCATCTGACAAATAACAGAAATATCCTGAGGGGGTTTACAGTCAGTGATGGCCTTTCATCTTTGGCTGGCCTGTTAGTAGAAGTCATCTTGATTGAAGCTATAAGGAATAATGATTGAAAATGTGTGTATGTGCATTTAGTTTTAATTCTTCACTTTCCTTTTCTTTGGACATAAACACCACAAAACCCAACAAACTTAATTCAGCCCTTTACAGCACTGCGTGCATACTGTCTGTACATACACAAACACACACACACAAACACACACACACACACACAAATGAACACAGAAAATTCTGTGTGTAACAAAAGCTTTCTCTATAGTGCATCTGTGAGATACTGCATGTTTGCATCCCTGTGCCTTATACTGTATTGATCCTTTCCTGTGTGTTTGTGTGTATGGGCATATATTATTACATTTAATGTTTTTTGAACATGGATTCTCATGTCTAGTCTCATGTCATCAGTGGACAGAGTATGCACAATTGTCATGGAGATTCACAAAATGTTTCAGAACACAAGATTTATATTTTTCCACATATGAACACAAGAAGATGACAAATAATATAAAGACAACTGATAAGATGAACATGCACTTAGATAATAATTTTTTTTGGTTTAGATGACTTTTTCCTGTTGTTTGTGATGATGCCAAATCAGAACCTCCTACTGCCACCTCTCCCAGAGAGCAGGCACTCGTCCTTTTAGTCTATGTAAAACTCAGTGCTGAATCCCCAATGTCTGGGCTCCTCAAATCCAAACGCATGTCCAAATAGGGAGGCACATCTCTTTTGTGTGATTCGTCCCCTCTCTTGTCCTTCACTGTTTTGAGAAACCATCCTTTGTGTGCTATAAATGTGGAAAACAAGAATTTCTTTTTTACTTTCCCATGACACCCCCTGATTGATGCCTTCTGTTCACACTGATCATACATTATAGAACGCATTACAGCATATTGTGCATTTCAGTAAGGGTCATTTTCAGAAAGCCGTTTACTCTGCCTCTGCAGAAAATCTTAAATAAATTTAATTGTCTGCATCCACCATCAGAAATGACTTTATGCGTTTTGCTTCATAATTAAGAGCTTTCACATCCATAAACTTAAATCACTGTGCACAGCTGTTGAGGTGTAATTAAAGCATTAAATATGTGAACGATCAACTCCCACTAAACAAGATGACACCAACACCCCCGACACAGAACTTAGAGGTGAACTGCAGGCTGGCTGGGCTCATACTAAAACTAAGAGCTAGGCTCCTGGAGTGTTTCTCTCTTTCTTCTGTTTTCCAACTCTCAGATGTCATTCCCATAAATCTCACTGGTTCGCCTCAGCATTAGTAGCTGAACTGATGCTAACACCATTAGCTGATGATTTAATGACACTGTAGATGAGGACAGTCATCCTCTTTCTATCATTCTCTCTTTTTTTCGTCCCTGCCTGCTGCCTGAGGATACAGGGAATCTGTGTCTTTTTTGAGGATGAGGGTGGTGGCGCTCGTATCTCATCCACCTCCATTACGCCAAGGTCACTCCGTTGCTTTTCTTAATGTGATCAGGGAAAGTGTCACTTTTGCAGTTCTGTGGCAGTAAATAAGAACTGGCTCTAATTTGAATGTAGTGTACCAGAGGCCCTTTATGGGTTGTTAATTTAGTGTTTAAATACATTTAACAGTTGAGAGAGAGTACTGATTAGGCTGGCTCTCCAAGTGAAGGCTATTTTTCTCTCCACTATTTCCACTGACTCGCTGTAGATTATTATTGTTATGGTGTGACAGATGAACGCCAAGCTTATTTTGAATTAAGAGGAACTTCAAAGGCCGAGAGAGCAATAAAATGTGTCATTTTCTTAAATCATTCCTCCTTTATTTCTCCTCTAAATCCCTTATTTATTTATTTATTTATATTATATTATATTATATTCCAAGTAAATGGTTCCATGTAAGTGAAATGCAGAAGTTTAAAAAAATAAAAATTAAAAAAAAGGTTTTAAAGTGATTCATATCTACCTCATGCAGGACAATGCTGTTATATAATGTGTGATAATCATAGCAAAACCCGGTCCTGGAGACACCCTCTGTAGTGGGAGCTACCACAGAGGCAGTTTTAAGTATGTAAGCAATAGTTTATATGCCGGGCTGTAGACAGATTTTGTCTCTGCTATAGCATCACAAGATAGAGTCACTAAACTTTACATGTGTGTAACTGAATCTCCAAAATGAGTTGAATTGAGGACACCTGGACTCGGTTGTAGGTTCTGAAGATGTTTCACCTCTCATCCAAGAGACTCGACTCTTCTTGGATAATCATGACCTGGATGACTGAGGATCAACACAGACAGATCCCAATAAAAGCCGAATTAGAAGATGGATGTACTCATGTGTTGGAACAGGCTGGTGTGATCCTATAGCAAGATGGTGTCAAGTGTCTTTTTTTTATCTAGAATTTTTGTCAGAATTATTAAATGACCACCCTGACATAACACTTAAGGCCATTCATTTGTGGTGAATCAAATATGTACATTAAACTGTATTAAACTGACAAATGGCTTCATTTTCAGAGCCAAACCCAAAGGACAGCCTGCACTGCATGTTGCTCACTGTGAACCAGCAACAACTGATAAAGTCCTTGAGTTTTCATTGTCTTTTATTATTTTTCTACAACTTACCACTTTCGCCCACTTCCCACATCAGCCAACAGCACACAGTGGCCATGAAAGCCAATAAGACCCAACCAGCCACCTCCACATTACAGATTTCTCCTGACACCTAATGCCAGTTATGAAATTGGGGGATAAGTTAATGTGTCACAGTAGCATTGATTTTTCATTTGCTTCTCGCTGCCCCCAGTCCCAGAGCCAGCCTGGGCCTTTCCTTCATGTTTCAGGATGAATTACTGTGGCCCCCCTTTGCGTCGTAGGGTGACAAGGGAGCCAGTGCGGGTGTTCATGAGAGGTGCCACGCCTGATTACAGGTGACACCATACCGCCGTCATCCTCTCTGCCAGGCAAGCTCAAATATCAAGATCAAGTCCTTCAGTGCAGTGTTAATTTACTCTGTGTCCGAGTACACCAATAAATATTGCGATTTTAAGGTATTTCTTAATATTACTTCAGTCAAATGTTTATTTATGTGCATATTTTTTATTTTTCTTTAAACATGAAATCCAAATTTGATTTATTTCTTAATCTGATTTCTTGATCTCATAAACTGAATTCCGTTCTAATGGTGTATTGAACAATAAGAAGGCCTCTACAGCGTGGATAAAATGAGTGGTACAAGAAATCTGTGCCTGCTCCCTATGAAAGGAAAAATACGCTCACGCAACAACAACACGGTGCTCAATGAGCTATGTCCTCAGTTCCATATGAGACTGGTTAATACAAAAGCTTGCTGGTGAAAAACATTGTCCTGCTCCCAGTGACAAAGACAAAGTGCCTGTGTTTGGCGTACGCGAGTCAAAGGGACAGGTGACGACAGGGAGGGAGACCAGGGAGGGAATTTGAATTTCACATCTAGGAGGAGGCAGCATGTCATTAAAAACCCTAATTTCAGTGTCAGGTAGACTTACAGGTGATCCATCATCTTGTCAGAAGAATTTTATTTTATTTTCAAAGGAGTTCAAAGCAGGCTTTACAGACTTTTTACTTCAGTTCCAATTAGATTTAAACACAATTAACAGAAAAGTCTAGTCCCACGTGTACGGTCGAGAGATACCTGCCCGCTCAAGCAGATCTGAGGGAAAACAATTTATAATACAACTGAGTACCAAACATTCTGTATAAATGAGAAAGAAACAAAACTCCTTCTATGTGTTATCCACCAGCATAATGAAACTATATCATGATTAATAGATTATTACTACCTTCAAGTTAATATTCCACTGTTGCACACATAGCTGCTGCACTGCTCTTCATGTACCACCAGCAAACTGCGTATCAGCACCCATGAATGCCATTTATTGGTACATTTCTAAATGTTAACGCCTGTCAGCTCCAATCTCTCCAAAGGAGGCGCACGGGAAATAAAATGCATCGGAGGGGACCTGAGAGGAGGACACACGTTAACCCAGATAGGCTGTGACAAAACACCATTACCTTCTCCTGTTCACACAGTGACGTACAGGACAGCTAGTAGTCCCCTGTCCCTGGGAGGAATCCATCTAAACGAGAGACACACACACATATGTTCTCACACTGTGGGAGAACAGCCTTTGAACAAAGAATGTAAATATGGGAGTTTTCTGTCCCTAGAATGAATAGGAGTGACTATAAATCCACAAAGAAAACACACACTGATATTTACAACTACTGTACATTCTCATGCATACTGGTGCGTTAAAATGTATGCAGCATTTTTATGTTGTAGCTCGTCAAGGTGGAACTAATATTAACTACTTTTTATACCGTTACGACATATTAGCAACAGAATTTAGAAAAACTGCAGTTGTCATTATTTTATTTGATAATTATTATTGTAAGTAAGCTATACTTCGTTGTAAAAATAAAGTGTAAAAAATTTTTTGTGCGCAGTGCTTCAGTGAATGTACTACGAGCTTGATCTCACAATGCATCATGTGTTAGTTGGTTAGTGTTAGTTAGTTGCATTCCACCAAAGTGTGCGAAGTTTCTGATTGCATTCTGTGATGAAAGAAAATGCACACCATGAAAGACAGTCTCAGATCCTTTACACCCTCCTGTGTGTCGATGTTGAATGGTGACAGACCTCAGATGGATGTGACACCAGCAGTCCAGCCACACCGTGCTCCTGCTGGTGTCGTAACATGGATATATAACCACTGTCGTCCTTACATCAGGCTTCCTAAATGGACAAAAATGCCAGGGCAGCAAAAAAAGGGGGGGAACAAACCCAGGGCTTCATTAGCAGAACCTTCCCAGCATGCTTTGCGATGACAAATGATTGACTTGGAACAATATCTAAGGCGATCAGGATAAAGTACCAGCCATTTCAAGGCTCAGCAAAATTCAAATTCTAATTAGACCTTGCACCACATTCCAAATAAAAATGGGTCCCTAGGTGGTTTACCCTATCAGGTGTCTCTCCCAGACCACTGAAACAAAACGAATAAAGAAAATGATTAAAGCGATAACAAAGGCATAAAATTCAAATTATAGCAGCATCACATCTGGGATCTGTATGTCACTGCACTACCATTTCTGCTCACTCCCTCTTTTTCTCTGGCTTTCTCTAACCAGTTCACACACACATACACACAGCATTCCTTTCTTTCTGCATGAGGGCAATCAAGAACAGAAAAAAAAGACAGAGAGCAGGAGAGAGAGAGTGAAAAAGCAGGGAAATTAAAAGGTAGAGAGCGAGAACGCAAATAGGCTCTCAGCTTTAAGGTTATTAATGACTCCTCAAAAATGTGCGACTTTTCCAATCTCTCTGAGAAGCGCTTGAAGGAGCCTGCAGATGAAGCTGACCTTCACAATGTTCTTTGGTCTTTAGTTAAGAAATTCACTCACCATTATGGCATCATTAGGGAAACAAGGATAAAATTACTCCATGGTTAATGACCTATAGGATCCCCACCAAAATTTGTTTCAGATCTAATAAAACTGAGCTTAACACACTCGAATGAATTATGAGGACTGCTTTGCTGGGGTATTAAAATGTGGGGAAATAGATTTTCTGAAGCTAGGAGGACTGGACTTTTCAAATCAGATAGTAGAATGGAATTTTCTGGGCAATAAATTCTACCATGTCTCAATTTCATTTTTTTTTTTTTTACCTCAGAATTTTTCAGGCTATGATGGAATCTGTGAGTGGGCTGGCCTCTAAAAATTCATTGCCAATTGCCGTCTCCTCCTCTATCCCCTTAAGGTAGATAGATTGATGGATGAATGGCTAAATGGGCAAATAAGTGGAGAAAAGTATAACCGAATGAAAACTCAATGTATGATAGAAATAAATGATTAGATACACATAGATACTTAAAAAAAAATCCCAGAAGGCACAGCAAGGAAGATGTGATAAGTAAAAAAAAAAAAGAAAAGTATCAGAGTAAGTGTATCAAAACCTGCACTGATGCTGATTATTTGATGTGTTTACATTTTCTCTAGCTTGCTGCTAAATTTAGTACATGCCAAGCTGGTGATTAGCATAATGCAGGGGCAGTTGAGAGGACACACAAAAACTCATTAAAGAGGACAATGTAAAGCTGCAGGCGACTGTGCCTTTGCAACATGCCGCATGCACACATGCATCAAAGTGTACACACTAATGCACCTATGAAACTTTGCATGTAACATAATGAATGCTATCATGAATTTTTTTTTAAAAATTGCTTTTTTAAAAGCAGCATTGGTTTAGCTTGGTTTGGTTGCAGCCCCTGAGAAAGGGTTTGTGAGCTAATGGCATTTGCTCTCTTTAAACTTTAATCTTTCCTATTAATTCCCTGCAACTGGAGAATGTGCGAGAGTTAATGTTCCATGAACGTGTTTCTCACTCTGCAATCTCTTCAAGCTAATTACCTTCAGGTGCTAAATGGGGGGAAATTGCAATCCATTTGGAAGGGAGAAATTTCACCTCCCCTTTGCCTATGTAACTGTGTATGCAGTTAAAAAGAAAGAAAATCAAACATAAGAAGCCAGGTCTAGAGTACATTTAATCAAAAAATGGACACTCTGTGCCGAGCCCTGATTGGCTCTCCCTTTCCAAGGTAGCTTTGGGAGAGTAAATTGCTTCCTGTAGTTTCCCGCCTCACTGCTTATTTTGCAGGTCAGTTGGAGGTCAGCAGGTGCAGCAGTGGACAAAACACGGAACAGATGTTTGATTGACATGGATCACACAGATTGGCAATCAAAGTTTTCTGATGAGAAAGGAGGGCCTCACAGAATGGCCATTTTGAAGGTTGAACATCAAGGAGATACAGAAGAAGTCAAAATACAAATTAAAAGCAGATTAAGTCAACGTGACAGATTCACGGTTGCTTGTACGGAACATTAAATCTCAGGGAGTGACATGGTATTCGTCAATGACAGGATCAAGTTGAGAGTGTACAAATGGTTCCCGAGTCAATCACTAATCAGTAACGCAGGATGAACAGGCTCATTGCAGACAAATAGCTTTGATAAGATTTACCTTTTAAGGGGCTAGCCTGTGGAGGAGGGTTATGTGGAGAGGAAGTGGAGAGAGATAGGGTCAGGGTGAGTGAATAGTGGGGGTTCTTCACTCTCCTCCGAGGAGTCTGGAGCGTGGAGGGTCACTTTGTCCCATGTTTGATCTTTGTCTTTAGATGACACGGCAGGAAATTAAAGATGAAAGGCGAGTCTAACTACTGTCTATTAAACACAGAGACAGAATGCCCTCATTTGCTGCCACATATCCGGTCGAAATATGATGGATCTGTGGGTGATCTGCACATAGACCTGGATTAGCCAAGACAGTGTCCTCAAAAGAGCGGGCTCATCACACTGTGTCGACTTTGAGAATGTATTCTTACCAATTCAACTTAATTTGTTTTTGAAGCTATTAAAAAGTTACAAATTAGAAGCTGTGTATATGAACATTTATTGTTTTTCTAACTCATTGCCAATGTCTTTTCATAGTAATGCACTGTAAATGGTCTTTTTCATAGTCATTAGATACAGCGTCTGTGTCTAATTCATCACTGAAAAAAAAGTCAGATTCTAATTTATCTATCTAATCATAATACTTTAAACAAACGGGAGGTGGCTGATGTACAATGCAAAAAAGAAACATTAACACATTTTTTCCCAAGCCATATTTTTTGTGTGTAATAATAAATGAATTAGTAGTGGGGAGTTCTACAAACAGTCCATATCTTAGACAAACACTCATAGTGACAGCCCTGAGCTCCCACTGTGTTGAGGAATCTCCTACCAACCTCACTCCCTCCCATTTATCTCAGTGGCTGAGAGCAGGAAAAAGAGCACAAGCTGGGAGGCTGAGGGAACATCAAAAGAAGAGCATCCCAGCTCTGTTTTTCTAGTGCCTTATGAGAAAACACCTCCGCTCTGGTAACTAAAACCCAAGAAGCACGATAGCTTACTCGATTGCACTCTGTGTGGCCTTTTGCTCGATCATTTCATGCAGATTGCTTGAAGGCATAAGTAAACCCCGAACGACCGCTGATGTTTTCTTGTGTTTTATTTATTTGTTTTTTTCCTGAACCGCTGTTACTGCTCTTCATGGTTTTTTTCTATCTTCCTAAAATGCCAAAGCTATTTGGTTAAATCATTAGAGGTGTTATGGTCATAGAATGGCTCAGTCGAGTAGCATCCCTGTGTAGTACTGAAAGGTTATTTTCTTCATGAACACTTGAGGGTCCACTGATCCCTTGTAAGTGTCTGTTGGAAAATGCATTGACATTTTACGTGAATGGAAAAACCCTCCTCAATAGACTCTCTTTCATTGCTCTTCAGGTTTCAGGTCATTATACTGCAATAGAGGACCACTCAACCTAGTTTGGTATTACCTCTGAGAAAACCTTTATGCTACTTCACTTGCTCCATTCACAAATTTGGTTTGGAAGTGAGAGATATAAACCTTTCACCTGAAGAGAGATTTTGAACATGTAAAGGTGTTTGTCTGGCATAAGCATCATTGATTATTTTTTACAGCTTGATTTTATGAAAAACTATTTCTGACCATGCATCACTGTACCTTTTAACTCATATAAATGCATCAATTATAATACATTAGGCAACATATTTTTCAGTTGTAACTTTGGTAATAGATTTGCTCAAATATCCAAAACATTCATATTCCAGAGCCTTGATTATCACAGGGGGACTGTTTCCACTTCAGAACAAACTGACAAAAGTCAGAATAACTCAGAAATCTATGTCTATACATATCTATCTATGTGTAGAAATACATTTACATGTGTGTAGAAATAGAAATAGTGGGGCATGCAGGTAACGCTTTGTAAAAAAAATACTCCTTTGCAACCATCAGTCTTGCAAATATTTTCAGCAAAAAAAAAAAATGAAATATATATATAAAACCTGAATTTTGTCATATTAAATTCCTGGTAAGTCTTCTATTGTGTGGAATTATAATATTCTTGTAATTTCACACAATAGATATTTGTTAGAACAAAAAACCAATATGGGCTCCATGAGGGTTTTGTTTTGTTTTTGCTTTTTTAAATAATATTTTATAGGAACTGATGTGTCCATCCCATGTAAATAAATTGGAGAAAAAAAAAAAAGTTAAGGCAAAGTTTCGCTAATCAAGCATGGTTCAGATATAGACATGGGCACCAATCTCCATAGACAAGTCCATTCAATGCAAACACTACACCTGCCATGAGTTGTAAAAGCTTTTGCGATTTCAGTGAAAACAGGGTTCACATCATTTGGAAAGGTAGACTTGCCATTTCACGCACCAGTATCCCAGCAATCCGTAAAGACCTGGAGACATTCCTCGACAGGATTAGAATTTTACAATCACCAGGGGAAAAAACGACTTCAGCCAAAAAGTCATCCTTTCCCTATCTGCTCTTCTTCTTTTGTCCCCCAGATTTTGATGTTAACTGCCTATATATTTACTCTAATATAGAATAGATTTTTTTTTTCTGTGTATCCGATAGTATAAATTGGGAGCATTAATTTTACTACACTTACATTTTCTCCCAGTGTCTTCAGGCATATGATTGGTCTTATCAATAAAAATACAATAAAATCCCACAACAAATCCAGAATAAATAACTGTCAATAAATTAAATAAACTATAATTCAGGGGCCCACCAGCACAGATGAGGGCTACAACACAGAGATGGTCAGAGACTATATGGATAGTAGTTGGCCAGGCTTCCCAGCCCAGTCAGGCTGAGTCGGTTCACACTGATAACGTAGGTAATGGTGTTTCTGGAAGAGTGAGGCCAGATGAAACACACCACACGGACAGATACCACAGGCATACTGGTCCCTTCTGTTGGAAAATTTCATTTTTTCCGGCAGGAAGCCATGAATGCTGAGGCTGAATCCAAATCCGGTTTTCCGCACTTTATCAGCGTGTGGCCCACCAAGTGGTGAGATGGCGGGGGAAGTGGAGGGCTGAGAGAAGGGGGGTGATCCACTCAGCCGAGACCCTCCACTTTAATCCAATTTACAGCCTCCCCCAGCAAAAGATAATTACAACCCTTAAACCAGCTAGGAGAGGAGCAGAAAGAAAAGGCCTCACTCACCCAAACTGCGCCTCTGGCCCCTGAAGTCTCCACCTAGAGAAAGAGAAGAGGGGGGGACTCTGTTAGCAGGACTCAAGCAAAGGCATTGTGACAAACTAAGAGTGTGTGTAGCTAATGAGGCAAAGTGATTTTTTTTTCCAGCAAATGGATGCCCGCTGGGCAGGGGTAGAATGCACCCCAGGACATCTTTGCTCGCTGATGTTCACCACAGATGTAAGGGAGGTGTATTTTAGGTTGGTATTTCAATGAGTGTGTGTGTACTCTATGAATTGACGTACTTCAGTAACACATATTTGTAAAGCTTACTGAAGTCTGGTCATCGCTGTGTGTTTTAACTCTGTATCAATAATTGTTAGTCGGGAGAAATATGAGCATTTATGGAATTATCCTTAGTGCAGTTTGCAGCAGAGTTATTCCTGCTCATTTAGTTGTTGTTGCTGTGTTTGATAAATATATTTACTTTTAAAGAAAATAGCTTCTTGGCCACTCAGAAATTAAAGCTTAAATTTTCAACATTTTTTTTTCCTAGACTGCATCCTTGTCAGAGGTCTTTGAAGTGCGAATGAAGGAATGGGGTAAACTTTTGCAAAAGAATGTGAAGAAATAATAATGAAGGGGCTCACAGGGGAGCGGAAACGCTGGCCAGTCCTAATTAATAGAAGGAGAGACACTCCCAAAGTCTCCCATTCACAAGCTCACAATGGAGTTCTCCACCAAGCAGAACCTGGAATGGAATATGGGAGGAGTGAATAGAGACGGGGTAGAAAAAAAAAAGAAGAGAGAGAGAGACTCAAGCCCTCATTCTCTTTGCACCCGTCTCTCTTATTGTATTTCTATTTTATAGCATAAGCCCCAGGCCTGCGGTCCTATAGTCCACGTTCCATTCAGTGAAACTGTGTTCAGAGAATCCCACTGGTCAGTTTTGTAAATATGGGTCCTGGCAGTGTGTATGAAAGGATGGCACATTTCCAGAACTTATCCAATGTAGGCCTCTCCTCCTGCTCTTTGAAATATTGTTCCATCCATCCTCACCACCCCCATTCTCCCCCTCGCACCATCTCTCTCTCTCTTTCTCTCTTTCAGGTGCATTAACAGTTGCTGGAGTCAAGTGCAGTGGTAGCCTATGTCGGGGGGTGGGTTTATTTTGCCAAGTCAAGTCAAGAGGGGAGGGGTTTGTGAGGGGCAACAGGAGAAGTGTGGACCCACCTGCCACTGATTATCCTCCCAGTTAGAGGGTTTAGTCTTGACCTCTGAACTTCAGAGCTGCCCCACACCACTAATCTGTTAATTAACCGAGAAATACCCTGGAAAAACTTTGAACAGCCATTGTGTGTGTGTGCATGTGTGCAAGTAAGTGTGTAAAGGGAAGAGACAACAAGAGCAACAGAGGGAGAGAGACAGAGAGGGAGAGAGTAGTGTATAGCGGGAACACACTGTGGCATGTGGTTACTCTGTATATAGCGGGCACATTCTCTCACTGCAGTGTTGCTGGATAAGTAGGACACTTCAGCCATAGTTTTACATGATCAGCATTCGTCTTTGTTGCCAGCATATTCAGTCCTCTGATAGCAGACGCCACCATCTCTACTGCCTGATGACACTCATCATTTCTGACCCCAAATGTACTTAAGTTTCCTAGTAGTAAGAACAAGGCAATAATAATATAGAATGTGCTTTTGGTTTGTATTTCTTAATGATCTGTTTGCAATGTTTTTTCTTTTCACTGTAATAGGCTGCGTACTATGTAGTATGTTCAATGATCTATGCTGTATGGTTGTACAACAATAATTTTTCTTACATTTTGAATGATCAAACTGAAGTTATTTAGCTTAATTATGGTCATGCACATAGTCCAAGTTTGAAATTAACTAAATCTGTTGGGTCGCTCCATGAAGAGACAAGAAACAAGACATTTCTGCCACACAATGTGAATTTTCTCCTATTTTTGCTTCTCTATTGTGGAAGAGATGTTTTTACATCTAAAGGGAATTAAAATGTAAAATTATTCCAATGAAACAATATAAGAAGAGAGAATTATTCTTTGATTGATCGTGTGATCATTATTGTAAAGAGCACGGTCCAGACTTGCTCTACATGAACTTCTGTCATGCACTTCTATGTGCATGACACAATAAACATCCTAACTAACTAGCTACAAAGTCCAAGACCTGAAAACAAACATCTATTAATCAGTGTACACGTCTGAAGTAGATTATACGAATCAACATCTGAGCCCATTTGTTATTTCCTTTTAATCAGTGTCCAATTTCTTTGCCTTGGCCTCGTAAAAAAGCCCGTTTTATTTAAGTTTATTTCTGATACACTGTTCCGCACTCTAATGACCACATAACACTAATAAAATAAACTATTATTTTTCTTGGTTGATGAGACACACCTGGTAGTCCTGCTGTAAACAAACAAAAATCTCTGAGGTTGCTTTGAGGAGGCAGCTGATAAGTGGGGCAACAAAGTCAATTAGTTCTGTGTTTATTAGTATGTGACAGGTGCTGGGTCATGCAGATTAACTCACAACCCTTGGAGGGATGGGACAACAATAATGGTGAAACATGTCCGTCCAACCAGAAAGTAAAGGTAGCAAAAGGAACATAGCAAAGCCTGCTCAATTAATTATGTGTATTAATGAAGTTCTGCTTGATTAAATGTTGATGGCATTAAAAACGCCTATTTTTTCTCCACAATGTGACATAATGGACACTTACATAAATAATGGAATCCTTCATGGTTGTGGAAACCAACACAGTATATGTTACAAACCACTCCCCCTCCTGAACCCTAAATTGATTAATTAAGGCTAATGCCCTTGATTATCCAATCACTGGTTTCATCCAGGTTTGACCTCTAACCTTCAACCTTACCTGACTGGAATGATATTGATTAAGGGGAATGGTTTTTCAGTTACTGGAAACATCATTACCTTTAAAAAAGAGTAGCTGACAGAGTATCTTTTCATTGACCCCAGAGAGTTGTTGCAGCTATTGTTTTTGTACACTTCAGGTTGAATGAACGCTCAAACATCAAATTGTACCCATTTAGACAACTATTACATTAAATAATTGTTCAAATGAAGTGAAGAATCAATAACACTCACTGTGCTCTGAAAGCCACTGGTGCAAAAAGTTACCCATCCCATATTTCAAACACAGTAATACCCAGTTTATTACTTTCAATATAACAAAAGAATTATTTCCACTATTTTACTCAATGTGGGCGCATGTGATTTGATTCATTTGTCAGAACTGTTTGTTGCATTGTTTTATGGTAAACTCACTCTATCAAAATTGTGTTTATTTCACTTTTTCCTCATTTCTCCTTTTGTGACAAATTAAGCATGCAGTGTTTGCAAATGCAATTACAGCATAACTGATGTTTATATAAATAAGCAATGCATCAACAAAATGCACCAATCAATGGTTCACATCATCCTGACCTGAAGCTGCTCACCAGCCAGTGGAGCAAAGCCATGCAGGCATAATGAGCTATAGTATGGTCAAACTGTGGTCCGCCTCAGGATGTCCTCTTCATGGCAACACGTTGATCCAATTAATAACCAGCCTTTGCCTCGTCTTGTTCATTTCAGTGAGTTTGATCTCTCGGGGTAGCAGCACGTCCAGGTTGGTTCTCAAATCTGCCATTTCTATTGGTTTGTCAGTGTGATGGGGAAATGGATCAAAATGTAAAACAAAACTGTTTTTATGCCTTTTGAATTTCGACAGACTTTGCTTTTCCTTTGTAAAATATTACTTATTTTCAGGATATGATTAAACAGCTAATGCCAGTGTGATACTTTTCCTTTCTACTATCCTTGCCATCACCATGGGGCCCAACCGTAAACAGCATTAAGACGTTAATATTTAAACAACCAAAGTCATAGCACAAGCTCAAAAACATAGCTAGAATCTGCCCTCCAAATATCAGTTTGAGGTAGATGATTAACTAAAGGTCACGTTTGTCTTTGCTCCTTTTTTTCCTTTTCTTTTCTTTTCTTTTTTTTTTTTTTAAATCCAACCCAACGTGATGACTAAAATATTAGTTCTACTGCACCTTCCCCAAGTGGATTTGAACTGCAAGGATTCATGTGAACAAAAATCCCCCTGGCAGAATTCGAAACACCACTGATGTGTCAACATATCAAATAACTGTTGTGAAATGCCATGGCTGCATTCATTCCATGTTTTGGTGCTTGTTGAACAAGGCGGCGTGGGATTGCTCTCCCTCACCCTGTGGTCTGTCCTCTAGGGTGCAAGGAATCTGAGTCACTCACTGCACATCAGGCTTTCCCCCCGGGGGCCCTGGCACTGGCAGAGGCAGGTTAACAAACTGTAAAGGCTTCAACTGAGCAGCACACAAACTGTTTTCTCTCCACAAAGGGATTGGCTCCAACAAATGTCATAAGCCTATAATGAGATAGCTGATCTCTGTAGTAAAGAAGAAAAGAAAAGAAAAATGCTTCCCCTCTCCAGTCAGTGGCCATTAGAGTCAGTGAAAGTAGAAAAAAGGGGAAGCTTCCCCATTTTCTTAGAAGCCCTCAGAGGCTGGCCAACATGACAATGCTGGTCAATTAATTGGTGAAAAAGTGAAAATCCAATTAATGTGTATCAAGCTGGCAGTTTTGCATGATGATGGCTCATTAGGAGACCAAGCTGAGGGTGGAGGAGTAGATGGGTGGAGGGGCTTAAACCCCACTCATTAAAGCTCTGTCTTTCTCTGTGGGGTTTTAGGGACTGGCTTATTTATGCAACAGGTTCTAAACAAAACCTCAATGTAACGCTCATTTAGTAGATTTGGAATTGATGAATTCCTAAATGGCATGGGTGGGGATTCTTTTGGTTCTCAACACACAGCTACTGTACTTACTAAAGTTTTCAGCACAAAAGTGAAACCGTGGCTAAGCAACAACCAAGATGAGAACACTGAACACGCTTTGAATGGAAACTCTGGCTACATTCAGTAAATACATGTACTTATATACTTACATGCACACACACAGTGCATACCCTGTCATGTACAGTATATAGACACATGCTCAAACACATGCAAACAGTCCGTTTTACTTGTTTTGTTGTTTTTATCCTGAATCTGTTTTAAATCAGCTTTAGCTAGACATAATATTATTATTATATGTATTATATATCTTACATGGTCTAGTCTTCGGTAACAACGGTTTTCTGTGCTTTCTATGTTTTCTTTATACAAACCACCTTCAGTTCACACACACATAAATTAGCAGTTCATGTCATTATGGCCTAAAGCTTGTAACTATATCAACTCAAACTGAAAAAAAAAAAACCTGTCAACTGGAGTACTAAGTTTCATACGTAACATTAGTACAATCCACATCAAACCACATAATTGTTCCATTACATAACATTTACAGTCAAGAGATGTTATCAAAATAGTAAAAAGGGGAGGTAATGGCCCTATCAGCGCATTACAAAATGAGATGATGGTGCTCTCTCGGCTACTTCTGAACCCCAGCATGTACTGACAAAATAAAGAATGTGCTCCCATACTCTTGCAGCCAGCCAGTGTTTGTCTAGCCTCTGCCTCTATGTGTAAGATTAATACTCTTGCCACACTCTCATAGAATAATGTCACTTTAATCTTGTTTGGGGCGAAATTCGAAGTGGAGTGTGTCTACTTGTTTCCTGAGATTACTTCATCTTTCTTTCGGCAGCGGTGTGTGACTCTGCCGCCTGCTGTCCCCTGGCGTTGGATGTCCCATTACCCTTCACACGCCGCAACTTTCTGCTGTTTGCACAACACTGGCCACAGGACCAGTAGGAACAGCAGGCCAGTATACTATGGATGTTTTTAGTTTTTCTTTACTACTGTCAAGCTCATTTTAGCTGTGTGTAGCCTACTATAGACGACTATTGCCCGTGGCTGAGCCATTGTGAATATTTTAGATGCTTTAAAACGTTTCACCCAACAATGACTATCACTGCATCATGCGGTGCTCCTGCTGTTTCTTTGAATTTAGGAGTTTATTCAGTATTTCACTGCTACTCTGCTGAATATAAATAATAGGCCTCTTTCTTCTCAAACTGTACTGCAGTTTTAATAACATTTGCTTTATTTCTTTCTCAGATGACTGAAAAACACATTTCTGTAAAATCATTAATAACAGTGACTCATTTCATGTGTAGATTTTTTTTTCCTTGTGGCCCATGAAAATGATCTTTTCATTTTGTACCACAAGGTTTCCTTTTCAGATTATGAACCCATTTGTCAATCAGTAATTTGTATTTTTGAATTCTCATTCAATAATTTACAATGATGGTTTCCACACTTATTCCTTTCCACTGTGTTGACCCCAGCATTTCTGAGTGAATAGGCTGCAGTGCGTCAGCTATAAATCTCTAATGAGGCTTGATGTAAACACCACAATGCAAACTGCATAAAGTCCTTACACAACAACTTTGCACCTTTTGTGCACACACACACAACCTCTAGTCCAATTCCAGATGTGTTTATTCTTTCTTGTTTATTGTCTGTGTTCTGTAATTACTTTGTTTTCTGGATGCTCTTTAAAACGTAAATAATTAATTTCACATGACTACTATAACGTAGTTACTTCAATTTACTTAGATAATGGAAGGTTTAATGTTCTTGTTAGTGAATATGAGTTACAATTTATGCCTGCAAACAGCCAGTGCAGCCACTGTGTTTCTGCAGCTTCTTTATGTCTGAAGTAGAGAAACACACTTTGTAAGGCAAGCCTTGTGCTGTTTGGAGAAGCAGTGTGTTTTTCCCCTCACTTCCTAATAATCTATTCTGTTCAGCCAGCTGCATACATTGACAAATGTTTCCAGCATTAGGTATTTACCCGGTGAAAGGTAATAGATGCAAGGGTTTAAAAATGCCTGCTGCAAGAAAACAGCAAGCTCACTGGCAAAAAAACATCACAATAGGAAACATTTGTCTTTTCTTCGCAACAGGAACGGTCTATTTGCAAAAACCCAGTTTCTGAATAAAACAAGGACAAAATTTATGAAATTTTTAAAAAGCAAGCAGGGATGTTTGACAGAATACATGCCAAAGGTGTTTCTTTTTAACTTTTTACGTCATTTCAAAATATTTTTTCAAAATATTTTTCACAATTTATGAATTGAAAACATTTGCACTAAAAATAGAAATAGATTATTTTTATTTTCATACTATTGTGACCTGTGAGTGAAGAGTATTACACGTGGGGAGATGGTGAGGAGCTCACTTATCTGTCACAAGCTGAAGTTCTCCACAGATTCACTCTCACTGCATTTAAGATGCAGGCTAATTCACTGCCACTTGTGTAGTACAACGCACAGACATAAAATCCAGGGGTTTAGTTTTCAGTGCTCTTGATGTTGATTGTCTTTTGGTGAGTTTGCTATAATTTCTTTTACATCTCTTTCTTTGTGATTTATATTGGTGCAGCCTGTTCTCGGAGGCTAATGAAAGCTGTGACAGTGCATTAATGAGGCTGCTTACTTCAACTGAACTCTACTTCCTCCATTTACCTCACTCACTTTGTTCTCCCAATCCACATTTCCTCTCCCACTCTTTTGTACTCTGTGTCATGCTGTTAACATTATGCCCACTCCTTTGCATTCTTATCTCACATTTCTCTGAATTATTTTTGCATTTTCTGGCTCTTACTAATGCCAAATTCTTCAGCATGGAACAATGTTGCTGATAGGGTTAGCAACATCAAAATATGATACTGAGCAAGACGAATTAAAATACAGCAGACGATAATTGAAGTAAATCCATGTACTGGCCCTTCCACTCCAGAAATAAATTCAAGAATTTATAAAATCCCCTGCTCCAAAAGACTTCATATATTTTAAATGTCATGTTTCTTTCAATTTCATAATAAGCAAAAAATAATAAATGAAAAACATCATCTAAATAAATGTAAACTTCTGAGTAGGAATAATGTCTCAGTATACAACACAATCACGGCTGACAAGTGGATTTAAATGAACAAAACGCCATTACAAACAGAGTTAAGAATCAAAGAATCTGTTGGTGTTGTTCGCTCGTACTCTCAGCCTGCTGGGATTAATGGATAACTCCAGTGAGAGACGCCTCTGTTCTTAGGCAAGACAAAATGACCACAGGCAGCCAAAGAATTTGGCGGTCAGTAACTGTGGCTGTTTCCCATACATATATTATTATAGCAATAGCAGCAGTGGTGATTGAATTTCTGACCTTTTGTTGAAATGGGAAAAGGGGAGGGGTGTATTTCAATTTTTGTTGTGTCATTCATGTCTTAAAATAACTACAGGGATGAAAGATCATGGCTTGATTCAATTACAGTTCTGTGTAAAGGCTAAAGATTACTGTATTCTACATGGAACCTGACTTGTACATATCTGACATAAATATAGATGCTGATTTCACACACTTTAAATTGACTGAAATTGTTTAGGAGAACACCCTCAGTCCAGAAATCATATTTTACAGTAAACTCCCATTCCATGGCTAGAAAAATGAAACAATTCTTTCCTCCACAAAAGAATGCAACTCATGGCTCAATCATCAAAATTAAACCACGATGAAACAATACATTTTGATTAGCTGATTAGCTGTAACTGTAGTTTCAGCATCAAGTACATTCTCAAGATGACAAACCTGATACTGGACTCTTCATACCACAGAATTCATCCAGCATCGAGAAACCAGAAGCCGCCAAACTAGAAAAGTTTGGTGGTAGAACCTGGTCAGCTCTGCCAATCAATAGCAAAGTTCACATTAAAAACTGCTGACAGCTGTGGGAGAGAGTTCCCACTTTCATCTAGCGCTGTCTGGCCCTCCAGCTAACCTCACCGTCACCCTCTCCCTTCACAGACCTGCTCTCTTTATTAATCTTTGTCGCATCCCACAGCCCGACCCAGAGAACTGCCCCGGCCACGTTTTTCGCTTATCACCAAACTTTTGGCTCATTTCATTTTTCTTCTTTCCTGTTTTTTTTTTCTTTGAAAGAACACTTCACTTGATAGCCTTGAACCGAGGGCCCTCCACTCCTGCAGAGGAGCCCACCCAGCAGCTCTGTCTCACCACATGAACCTGTTCGCTGAAAGAAGGAATACGAGCTCTACAAATGAAGTGTGCATGGATAGTAGTTGTGTATGACAGAGAGAAAGAGGATTTGTTTTTCCCTTAAATCTTACCTTTCTTGCTCTTCCTGTAAAACTACTTTGCTAATTGACAAAAAGACAAAAATATAACAAATAATATATAAATAAAGGCAAAAAAGCATGTCTCTTCTAAAACAGCCAATACAGACATTTGATGATTTTCAGTTGAAGCGACTGTTGAACTTTGGTCCTTTGTTCCTTTTTGCTGTATTCTTGGTCCTGGAAGCAGGAGGGTCCCACTTGACGATCATTGCTCAAACATGCCTCTGGTTAATGCAGGCCTCTGCTGCCCCTTAGGGGTGGAAGAAAAAAGGACAATATGAAAAGTCCCCTGAGCAATGGAGGGAAGACTTTATGTTATGAATAACACATGTTTACAAGTAAAATTGAAACATTCATTAGTTTTCATTTGTCATAATGATGGATTATTTTGACTTGGAGTGAAAGTCAAGCTTTTCTGGCAGCTCACAGCCTGGTGTTTGGTGTATGTGTGCGCAGCAGGTTTAATCCCATTAGTGCTGCTGATCCTGGGCTTCAGGATCTGTTGTGTCTCTATCAAACCTGCTTTATGCTTTGTCTGTTGAACTCCAAGCTGTTTGCCTAGCAGCAGCAATAAACAATCTTGTTTTCAGGTTGTACATAAAAAAGCAAAGCTCCTAAGGCATGTTACACACTTCTTTTCACCCTTCAAATTGTATTTTAGTCAAAACAAAGCTGAACAACAGTTTTTTATAAGCATCTTAAGGAACTATTTGACCATTACTACTGTATAACCACAAGGGTTGACATGCATGTTACAGTTTTAGCTGGACTCTGTACAAAAGCTTTCTGTTCCTCCCTTTGTCACTTTATTAAAGGGGCAATATGTGAGTATTTTTGTTCAAAAAAGTTTGACCTTGTGTCAAAAATATCCAGAGATGTGCTCCAGAGATATCTACTGAAGTTACCATGCCAACCAGCTAGCCCTGCCACCACATCTTCCCTGTCTCTCTGACTGGACATACTGGGTGTAAAACCGTTGTGGTCAGTCTAACAATAAACCAAGAAAGCAGCCTATGAGTTACAAAATCACATTTCAAGGTAAAACTGTGTGGAAAACATTTATCCCCAATCCATACAGGTTTGGCAACATGTAAACAAACACCCTCAGCTGAGGTTAGATTTATTCAAGCTAACGTTAGCTCAGCTTGAGGGTGAAGATTAAAACTTGGTTGTGATTGGCCAGGAAGCTCAGTCCTAAAACATGCATGCTCTCATGCGCACCCCAAATGACAGGCTCCAGAGAGGGCCAGTAAAATGCAGCAGCCCGCCAAGATTTGCCCCATTATGCCCGATGGCCAGTGTGACTATGGCACAGATGAAGAGGAGGAGGGAGGATGGACCAAAAAAAGAATGCTGTTTCTTACAATAGGGGTGGACTCCCCAACTTTCTGGTAATATGATGCCTCCTGTTTGTTTAGAACATGAATTTGAAAGTTGGACAATTCTTACACATTGCCTCTTTAAATTTAACATGTTCATAAGTTTAATCATGTTCATGCTTACCTTAAAATTCAATGACAATAGTTTTGCAATTGTAAAAACAAAACATGCCATCAATAAAATAAATCAGAAGTGCAATGAACAAAATAATACAATTTGAGCTAAAAGTGGAATAATTCACTTTTAACATAATTCTAATTAACATCAAGTATGTTGTAAATCTAAAATCCTGTTAATGTCTAAATATTTTATAAAGTCGGAAAAATTGTTTTTCAAAACTTTCAAAATGTTTCAGCAGCACAAATGCAATGCCAAGTTAAAAATGATTCATACAATGAGTTGCAGAATGGTGCCACATTTGAAATGAGACAGATATTTATAGAAGGGGAATTATTTAGGATTCATTTGAAAGCAGGAAACGTAGCTATTGAAACAAGCTGCACAGGACCATGACAGGCAGAGGTCATGGGTTGGAACAGACGAACACATGCTATGAAAATTTTTGACAAAAACTGGCTCTTGGCGCGAGGAATATAACTCTTTTGGGTGTTCAGGAAGCTGAGCAGATGATCAAGTGGTACCATTTAGAACATTTAATCAAAAGAGTGAGCAAAGTCTTCAATAGGGGTGGTCTCTCTAGTCGTCTGTCTATGCAGCCAAATGAGACAGAGTCCCACAGAAAATGTCTACAGCTCAAAGTTTGAAGCCATGGTCTAGTTATCTCTGGGGGGTGGGGGGTGGGGGGGTGTCTTGTCCAATTAAGCAACTGGAGGAATGGGAGTTAAGGTATCTCGAGGAATAATTTATGAGAAAGGTTAAAAAGACATTAACCTCCAATTACGTGCTGTTACTACAGCAATATGAGTGACAGGAGGGATACAAAAGAAGCCCAAAATCAGCTTCTCCTCAGAGTGGCTCTCATTTCTCTCTAAGACTGTCTTTAATTTGACCAATAGTTATTACATTATTGAAAAAAAAATGATTACCTGTATGGATATTACAATAAAATACCTTAAAATGTACAATCACCACATTATTACATTAATAATAAATTATCAAGTAACATATTATATTTTATATGATATTTTATTATATATTATATATATATTTTATTTCAGAATCTTTTATCTTCCCATTTGTCTTCTCACCTTGTGTAACAGGATAACATGGGACTTGTCCTCTTTTAAGGAAGAGATGGTGACCAAATGGAAGGCTAAGAGGAAATGTACGCAATGTCATTATATCTTAAGGTGTTAAGTTCCTTTTTGTGAGTATTAGTACGTGCACTTAACCTTCAATCCCGAGCCACAGCCCCTTTGGGTTTATTACCTAAGAAATATGTCTCCTCTTTTCTCTCCTCAGTGAGGTTCCCCTGAAACTTGTCAACGAGACAATGTGGAAGGAAGTAAGAGATAAAGTTGCCGGGCTCTCTTTCTGTGCAGTGTTTATTTGCTGTGTCAAGGACTGAGAGATTACACTGTTTCTACGCAGTAAGGGAAGAATCTGGTCAAGCATTTCCTCGGGCTAAAAAGAAGAGGCGAAGGAGGATTACTGACACCTGCATTAGGAACGAAAATCCCGACTTGGACCCATTTGCTGTGAGTAGAGAGTCACCATCAATCATTTATTTTAAGCAGCCGTTTACAATGCAGGGGCTTTATTTTGGGCTGGGAAAACTAGAAACTTGGCCTGGACAGTATTAAGAGCCAAGCTAAAATCCTTGGTCTTCATGGGAATATAAAATGCAGCTTCCTCTGAACTTTTGAATATGAATTTGAATCTATTGGTAAGGTATTTAGCATTAGCATTGAACATTATTTTTATTGAAAAGTGCTTAAAATCTAAACTTTTATGTATACATTTATTCTCAGTAGATTCATTTATATATACCTCTAATGACAAAATTAAAAAAGAAAGAAAGAGAAAAAATATAGATAGAACTTTATATATTGGTATGTATTGAATTAATAAATATATTTCAGCCCTTGTTAGTTATTACCTGTCCTTTGTATTTAATCTTTAGACACCCACTCAGAGGCAGCAGGGATGGTAACACTAACCCTCATGCTGTCAACAGTGTGATTGATCACCAGCAGATAAACATCAGATCTGCAAGAGAACAGGACAGACATTGATCCCCAGAGGAAGAGAGGACTTGTCACACACCAGCATACACAAACCTCTGTGAAACATCTGTCAAAATACCACAACGACAGAGAACTGTACCTCTGTGACTAACATGGGAACCCACAGACAGCTGTCAGCTGTTTATAGATGCTGGTTGATGACCAGAGAGTACAATTCTTTTCCATTACTTAACTCAAAGGCACTGCCCAAACAGTAAAAAGTTTAAATAGTACAAACTGATCCATCAAAATCTATACTGATCAGTGTAAGAGGGTTTGAAATTCTCTTTAAAAGGTCTAGAATTGGGCAATTAAGTACGTTTATTTCCAGAAATGAACTCCTCCTGCCCTAGGGCACCCCAAACAACAGAAGAGGGTGAAATATTCCCTGTTGTTCCTTTGGCAGCCATAAAAGATCCCCTGTGGCACTACTGTCTCAAACAGAACAGAAAACAAAGTGGGAATTGTGTGTGTTTTTACAAAATGTCAGTCCCAACTGGTCACATGAAGCTCTCTCACCTGGCTGGGCCCTGGATATGTTTTTCCTGTCATTAGCTACAGACCTCATGCAATGCCATACTTAAGAACAGAAGAAAGAGAGGAAAGGAAAATGAATGAGAAGTGAATGGTCAGTCTGACAAAAGGGGGCCAGCCTTGCGTCGACAGGAAGAAAAGCATTAGCGCCCTTTATGTGCGTGGCGGAGGATTTCCGTGTGCAACACTGTCAGTGTATTTTCCCCTTAATTAAAACAGTCACAAGTTTCATTGAGCGGTGAATCAAAGGGTGGCTACACCATGAAGCAGACTCAACTCTGTAACCCTGAGTTTGTGTGTATGCATGTGTGCATGTGCGTGTGTGTGTGTGTGTGTGTGTGTGTGTGTGTGTGTGTGTGTGTGTGTGTGTGTGTGTGTGTGTATACAGACTTTGGGAGTCAGACTTAAGCACACACAGGGACCAGGATGAAGGGGATTTAAGCTGTGCCCATTCCCATGGTCAGTCACTCAGAATCGGTCATTACTGGCCTGCTTGGAGATGAAAACACAGCGATTAGGAATTACTTGGAGGAAAACATGACCTCTTCGAAACTACCTCCCCATAACCCTGTGCCCTCGGAAACAGGAACAATCTCAGATCCCTTTGTCAGTGTTTATTTGCAGTTTGTCACTCAAATAATATTCATTAAAGAAAGATGTTTGATAATTGATGTTCTAATAATTAACCAAACAAAATAACTAAAAATGTACTGAGTTCAGCGTCTAACAGGCAGGGCACCTCTCTCAAGCTAATTCCACTTTCTTTCTATTATACCAAAATAAATTGTCATGTTAACCCAACCCACAGTGAACCAGAGCAGGCTTCTCCAATGACAAACCTCACCATCTCTCAGCATAATACCACAGCCGGACAATAGCAGACTCAACTGAGGGAAGGGAACATGCTTGCTCCACTTTGGTTAGCTTCCCTGCGGCTTTGTCATACTTGGTCTCTGGATCAGGAGAGGACTGGATCCCTAACGGCCTAATGACCCAACACTTTCCACACCATTTCATTTCCTTAGAGGGAGAGGGTCAAACCTGCACCTACGATCATCCCCTCATCAATTATAAATCATCCAATGTTTGGATAATTAAAAATGCAGCATTATTTTCTGACGCCCACCTCAAGACAAGCCCTCTGGGTTTTGTTGGAGCAGGGTGGGATTCCCCTCTCGTGTTCTCTCCAGGGGACAGTCAAAAAGAGCTGGGGGCATGAATTATGCAGGGAGGATACATAATGGCAGAAATTGCTAATCATAGCTCAAGCAACTTGAGAGGGTTGGTCCAGCAGACTGACTGACTGACTGACTGACAGAGTGCTGCTGAGGAGACGACACAGGATAAGGTAACTGATGTCTATAGAGTCCTTTTGGGGCTGACCTTGATGGGGTACACCAATCACTCAGGACAGAGGTGTACTGAAGAGCACTGGCATTATAAGAGGAAAGAGTGACGTCACACTGTTGGTATTTTCTTATATCCAACTACAATGCCAGTTGAGGTTTGGACAAACGGAAGAACATAAATACCACATCAAGGCAACTTAGTGAAATTTAACTGTTAATCTTGAAACGTAAATCATTTCCCAAACTGTGCGAAGACAAAGCTGTAATAGTTGGATAAGAGCCACCATTTTGGAGGTAGCATGATAAAACTTTAATGAAGACAGTGGTGGCAGCAGCAAGGGGATTGTATTGTCTGACAAAGCTGACATTCCCAGAGTGAGTTTTAATCCCCAACTCTGGCACTACAGATAGACCTTTCCTATGATAGATATTCAGCTGCACACTGTTACCTTTTGTTTCATGTCAGTCTAACATAACCTGGCTGCCTCTGTGAAGTTCACTGGGAGATTAAGGAGTGAATAGAAAGGCTTAGTATTACTTAGTGGATGGCACAATATCATATGATATCGATTTCTGTTGAGGATGCTGCTGCTGCTATCAGTTTTGTAATATCAGTTACATGTTCTTTGTCGTTTTGTAAACATTGGTCTACAGTGGTGGTTCTCTTCAACAAAAAAAGTACGGCATTCAAATATTGTCTGGTAGAATGTAATTTAAAAACAAATTTCATACATGCAGCAACTCAAGTGAAAATTTGGTACAAATTAACTCTACATTAACACAGAAAATAAAGCTGAACCTGGCTTTATTTCTTAAATTTAACATCTTAAATCAGTCCTAGTTAAAATAAACTATTTCCACCACTATTTTATTTGGATTTTCAGATCTTGCTTTACTTTTTACGTTGCTGTAAGCACTTTGTTTAAACATGCATAACAGATTTCATGATTATGTATAAATTTTAGTTTGAAACCCTGGCCCTGCAGAAACCATATTTCATTTGAGGTATAACTGTCATATTGACTTGCAATGACTAACTTAAAGTGGCTATAATCAATATTTTTCTCATAGCACTGTAGCAATGGCACCATCATAAAAGTGGCGAGTAAACGTAAAGACAGGGTTACTCAGTAGTGAGCATTTGTGCCGTTTGTTGTCAGTCCCCGCTGTCACAATGATGGAGTGTCTGTCTGACAGGTGCTCTGATTTCCCTGACCCCATTGTATTCAAACAACACAGGCTCCTCACACAGGAAGAGCAGAGGAAACAATGCTACAGGTGAGTCTGGAAGAATTTCCCCTCGAGGGCTGCCCATCTGATGGTTAAAAAGGTGTGTGTGTGTGTGTGTGTGTGTGTGTGTGTGTGTGTGTGTGTGTGTGTGTGTGTGTGTGTGTGTGTG